>CM047814.1:61156198-61686638 GCA_026214975.1 Gentiana macrophylla
CTTGGCTTTGTGTCCTTTTGGTGGCCGATCTGGGATGCAGATAGGTTCGGGCTTTGCTGATCTCCTGGGTTGTGTGGCGGAGATTCTCTTGAGTCTGGTGGCATGAAGCTTAAATTTTCAATTTTATTGTGGGTAGTTTGCTTAGTTTTCTCGCTGTGGCGCTTTTAGTCTTTGTTGTTCCCGCTGCCGGCTTCCTTGGTTGATCTGGAATGAGTTGTTTCGGTTCCGGGAGTTGTTTCTCGGAGTCTCGCCATCGACTTTTTTATTACGCTGCATGAGTCTTGAGATTCTTGATGGTCATATGTGGCGACTTTTCGTTCTTCGTCGCTGTGGCATTTTGTCGCATCTCGTGATTTGTTATTCGGTATTAGGAAGGGACGGCGAGTTTGCAAGGCACGGGCGGAGCATTAGCGGTGGCGGCGGTTGATAGTTTCTTTTCTATGTGTTTTTGGTGTTTAGTTTTTGTTTGTGTTAAATCGAATAATAGGTCGCCGATAGGATCTTGTGTGTCGAACACCTCCTTATGAAATTATTTCGGTTGGATAATCTCTTTGCGTCAAAGACTCTTGATTCGACCTATTATTTGACTTTGTTGTATTATAGGTTGTGCATTTTGCGGCTAGGCGCGCGTTGTAAAATCTTGGTTTTTGGCGTAGTAGAGTGTGGGTTTTACGCGTTGTAAGTTCGGATTTATCCGATTAATAAAAGCTTTCGTATTTTGTGAAAAAAAAAAAAAAGGCGATATATTTGTTAGGACTCTACTAGAGGCTTGGTGATCCCGGTGTTTTTACACGATATGACACTATCTATCAGCGTATTCTAGATATGTCATCAACCGTCTTTCACGGTATGTATATTAGCTCCATCGGAATTCGGTTTTTAAGTTCACTGGAACACCGCAGAATTGGGTTTAACGGCATTACTTTGAGCCTTTGTTTTGACTAAAATTGTAAACCCAAGATACCAAACGCATTAAGTTTCAACCTCGTATGTTGGTAATATTCATTTTATTTTTCCAACACGGAATAGTATGTTCTCTCGATCAAACTTAAAATGAAAAATCTTGAAAAGCAGTATGGGCCTTCTTGCTCTAGGATCAAAAGATAGAGTAGCTATTATTATGGGTGAACTTAGGAAAATAAGGCGCCCTCGTATCAAATATATATTTGGAATCAAGTCCAACCGTAGTTCGAGCGGTTATCCGTCATAGTGGAGTTAATGGGTGGTTATGTAATCCACCCACGTCTCATGTTTGCATATAACTGCTCTTTCTCCCAAATGCGCATGTCTCCGATTCGCTTTTCCCGCCAGGAGGACGCCCTCAGTGCGATCCGTCTGCTTCCTCCGACCAGGGACCTGCCCTAGTCTGATCTTGATCTAAGCTGGTTTCTGGTTAAGGAGCCTCCTGAAGGTTGGCCCACATCCAGGACCTGGCCAGGGATCTTTTCTAATCGCCTGGTCTATGTGGTCATACTGACTTCCAGATCGGATATAGGCTTCCAGATCGGATATAGCCCTATCCTGTTCTGGTGGTCCGTTCAGTATATACTTGACACGTGGACATATTCGGGTCCCCTCCAATCAAAGCCCCCAGATCTTAATCGATGTGGCCTGGCCTTTTAAATGGATGAAGATCTGAAGTTCAAGGGTTTTCCACGTGTATCATACAGATAGCCTATCCACCGTTGCCTCGGTTATCTCAAACGCCACCATAATTGCACGCGGTTGTCTTTTCAATCGATGTGTAGTCGAAATGTCCCATCTCTTGGCTGAAAGCTATTAAATCCATCGAACCACGAAAACATCCATCATTATTTATAGCCAAGGGCGCTTGAGATCTGCGGATTTGCACCTTCAATTATCAAGTAAGTCTTTCCTCTTCCTGTGCAATTTTCATTTATTCCTTATGAATCCAGACCAGCCTGATATACCTAATCCTAGCGAGAATCCCCTTTTTCTATTCTCCCTTCTCATTTAATTGCCTTTATTGTTCCTGCACTTATTGAATCACCTCCAACTGAGTGTAACATTTCTGGGTTATCTGTGCCTATAAGAGCATTAAGGAGGACCTACGAGACGAAAAAGATGATGGCTTGTCATGCAATCGACTCCAAATTGAAGGATTCTGATATCACAGACATCTGTGATAGGTATGGAATAAACAAGAATGTTTATGCCCCCATTCGACCCGAGCCTGGAAAAAGTGCCGCTGCTCCTCCTGCTGGATATTGCGCTGTATATAAAGAACAGTTTGATTGCGGTCTCAGATTTCCTCTTCCTCCCGCCTATCTGGAAATACTCCGATATTATGATTTAGGGATTGGTCAAATAGTCCCCAATAGTATAAGAGCCATTAACGGTTTCTTGATTTGGTGTAGGTGTTTTGTCACCCCTTTCACATTGTTGCTCTTTAGAACTTTTTATCAGTGTAAACAGGTTAAGAAAAGTCCTGGCTGGTACTGCTTTTGTAGGAGAACTGATAGTTTGAGTAGCGTACCTCTGATTAAGAAAACCGATCAATCCTTCTCCGATTGGAAAAAAACATTTCTTCATCATTAGGCCCCAAACTGCTAGGGATTTAGGTAAGTGGAACACTTCGACTAAGAATAGCGATGTGTTGGAAAGTAGACTGGATAAGAAGTTGTTAAATGACATCAGAGGGTCCCGCATATATCTGGGTCTGAGAAACTACAGTTCCAATTTAATCGATGTTGTCCGTCTAGAAACAGCTGGTCCAGAACCTTACGTTGAGTTTTCGGAGGAAAGATACAATATAAGTAGGATTTCTTACTTTGAATATTTATGTATCTCCCCTGAGGCATGCTTTTAATTACTTGTTGATATTTGCAGTGGCGAGTTTCACCGACATCATTCAAATAGCTGATAATGCCTCACCTCCCAGGGGTCAGGATGCATCTGATCCCGTTATCAACCCAAACGTGCCTGATCAGACTGCCCACTCTGTTGACGTTCATTTAAATGAGCCTTCAATCGAAACAGATCATGCTGACGATGATTTTGAGAATACCAATGAATACCAGATGGTCCCACGCACTACTCCGGTGAGACTACCACTGAGACTAGACGTCATTCAAAACGCATCAGATCTCACAATCAAGCTGATGAGGGTGCTGAGGCCTCTGAGCGAGCCCAAGGGGAAAGATATGATTGGAAAGAGTGGTCCAATCAAGACTTGTCAAAATTTGTAAGAATCCTCCCTCAGATATAGTAATCTGTCTTTCTTAAATATTATATGATGACTTTACTCCCTGTTCTCCTTTTTAGGGTGCCAAACTGGGTAGGGAGGTTCTGTCCAGATTGAAGAATTCAGGAAAAGTTGAAGATAATTTGTCCAGTTCTTTATCTGAATGGAAGGCCAAGTATGAAGATTTGTTGAATACGCCTACGGTGAAAATCGCGCCTGTCCGATCAATTATCGAAGAATGACGAGCTGAAGATCAAGGCTACAGAACACCAGGCCCACGTTACTCGCGCAAATCAAATCGGTGAGCCGAATGGAAAAGATGGTAGCTGATCTGGAGGCGGAGAGAGGTAGTCTGAAGAACAAATTTCCGGAGCAGATCGAAAATGCCCTTACCGATTACAAAAAATCGGATGAGCTAGCTGACAATATAAAGATGCTATTTGCTCCGATTATTTGGTTCGGATATTCCTCATCCATTGAAGATGTGAGAGCAATAGGTCTTGATGTTGATGCTGCCAAACTTCACCATTCGGGTTGGAATAGGAAGGATGGGTCCCAGACTTATGAGGCCAGATTCAAAGAGTTTAGAGATGGAGTGGACTTGGTTTCCAAATATGGTAAAAAGCCTCCAACTGCTCAAACTGGCTCATCATCTCAATCTCAAGCTCCCCCCAGTTCAAATTGAAGATACTTAACTTGTTTTCTCTTTCAATATTGACTTTAAACATTGCAACTTTTGCTGTTGTTGTTCTCAAACTTTGTTGTTTTGCTATCTTCATGTGTGGTTCTTGGAATTTTAGTGCCTCTGTTGCACCATTTGCATAATTTCTATAACATGTGTTTGCCTTTATGCCTTATATTGTCTTTGTGCCCTTATCCTCTGCACCCCCAGTATGACGTGTGACTTGCTTGTGAAGCAGACGTCATACTTTGGTTCTTTACAGGTTTACTGATCATTCTTAACAAAATTTCTCTTTCTAAGAGTTATCGACCTGACCTGAGGTCTGATGGTTTAAGACCTGACCTGAGGTCTTAAAGTGGTCAAATAAATATATCTCTTTTAGGAGTTATCGACCTGACCTTAGGTCTGATGGTTAACGATCGACTGAGGTCTGAAGCGGTGCGATTTTTCGGACTTAACAAATTTTCTCTTTAAGAGTTATCGAAGCCCGACACTGAGGTCGATGGTTAACAACGACTTGAGGTCTAAAAGCGGTCTAATTTTTCAAACTTAATGAATCTTCTCTTTTAAGAGTTATGGACCTGACCTGAGGTCTGATGGTTAACGACCTGACCTGAGGTCTAAAGCGGTCTGATTTTTCAGACTTAATGAATCTTCTATTTTAAGAGTTATTGACTGACCTGAGGTCGATGGTTAACGACGACCTAAGGTCTAAAGCGGTCGATTTTGGACTTAATGAATCTTCTCTTTTAAGAGTTATTGACTGACACGAGGTTTGATGGTTAACGACGACACTGAGGTCTAAAGCGTCTCGATTTTTGGACTTAATGAATTTTTTTAAAGAGTTTAACAACGGAATATATAATGACCACATAACATGGTTCAAAAGGCACAATATAGTATCACAATGCATAACAAACTTGCGAGAATTAAATGACAAGCGACTTGACTTAAACATAAAATTTCTTGGATTAAGCGCATTCCAACTTCACGGGGCGGTTTTCCTGTACTATCGACCCAGCTGGTATGCTCCCTTTCCATGTACTTTGATGATTTGGTAAGGTCCCTCCCAGTTAGGACTCAACTTTCCATTTGGTTCTTTCATGCGACCGTTTTTGCACAAAACCAGATCACCAATCTTAAAGTAACACTGTTTGACCCTGGAGTTATAGTATTGGGATACTTCTTTGCTTATATTTAGCCATCCGGATCAAAGCAATATCCCTTTTCTCCTCCAACTCATCTTTAGCATGCCTCATTTCTTCTTCTGGATCTGATCATTATGCAGTGTTGTTCTGGGAGATGGCAACCCAATTTCTGCTGGTATAACAGCTTCACATCCATATGCTAGGGAGAATGGAGTTTCACGCCTTGATGTATTTGGGGTAGTTCTGTAGGCCCAGAGTCTACCCCATGCTTTCTTTCTTGTTCTAACCTCTTCTTCAAACCAACTTTGATCGGCTGTTAGTTTGTTCCACCTGTCCGTTGGCTTGTGGATGACCAACAGAAGTGAAATGTTGCGTTATGCCCAAATCAGTACACCACTCCTTAACCCCGCTGTCCTCAAATTGAGTACCATTGTCTGAAATTATGGTCTTTGGTATCCCATATCTACATATTAGGCTCTTTCATAAGAATTTTTGGATCTGTTTGGCCGTGATGGTAGTGAATGGTTCAGCCTCTACCCATTTAGTGAAATAATTAACAGCTACGATTAGGAACTTGTAACTTGCTGGTGCTACATGCAATGGTCCCACCAAATCTTCACCTCATTGATCAAAGGGCCAGGCTGAGATAACTGGGGTTAGATTTTCAGGTGGCTGATGGGATAGGTTACCATGTACCTGACACGTCCTGCATGCCAAGACCAACTCTTCTGCGTCCTGCTGCATCTTTGGCCAATAGTAGCCAAATATCCTACATTTTCGAGCTAAAGCTCTTGATCCCATATGGTTTCCACAGATCCCCAAATGGATTTCTCTCAACAAGTAGTTGCCTTCTTCTACGGTGACACAACGTAACCAAGGGGATATAAAGGATTTTCTATATAGGATATCATTAAATAGAGCATACCTATCAGATACACGTTGGATTTTACGAGCTTGCCTTTTGTCCTTCGGTAACTGACCGTCTTTCAGATATGCTACAACGGGATCCATCCATGTTTACCTTTGTGTGATCGCTTGTACTTCAGATGCTTCATAGCTGTGCTGATTCAATTGTTCGATCAGAACCTTCTTGTCTGATAAAAAATTCGACGCTAACTTGGACAGGGCATCTGCTCGGGTATTCTACGATCTTGGAGACCTGGTCCATCTGAACTTCTTGAAATCGATTTATTTTCAACTGGGCCAGAGATAAGTATTTTTTCATGGGTTCCCCCTTTGCTTCATACTCTCCTCTGATGTGGTTTACTACCGGTTGAGAGTCACTGTAGACCTTAAGCTGCTGAACTCCCAATTTTAGAGCTAAATTTAAGCCTGTGATCAATGCTTATTCTGCTTCATTGTTGGTTGCATGGAAGTTAAAGTGAAAAGCATAAGGAAATTCTTCACCCTTGGGTGATAAGGAGGAGACTGCTCTGATCCATTTTACTAGATGCTCCATCAACGAGCGACTTCCAGCGGCACGATTCTTTTGGACACATCTGTTGGTCAATAGAAATGGACTTTTACGCTAAAAAATCTGCTAAAGCTTGAGCTTTTATAGCAGTTCTTGGCTTGTACTCTAAATCATAACCTGCCAATTTGACAACCCATTTGGCTAAGTGACCTGAAGTATCTGGCCTGCTCAGTATCTTCTTTAAAGGTTGTCGATTAGGGCGGACGACCGGATGACTTTGAAAATAAGATCTTAATTTCTGGATCGTGGACTAATGCTAGGACCAACTTCTCCGCATCCGAATACCTCACGCCAGGTTCGTGTAAAGCCTTGCTCGTGTAATAAACCGCCACGAAGTGTCCCATGTTGCGTAACCAAGGCAAAGATCTTGATGGCTTCATCACAAACCGATAAATAAAGGTATAAAACCTCTCCTTCTTGGGAGGCGTCGAGTTGGCAATTCCAGCAGATACTTCTTTAATTCATCGAAATCTTCTTGACAATCCCTACCCCATTGGAGCAGGGTAGCTTTCCATAAAATCTTAAAGAAAGGCAATGCTTATTTGTCTTTGATCGTGAAAGGAATCTATTCAATCTTTGCTAATCTCCCGTTAACCTTTGTACTTCTTTGATGTTAGTAGGTGGTGGAATTTTTAGAGCGTCTAACTTGTCCAGATTGGCTCTGATTCCGTCTTTAGAGATCATGTAACCTAGAAATTTTCGGATCGACACCGAATGTGCACTTCTTTGGATTCAGTTTCATCTTAGTACTTCGAAGCACATCGCAAACTTCTTTTACATCCTGTAAATATTGATCTAAAGACCTGCTTTTGATCAGTAAATCATCCACATATACTTCCATGGATCTGCCTATCTGGGCGTGGAAAATTTGATTGATTGCCCTTTGGTCGGTGACACCTGCATTTTCGAGTTCAAACGGCATGGTCACATAATAATATGTACCAAAATCGGTTATGAAGGCCATTTTTTCTGCATCTTTAGGATCCATAAATATTTAATGATATCCTTTATATGCGTCCAGAAACCCAAAGATTTCAAATCCCACGGTTGAATCCACTAGCCTGTCAATTCTAGGCGAGGTGTTACTGTCTTTAGGGCAGGCTTTGTTCAGATCCGTAAAATCCACACACATTCTCCAG
This sequence comes from Gentiana macrophylla, assembly GCA_026214975.1. Taxonomy (NCBI): domain Eukaryota; kingdom Viridiplantae; phylum Streptophyta; class Magnoliopsida; order Gentianales; family Gentianaceae; genus Gentiana; species Gentiana macrophylla. Next base: position 61,163,847 of record CM047814.1, read on the forward strand.
AGCCATCGATTTCTTCACTAACTTTGGATTGGCCAACCATTACGGATAAACCACCTCTTTGACAATTCGTGCTTGTTTGAGTTTTGCAACTTCTGTTTTATAAGCGAAATCCGTTACGGTGCAAAAGCGTTGCTTCTTTTGATGAGCGAGGACTGCTTGGATCTACATTTAAGCTATGGACTATCAAATCGGTGATAAACCTGGCATATCATCACGTCATCCACGCAAAAACATCCTTATACTCTCTAAGTAAATCATCTGCCGAGCCTTTTTGTATGGATCGGAATCCAAGATCTACATTAACCACTCGAGTCGACCCCTTGCTCATCGACTGGCGGCTCGCTCGGTCGACTGCCGAGATCCAGGTCTTGTCCTCTTCGGCAATAATTCTTCCAAAGTTACTGTTGAACAAATTGTTTTTCACCAACTACTGGATGTGTAATGACTCTGGCTATTTCCACATCTCCCTTAAATTCAAGCGATCCGTAATTGAGGAACTTTATCTTTGTTGTGTCTTTGGAGAGATAACTGCTCGTAGGTCAATGATTGCTGGTCTCCCCATGATAACATTATAAGCCGGCAGTGCCTTAACAACAATGTAGTTCACCATCAGGGTCCTGCCCTTAGGTAGCTTACCGTAGGTTGTAGGCAATGTAATCATACCCATGGGATGGATAGGCGGGCCTGCTAATCCAAATAGAGGGGTGGATACTGGAGTTAAGCTTGAATCCTTCAACTTCATGGCTTGGATTATGCCCTGTAGTACAGGATATTGACAGCACTTCATGTGTCTACACAAATTATTTTCACCCAATTTTTGTTGATGACTGCTTCGATGACTAACCCTTCATTGTTAATGACAAGCGGTAGGGGTCCTCTGGTCCGTACTTTACCTCCCTGAGACCTTTTGTCGTTTACCCGAAGTCTGATTCTGATTCATGGGATCTGCCATCTTCACCTCCTTTTCCTCCTGGGACCTCCCAAGATCGTGTTGATTGCATTTATTGGACGGTTATCGATCTGACCATCTTGATCTGGTGATGGTTTTCTGGGTCTTCTATGTTCGTTATTCCTTTCATTCTGATGTGTTCCTCTCCTGAACTCTCTGCGCCCTCTGGGTTCTTCGTTACGAGATCTGTCAACCACTTCGTCAAGTCTTCTTTCCATAACTGCTGCATCGATGTCCCTGATCAACTCTCTTCACGCCTCTGTATCATGACCAACATCCTGGTGGAATTTACAGAATTTGGTCTGATCTCTCTTTTCCCTGGGTCCTTTCATGGGGAATGGGGTTCTTGCTATGCCTTTGCGTTCTATTATCGCCAGAACCTGTTCTCGTGATCTATTCAGTGGTATCAGGTCTCTATCCTACAGAGCACCTCTTTTGCCTAGCCTGTCGGTTATAGGTGCCTGAACCCTATCCCAAACCGATTTACGCTTCTTGTCAGATTTCTCCTCTGCTTTTCCTTTTCTGTGATCTCCTTTTTCCAATTCACACTTGGCACGATTAGCTTCTTCACCCTGACAGTGCTTGAAGGAAATGGCCAATCACTCTTCCATGGTTCTGGGATTTTTTCCATTTAATTTTGCATGTAACCTCTCTTCTCGTAGTCCTGCCACGAATGAGGCTACCAAAAATCGATCATCTACATCAGCCACCTGGGTTGACTCAGCATTGAACATTTTGATGAATTGTAACACAGTCTCATCAGGTTTTTGCTTGATAGTAAGCAAATGAGTACTATTTCTTTGAAACGGTCTTGCAGCAATAAACATGCTCATAAACTTCTTGGTCAAAACTGTAAAACTAGTTACAGATCTGGGTGGCAACTTGTTAAACCGAGTCTACGGCTCTCCCGAGATAAAAGTGCGGGGAAGCTTTGCACTTCATTTAAATCTCAAGCATTGTATAACTTGCATATGCTATATATTGGTGCATATGATCATAGAGGATCTTTTGTTCCATCATACGGGTGATTTTAGGTATCTTGAATCTCTACAGGCAGAGATATGCTCGATACAAAAAGCGGCCGAGATGGAATTCGTCTTCTTCATCTTCTAGCATAGCGTCCAACTCGACCACTTGCGGTCTAAATACGCTTGGCGAGTTTTACTTTTAATAACTTCGACAAGCTGGATTCCATAACGTCCTTGTGACCGTCCTTCTTTACGATGATGGTCGTTCTTCTTCTCCAAGATTTCCTACCTTCTCCTTTCCCTTTCTTACTCTTTCAAATAGGATACGAAATCTGCGTCCCCCATTGTCTTCAAAGCATCTACCAAGAGTTGTTTCGCCAAATCTGTGTATTTGGTGATTTTACGGTTGTTTTTCAAGATTACGTTCTTGATCTTGATTGAGATTATGCGGATCGTGTGAGGACCCGGCTAGATCTTTTCCTTGTTGATTTTTTTAGATTTCATATTAACTACTCCGTTAATCTACAGCTAGAAACAAAAGTACCCTCCTTCTAGCGCCAATGATCGAACTTAAAATGAAAAGTACTGGAAAACTGTATGGGCCTTCTTGCTCAAGGATCAAAATATATAGTAGCTATTATTATGGACTGAACTTAGGAAAATAAGCTGCCTACGTATCCAAATATATATTTGGAATCAAGTCCAACCGTAGTTCGAGCGGTTATCTGTCATAGTGGAGTTAATGGATGGTTATGTAATCCACCCACGTCTGATCCGTCTGATCCGTTTGCTTCTTACGGCCAGGGGACACCTTACAGTGCGATCCGTCTGCTTCCTCCGACCAGGGGACGCCTTAGTCGATCTTGATCTTGTTTGTTTTACGGTTAAGAGAGCCTCACGAAGGTTGGCCCACATCCAGGACTGGCCAGGGGATCTTTCTAATCGCTGAGTACATGTGGTAAATCTTGACTTCGGATCGGATATAGGCTTCGGATCGGATATAGCCCTATCATTACGGTGGTCCGTTAAGTATATACTTGACACGTTGACATATTCAGGTCCTCCCCAATCATTCTCCTCTTAAAGAACTAACAACATTGTCCTAAATCTTACTAGAGAATTCTAGAGGTGGTCATCACCCTCTCTCACGGTTAGAGGTGAGAAAAAAACCAGTCAACCCGAACCAAATTAAAAAACCAAACTGAACCAACTCAAAATAACAATACACATACGTTTCTGGGTAGGAACATGACCTACAAAAATGAGTCTCTATATGTCTGAACCATTTTTTTTCTTTTCTCTAGGGGTTAAGCATCCCCTTTAAGTTATTAAACTTCTGTCTTCCAAATCAATGAAAATCATAGTGTTGTTCATACCTACAATTGTTCGGCGTAGTGCCCGAAAGACAATTATGTAATTGTTTTAGGATAGAATTAATAATTCATCTTATTATATGCATGTATGCTTATAATTAAGACACTACTGAAAATCCTAAGTACCTCGTTTATGTAATCACATAACTCAGTGTATGGCTATACACAAGATGATTGAGTTGGTGAGATGTACTTAAAATTAACATAGTCCGTAGCGTTGATTAATCTGAGTACGGGTCTTATGATTAATATGCTAATAATGCGCCCAGAACACTTTAGGTGTGACAGTCTTATCCGAACTGTCGGTAATAGGGTACCTAGTGGGGCTTTAAATATATGATGATAATCATATGGGGCTGGACCGATTTGGTTTGAGTTCTTGGTATAATTTCGTAATCGAGAAGTCTTATCGAATCACAAGATGATCGTATATGGATTAATCTCAATCCTGAGGTGATCACAGGAAACTGCTTAGACTAGGGTAGAGTTTGATGTGTTAGTAAGGATCACTTCGTAGTATGTGGTCCAACGCTTCTCGTTGGCTCTATTCTAGAATGAATGAGTAGTCTGTGTTATCACAGATATGGAATCCATTCCTTCCCTCGGGAAGTAGACAGACAGTTCCCTTATTTGTTAACCCTAGAAACTAATCGATCGGCCGAGTTCATATTTAGACTAATTAGCTACTAGTCAGATATGTGAACTAATTGATCACTGAGGGGTTAATGGTAAATAAGGATAATATGTTTCGAGAAGGGTTTACGGAAATATCCCGACTCGAAGTGAACAGTCTATGGAGGATTTATCCGTATGTAATGATTATATCATTGGGGACTTTTCGACTCATAAATTGAGTGTAAGTTATCTATATTCGATAGAGTTCGATTTCGGGTTTATGGTGGTGTATTCCCGGAATTAATAGGTTGGATATAATTATTACATCGGCGAATAATTTTATCTAATTTATTGTAAGCTCTTGAATATGGGTGTAATCCCGGCGTGGCTCCGAAATAGCACAATTGGATTTCTCGTCGTTTCACCTCAATTATAATTAAATAGTGTGTTGGGCTATTTAATTTGATATGTGGATTAATTGTTTAGTTGGACTAGATAATTAAATACACGGAAAAGACATTTTAAGTGGATTTCAAAGTACCAAATTAGTGTGTTGACTTTTTTGACCTAATTGGTCAAATATGGAAATGTCGTCGACCTTTTATATCAATTAAAGGTGGCGCAAGTTTTGATTAAATAATTATTAAGGAATTAGTTTTCTTGGATAATTATTTAATATATGATTTATCTTTTATTTGTTAAATGATAATTCATGGAATATTAGATAATAATATGATTTATTCTAATTTCTTTGGGATAATTGTTTTATTTATCTTTTTTTTGGAAAATGATTATTATAATTGATTTTGTATTAATTATTTAATCCTTGGGCTTAAGTTTTACTCTCCTATATAAAGAGAGTTCTTCCAAGCCTTTTGACACACAAAAATTGAACACGCCATTATTAAAGAAAAGTAGCTTGGAATTTTCGGCTATTTTCTTTGGGTTTCGAGTTGGAATAATCTTCGGGATTATTCCGGTAGCATATCAAGGAGGTCCGGCGGCGGGAAACACCATCCACCTGGTGTTGCTGGGAGACACAAGTTGGAAGGCTTTGGCTTCTCAACTTGCGTGGATACTACTTTGTTCTTGGAGTTAAGCACAATAAAAGGTAGGCTCCTAAACCCCCCTGTAGGATTATATCTTTTATTTTTGTATTTTGTTTCGTTTAGATCTAGATCCGATACTTTCGTTGCGTAATCGGGTCAATCTATGATTGATCCGACGATATTACTTCTAACAAGTGGTATCAGAGCCTTTGATCTAATGATCAAAGTATATGAATTTTGGATCTTGGAGTGAAAAAGCATGTTTTAGATGTTTTATTTCGTTTTTTTGGTAAAATTCGAATTTAATCATGTTGTATGCTTGTGATTGTTGTGGTTGAAGAGATGGATTGGGTTGGTATTATTTACCCGTAGATCTATTTTGTAGCTCCTTTGTTTAGTAACAATTGATCATAGGATTTGTATTTTTTTATGTCTTTTGAAATTCAATGTAAAGTAGCACCTTTTATTGTAATTTTGATGTTCGGGCTCGAAAATATGAAGATCTTGCTGAAAAGTTGAAGATCAAGGCGAAACCCAAGGTATGAGCGAGGAGAAGCGGTTAAAAACCTGTTTTTAAATAAAAAACTGCTACAGGACTTTCTGCGACGCTGAAAAGCGTCGCTATAAGTCTGTTTTTTTATAAACTACCATGCGGCTACGGTTTTTTTGGCGGCTGAATCAAATTTTTTTTGGTTATCAAATTTTCTTTATACATTCAACGTATTGGCAGAAAATTATATTAAAAAAAATAAAAAAATCTTATGGAATTATTTTTTTTATATACAGTCGCAACAAAAAAAAAATTTAAAAGGGTTTTTAATAATTATAATAATATTTGTTTATTTAATTAAAAAGTCTTTCTCCTCTCGGTGTTAAGTGGTTCGTGATCCGGTTCGAGTTCAAGATTCTTTTTTACTTTTCCTTAGAAAATAGTTAGTCGAAGTACCAGCGGTCCATCTCGGTGTTTACTTTTCGGTATAATTTTGTGTTTGATCAAGATTACGTGCTTAAAACCGGAAAATTGCCATGACTTGCATCTTCATGATTTCACTCCAATGCATACATGTAGTTTTAATTTGAATTAAAGTAGGCGTGTATAACTCGAATAATTAGTATGAATGCTTATTAATTTAATATGTGGTAGTTAAATAATAAGTAGCTAATTATAAAAACCGAGGACCGGGTTTTGTCAATCGTTACGATTTTAGTGATGGATTCTCGGTGAATCCCACTTGGATAAATCGTTGAGCTTTTCGGTGATGGCTTCTTATTGAACCCACCTTAAGCGAAGCGAGATTACGCTTTGGGTTACAATTTAGAAATCGGAGAATCTTAGTACATGGGTTGGAAATGGTCTAACCATGGTTGGGCGAGTTCAACCGAGCTTGGCTCAATCGACTCCCTCCACGTGTGATATGCGTTCTGATAGTTCGACAGGACTTAGCATAGCCGATAATCGCCGGGCTAAGCGGGGCTTCTCTTGCGGATTGGCCTGAATTGTCACGTATGTTCCAGCGAATAAGGCGGCGTAGACTTGCCTACATAACCGACCCTATTCGAGTACTTTGATTTGTTGTTTCTTATTGTCAAGACCCGCAACCGTAATTAGTAAACCCACCACTTTTTTGAATATTGAGTGGGAGCGGGAAAGCGGCGGCCAACCCCACGGCCTCTACTATAAATGCAAGCACGTGAGAGAAGGGTGGCGCCTCGAGCGGCTTTGATTCGGCCCCTGCGGGTGGTGTTCGTCCTATCAAAATTCAAGGCTTGGTTTCGAAAGGATAGGATTACGGTACTCGTTGAGTCAGCGACCGACCTGTGGCGGCATACTGGGGCGTACTTTGAGATCGATATAGTAGGTCACACTCTTTATGGATATTTTGAAATATCTAGTCTAGAAAAGGAAGGTAATCAATGATTCGAGTCCGCGATATGTCGATTCCCGTGAGATGTTTGATTCTCGAAGATTAATCATTGAGAGAGATTGTCTCGAGTTTAATCGTCGCCTCTTTGGTGACCCTGGCGGCGGCGAGGTATGAGATTAAATCCTTGGAATGGTAGGATAGACTTTTAACAAGTTTATAATTCCTAAAATAAAAATATAGTAGTGAAAATTTATTTTTGAATTTAAGTTTCTGTCATTTTGTTTACAACTAAATCTACAGGTTACTAAAGCTGTTAGTAATAGGACTTCATTAAAAAGTGGAAGTAACAAGTGCGTTGTAATTATCAATAAATGCGATTAACTTTTGGAAGAGATTTTTCTCTTGATCCATTAAAAAACTTAAGTGACATAGTATAGGTATGTCACGGGTGTCATTCGTGTTGAACAAGAGACGACCATACTTAGTTTACAAAAGATGATATAGGACTATCAGATAAATTCATTTAGTGAATTTTAAAAGTGTAATTACACAACAAATTTCTAAATTGAAAGATTGGAAAATCATATACATAAGGCGTTGCTAGTTAGACGGTGTTTGGAACCGATAAACTAATGGGAGCCTTAGTCTTATGATTTGTTGTTTTTCTGAATCATTAGAAATGTGTAATGGATCACACAAGAGTTTTTCCATTGTAAAAACAAGAATAAAGCATTGCTAGTTAGACAGTATTTGGAACGGATAAACTAGTGGGAGCTTAGTTCTGGAGATTTTATAATCTTTGAAACATCATGAACACAACATTGCTAGTTAGGCGGTATTTGGGCCCGATAAACTAGTGGGAGCTTAGTTCTAGGTGATGTTCTAATCTTTGAAAAATCATAAATACAAAGTGTTTCTAGTTAGACGGTATTTGGAACCGATAAACTAGTGAGAGATTTATTATGATCTCTCAATCCATTCGAACAAAGTGTTGCTAGTTAGACGGTATTTGGAACCGATAAACTAGTGGGAGCTTTGGTCTTATGATTTGTCGATTAGAAAAATCGATAGTCCAAGCAAGTAACTTTGAACATCCACACAGTTCAAGAATAGAGTCTACTCAAGCAATTTGCTAGTTCAAGGCTGTTTCCATTTAAGGAAAGTCGAGAATGGGAAAGAATGTTTATACGTGTTAGTCATCCAAACTAAGAAGTTTTAAGGATAAACCAAAAAATTAATGAATTGGAAATTAGAGGATAAGGAAAGTGATTTGGATCAGCGACCAATGCATCTTAGCAATTTTCTCAAAGCTAAGTTCTTTGGAAGAACTAGGTAGCTTTGCATTAAGCGATAAATAAAAATAGACAGCGGGCGATTATTTGAGATAGACTAGTGGGAGTGATTCAGGAAATGAATCTCGGATTCAATTCTTGAGTATCACGAGAAAATTCATTTTACTGTTTTGGATTCGTTGGAGCGAGCGTATTCTTTTTCAATAAGATAATTTGTTTGTCTTATTGACGATAAATATAACATTCGTATACGAACCCAAGACTCGGACTTTTGTTTGATAAAGTCGAGAACCACTAAGAAATCTTGAATATGTATATGTAACACATATTAAACTATATAAGCATAAATGGAGTCCGTATTTTGATAGCGCTTCTTTCTATTCTATTAATTAGTGCATATTCACTAAATACAAGATCGAAGGCGGCTTAGGGTGATTCTAAGTTTCCTTTCAATCGGGAAAGGGTAATAGATTTAAAGAAGTTACATATCTTGTTCATATCAACTTTGGGGTCATATGAAAGATACAAGCTAGTGGGAGTTTTGAAATAGTGACATGTTGTCGAAAACTATTCGAGACTCCGGTAAGTTTATCCAAAATATTTAGAGAAATCTCGATTTCACGAGAGATAAGTATTCCATACTCGAGAAATAGGTTATCGCGTAGTCTTGGGGTGATGCTCGGCTGCCTCAGGTGGAATGTTTTCACTAAGGGATACACCACAAATTTGCCTTACATAGTTATTGATGTGCTACGATCACATTCTTTGAACTCATTTAAGATATTGGTTGCAAAATAACGGTTTCACGAAAAACCGAGAAGTCTACTAAAAGATGCCAACGCATTTGTGGATAAAAGAGTGAATTCGGTTCACCCCACTTCCGTAAATAGAGGCATTTAGCACCGAGTGTTTGAAGGTAGGGTGAAAATTTTGCGCACGTTCGAGGCGTGAAATATCTTAATGCATTGAGTGAGCGTTGGTTATAAAAGTCATAAAATCAGAGAAACAGCGGTGATCTTTGTCAAACTCGGTGCGATAGAGTCTATAAATAACAACCTTTGATCTTGAAGTATTTGTACTCAAGATGTTACTAAGCGATTTGTTCGATCCACATCCAACACCGGCGATTGGTGAAAACACTAATAAAAACTACTAAACTAGATCGTTATATCACTCCACTTTGACGCGGTGGGAGTATGGTTTGTCCATTACCCATTGTAGGACCTTATGGTCTATAGGGTAGATTGATGACCTATAGTCCTTCGTGGGTGTATAGGATCTGATCATAGAGGTTGGTTTAAAAGCCATAACCACTGTGAATGGAGTATGATACTCCAATTTTGTTGAAACTCTTGTAGAACCATCTGAGTATCTCAGGCCCAGTGGGAGTAATTGGACTACACGGAGAAGAGTCGAATGAATAGGAAAGTTTAAGTTTCAACTCAAAGCTGAGTAATTTAGGGGTGATTCCCTAAAAGGTAGAGAGTTAACCAGACCGTGATCTCGCTTATCACTCAGTCTTGCTTGATTTCGTCAGAAAGCGAGAAATAGGGGTGATTCCCTAAGACTTCCTTGCCGAACAACGGAATCAATTCATTGAGCGAAGGTTTTTAGCTAAGAACAAATAATGGATTCGTTAAAAGCGAGAAAATGGGGTGATTCCTAAGACTTTTTGCGAGACTAACGGTATCTTAATTTATTCGAGAGAAGAACCTTTGGCGGGATACTGCCATAGCTTATATCATTTGGGGATTAAAGCAAACCTCAGGTCATTTCAAAGTCATATATTTTAATATGTGGACTGACCAGAATGTTGATAAGTCTTTTGTAGGTAGGCATCAATATTAGTAAAGTAGTATGTAGATTAATGTTTGTGAATGGTAACTTTGAAGCGATTGGGAACAACATGGGTGTGTTATACGAAGTCGAGAATCGACATGCCATCGGGATTCATTCTAAAGATTTGATTCGCTCAAATTTGCGAGAATCGATCATTGGCAATCCCATCCATTCACACTGGCTAAGATATTCTTGCATTTATGCAACATTCAATGATGTAGTCAACCCTACCTCTCTCGGGAATGGTTATCTAAACTTGAGGATGAATACGAAATGGGATGTTTAGTGAATCCTCAAGTCTCTTTGGGAGAATGAGGAATAATATGCTAGTGATAACATTGATTCTGGCTTTAGGTCAGATTGAGGATGATCGTTAAATCGATCTCGGTCTCGAGTGTTTACTCGTGTGATAACGTATAATCGATACCATCTCATTGTGAAAACATTGGAGAGGTAGCTCATAAGGATTTTTGCGATCATTAGAGGTCATAAGTATATTGAAATCGTACCACGGATTAGATGGAAAGGCGGCGTTTGATCCCAAAGATTGACTCAAGCCACCAACCTACGATCAGTGTACCAAGTCACATGGTATTCGGATTCTATGTATGCGCCGGGTCAGCGACCTACCTGCCTGGCGGCACACTCTGGTCGTGCTTGGAAGGATGAATTACTAAGATGCGCAGGGGTATGATTTTTAGGGATATGTCTCACTTGTTTTGAGCAAGTGGGAGAATGTTGTAGATATATATATATAAAGGGTGTGCTCTAAAACAATTAATCCACTTGCCTTTCGTGCAAGTGGGAGATTGTTAGGCGTAGTGCCCAAAAAGACAATTATGTAATTGTTTTAGGGCCAAATTAATAATTCATCTTATTATATGCATGTATGCTTATAATTAAGACACTCTTGAAAACCCTAAGTACCTCGTTTATGTAATCACATAACTTTCGGTGTATGGTATACACAAGAGGATTGAGTTGGTGAGATGTACTTAAAATTAACTTAGTCCGTGTAGCGTTGATTAATCACAATGCGAGTCTCATGATTAATATGCTAATAATCATGAGAACACTTTAGGTGTGTGATCTTATCGGATTTATCGGTAATAGAAGTACTAGTGGGGCATTTATATATGATGATAATCATATAGAAATTTGAATCGATTTGGTTTGAGTACTCGATATAATTCCGTGTCGAGAAGTCTTATCGAATCACAAGATGATCATATATGGATTAATCTCAATCTGAGGTGATCACAGGCAACTTCTTAGACTAGGGTAGAGTTTGATGTGTTAGTAAGGATCGCCGTAGTATGTGGTCCAGCGACTTCTCGTTGGCTCTGATTCAGAATGAGTGAGTAGTCGTGTTATCACGAATATGGAATCCATTCCTTCCCTCGGGAAGTAGGCAGAACGATTCACTTATTTGTTAACCACAGAAGCGATCGATCGGCCGAGTTCATATTTAGACTAATTAGCTACTAGTCGGATATGTGAACTAATTGATCTTTGAGGGTTAATGGTAAATAAGGATAATATGTTTCGAGAAGGGTTTACGGAAATATCCCGACTAAAGTGAGCGATCTATGGAGGATTTATCCGTATGTAATGATTATATCGGTGGGCGCTTTCGACTCATAAATTGAGTGTAAGTTATCTATATTCGATAGAGTTCGATTTCGGGTTTATAGTGGTGTAATCCCGAAATTAATAGGTTGGATATAATTATTACATCGGCGAATAATTTTATCTAATTTATTGTAAACTCTTGAATATGGGTTCAGTAATTGCGACGTGGCTCCCAAAATAGCACAATTGGATTTCTCGTCGTTTCACCTCAATTATAATTAAATAGTGTGTTGGACTATTTAATTTGATATATCAGATTAATTGTTTGGTTGGATTAGATAATTAAATACACGAAAAGGCATTTTTAAGTAATTTCATTTAAATTAGTTTGTTGACTTTTTTTGACCTAATTGCTCAAATATGGAAATGTGCGTGTGATCTTTTATTTCAATTACAGGTGGCACAAGTTTTGATTAAATAATATTAAGGAATTAGTTTTCTTGGATAATTATTTAATATGTGATTTATCTTTTATTTGTTAAATGATAATTCATGGAATACTAGATAATAATATGATTTATTCTAATTTGTTTGGGATAATTGTTTTATTTATCTTTTTTTTGGAAAAGGATTATTATAATTGATTTTGTATTAATTATTTAATCTTGAGAACTAAGATTTTCTTTCTCACTATATAAAGAGAGTTCCAGCAAGCCTTTTGACACACAAAAATTGAACACGCCATTATTAAAGAAAAGTAGCTTGGAATTTTCGGCTATTTTCTTTGGGTTTCGAGTTGGAATAATCTTCGGGATTATTCCGGTAGCATATCAAGGAGGTCGTGGCGGGAAACACCATCCACCTGGTGTTCTTTGGGAGACAGCGTTGGAAAGGTGTGGCTTCTCAACTTGCGTGGATACTACTTTGTTCTTGGAGTTAAGCAGCGTAAAAGGTAGGCTCCTAAGCCCCTTGTAGGATTAGATCTTTTATTTATGTATTTTGTTTCGTTTAGATACAGATCCGATCTTCCATTTGCGTAATCGGGTCAATCATGATTGATCGGCGATATTACTTCTAACAACAATCACCTAAAATAAAAGCAACATTACATTAATGATAGTTTAGGGGTTTTGTTATTTTAGCATTCAAATTAAATTGTTGCTTCGCATTCTTAATATATCGTGTTTTTTACTAACCCGTGATTATTTTGAAAGCGGAGGAATAATGATAAATCTTCTTCTACTGTAAGAAGAAACATGCGAACGTTTTTTTTTTCAGCCATAAAACAATCCAATGATTCTGCGAATATCAGAATATGAAGAATAAAGTGAAGATAACGGTGCATTAATTTTTATTTTATTTTATTTACAAATTTTCGGCGCCCAAAAATCTTTTTGTGAAGTAAACATTAAATAATAAACATGGCAGCTAGAAATGAGAATTTTTTTAGGACATCAACTAAAATAACATATCTTGTCTTTTAAAAAGTTGGAAAAAGTTGAGGAATATTGAGACCACCACAATACAGTCTAATAGTCTATACCCATAAAAGATCAATTTCATATATCCTTATTCTTTCCGTTCAACATGTAAAGACAAAGTTAACACCAATGCCAAGTGAGCTTGACAAGAAAGTAGGTGTGAAAAGTCCTCATGGGGCCATAAGAATCTTGCAAAAACGTTGTTTCTACTCCTTGTGAGCATAAAGTTTTGATTTTCAATTTCTTTTTAGTTTCATTTGTATTGTTTAGTTATTTACTAGCCCGTGAAAATTGTGAAACAAGCAACTAAGATGCATATAATTATAATAAGACCCACTCATTAGCAAAGTAAAAATAGTAAGTGTGTTACCGGTTCAACCGGTGGGCTATGCCGATCCAAAAATCGTCAAGGTAAGCTTTAGGGTTCTTTCTCTTGATGATAGCACAAAGTCTTTCTTTGAGTATATAAAACTATGAAAGAAGAGGGGTGTTTTGGGTGTTTTTAAATTATGACTTGATAGTGATCAAGTTTGCATCGTATCCAATCTTTGGGATTGGAATCAAGTCTCCGTAGTTCGTAGAGATCGTTTATGCGAGAGGGTTTGTGCCCTAGGGTTATCGTCTTGGCGTGTCTGTGATGGACAGCGATTGGCGTGTTCACAAGGAAATGGATTATGATTAGTTAATCTCCTTGATTTTAGGAGATAATTATGAGTATTCAAATATTTGTATTAAGTGAGGAAGATTGGAGCCTTTACGACTCAAAATTCTTTCCATAGTTACCCGTGTGTTGTACATGTGGGAAATATGATTAAGGATTGACTCTGGCCGACTTAGACGACCAGGGCTAGGGTGGTTGAAACCTTACGTGCTTGAGCCGACTGACGAGAGTAGTAGCGGTGGAATCGGCTCGGACATATGTAAAGTAAGTGGTAGGTGCGAGAGGACCTAACCCGACCGGCGAGGATCGGTCATGGGTAGAATAAATCTTGGTGTTGACCGGCCTTGAAGTCGAGTGAACCGGATATATCCACGACTTTTGGAAGCCGGTCTGGAGCGTGAGTCGATCACGGAAGGGATAGGGCAAGTAGCGGGCTATTCTAGTCCGGCCATTGGAACACCAAGCACCGTTTCTCTCCGTACCTAATGTTGAGCCACTAAAGAGATGCCACCTTGGTAGGTTCAATTCTTGGCATCGTCATAAGCCCCCAGAATCAGCCGAGCTTTGGTTTGTCGGCTCGGATCTGCTGTCTGATGGCTCGACTCGGATGTTTAACTTGTAGGTATTGAATTCGCATTGCTAGGTTGATCGGCCTTTTCTAAGTGTCCAATCTCACCGGCAGTGTACCGGGTCAAGCGTAGCCTAGAATTGGTGAGTCAAGGTCGTATCCCACGGGGAATGCAGTGAGTACCAAAGTCGGTCTCGTTCTTAGTTCAGGCCAACACAAGTGCGGTACATAAATTCTAAGGACGGTGATTTGTCAGATCACCGGTTCTACTACAATGATGTACAAAACAAAGTGTTAAAATTATAAAAAAAAAAAAAAGATTTTAAACTACGAAAAACAAGATAGCCGAGCTATGATCCAATCGACTACTACCGAGCCACAACTCGTAACCGGAGTGATTTCAATATTCTCACAATGTTCTTGGCATTGTTAAAGGATGTCGTCTCTATATTCCGAAACTAGCGCCAATTTCAACAACCTAGTTTTCTATGTCGAATTCAACAATCCGACCGGATTTAAGCGACCCGACACGGTCTATGTGTTAGAGTGTGATGCCCGAAAGACAATTTTGTAATTGTTTTATTTAATAAATGAAATGATATTGTTATTCATATTTATTATTCTCATATTCACCGATGTGACAATAGTATTTACACTCTGAGAAAACCTAAAGTATATCGTTTATGTAATCACTTAACTCGATTGTATGAGATATACGGGAGGATTGAGTTAGTGAAGATGTACTTAAAATACAATTAGCCCGTAGTGAAGTTAATCGAGAGTATTGGGTCTCTCCTTTAATGTCTTTGTTAATGCGCCTGAGAACACAATATGTGTGATTGTCTTATCGGACTTTCGGTTAAGAGAAACTAGTGGGGCATTTATATATGATAGATATATCATATAGAAATTTGGACCGATTTGATTAGAGTTCACGATATAATTCCGTAATCGAGAAGTCTCATCGAATCAATGGATGATCATATTTATGGATATATCTTAATCTGAGGTGATCACGATCAATTTGCTTGAATCGGTATGAGGTTTGACTTGGCGGTTAAGGATTACACTGAGTCGTAGTGCGAATTACCCCATCTTGGCATTGTCTTTGGATTGAGTGAGTAGTACGTGTTATCACGGATCACGGAATCCATTCCTTCCATTTATGGAAGTAGATAAACGATTCCACTTATTTGTTAATCCTAGAAAGCGATCGATCGCGCGAGTTCATATTACAGCGATTAGCTACGGTGAGGTGTATGAATTAATTGATCCTTTAGGGGTTAATGGTAAATAAGGATAAGAGGTTCTAAAAGGGTTAACGGTAACTTCCCGATTTAGAATGAGCGATCTATGGAGGATTAATCCATATGTAATGATTATATCAATGGGCGCTTATTATTATTCTCGTGTGGAGATAAATATAATCTCATAATCGGAGGAGTGCGATCACGGGATTATGGTGGCATATTCTGTGATTGATTTATCGAATATAATTATTTTGTTCGTAAGATAATTATTTATTTGATTTATCGGAGAGCGATGATTATTAGTCCATTGTCCCGACGTGCATCTATATAGCATAGTTATTTCGGACGTCGAATCCTAATAATATTAATTTAGTTCTTGTTGGACTTTATTAAAGCGATATGCGAATTAATTGTTTAGTGAACTATTAAATTAGTTGGGCTAAATAATTAAATATGTGAAAAAGACATTTTTCATAATCTTGGCAAAATTAGTGTTATGACCGAAAATTAATATTGACTAGGTCAATAAATAAAATTTCGGCCAACACATGTTTTTAGGAAACAAGAATTATTTTTCTTGTGATTAATAAGACATGTGCATAAAATATTTATTGGATAAATATTTATGGTAAGAAATAAAGATAAATATTATTCTAGATTTGTTCTAGAATATTATGGGATTATTTTTATTTAATGGATTTATTTTAATTGCAAAATAAAATCCTTGGAGGTTAAGTTTGACTCTCCTATATAAAGAGAGTTCTCCCAAGCCTTACAACACACATATTTCGACTATCATCTCTTAGAGAGAAGATAGAATATTTTCGGCCAAAGAGAAGATAGAATATGTTCCAACGAATAGGACATGTAGGCTTGCCTATGTTACCGACACCATTCGGAATCCTTGATTTGATGTGCTTTTATGTTAACATCAAAAGGCGTGGTTAGTTAACCCACCACCACTTCCAAAATATTGAGTGGGAGGCGGGAGGCGGCACCAACCCCACGGCCTCTACTATAGATACAAGTAAGTGAGAGAAGGGTGGCGCCTCGTGGCGCTTTGATTTCGTCCCCTACGGATGGTGTTCACCCTATCAACATTCATGGCTTGGTCTCCGAAAGGATAGGATTTACAGGTACTCGTCGGGTCTTTGACCTATCTACAACGGCACACTCGGGCGTACCTAAGAGATCCGATATAGTAGGTCACACTCATAAAAGATATTTTTGGTAATATCTAGGCTAAAAAAGGAAGGTAGTCAATGAATAAAGGGATGTTCGATTCTCGTGGGATGTTCGATTCTCACAAGTTATTCATTGATGAGATTGTCTCGATTTAACCGTCATCTCTTTGACCTACCTACTGGCGGCCTTTGAGATGCGAGGTTAAAACTTGGAATGGTAGAGTAGACTTAATTTTAGTTTACAATTCCTAAAATAAACTTATAAAGTAGTGTTAAACTTGAAGGTCATTTTATTTACTGACATTATATCTCTTACTAAATTGCTTAAATTTTATAATTGACTAGTATTGACTTCGTTAAAAGTGAAAAGTAACTAGGGCGTTGAACTAGTTAATCGATAATGCAATTATTTTTGAAAGAGATATTTTCTCATAAGCCTTTTAAAAACGAGTGACATATAGGTATGTCACTAGTGTCGTCGTGTCAAGCGGTAGACAAACTTAGTTTGATCAAAGGTGATTTCGGACTTTGAAATTCTTAGTGAATTTTGAGTGTGTATTAATTACACGAGTAATTTTCTAATTGAAAAATCGGAAAATCATGAAGTGTAAGCTAGTTGGGCGATATTTGGTATCGATGAACTAGTGGGAGCTTTATGATTTGTTGTTTTTCTAGAACATTAGAAAAGTGTAATGACTACACACGTAACCGTTCTAATTGAAAAACCGGAAAGTCATGAAATATTGCTAGTTGGACGATATTTGGAATCGATGAACTAGTGGGAGTTCTATGATTTGTTGTTTTTAGAAAACATTGGAACTATGTCACGAAAGATTTTCTAATTGAAAAAATCGGAAAATCATAAAAATAAAGCATTGCTCGTTAGGCGGTATTTGGAACCGATAAACTAGTGGGAGCTTTAAATGTTATGATTTGTTGTTTTTACAGTATATTAAAAAATCGAGAAGTCGGCGAGTAACACTCGGAAAAAGACATCCACGGTTCAAGAGTAGTGTCACTCAAGCGAACATTGGTTCAAAATTTATTTCCATTCACGGAAAGTCAAGAATGGGGAATATGTCTAAAAATGTTAGTCATCTAAAGCGAGAAAACTTTAAAGTGAACGAAAATTAATTAATTGAAAATCATAGGATAAGGGCGGTGATTTTGGATCACCAACCTATGAATCTTGGCGATTTTCTCGAGCTAAGTCCTTTGGAAGAACAAGGTAGCGGTGCATTTAACGATTAAAAAGAGTAAACAACGGGCGAGTTAATTTTAGCTAGAATAGTGGGAGTGATATAAGGAAATGAATCTCAGATTCAATCCTTGGATATCGCGGAAAAATTATTTTACATTTAAGATTCGTTGGAATGAATGGATTTACCTTACATTCGATAATTTGTTTGTCGTATAGAAAGTGAATATACCATTTGTAAATCACGAATCCAAGACTCGGACTTTTGTTTGATGAAGTCAAAACCACTTACAAGCTCTTTGAAATATGTATATAAAACACATCTTAAGAACTATTAAAAGCAATCGGTTTCTATATTTAGATAAGCGCTTCTTCATATTCCATAGTTAGTGCATAGTCACACAAAAGACAAGACGAAAGGCGGCTCAGGGTGATTCCTTTCTCGATCTGGTTATATTGTCTCAAAGGTTCAATGACTAAGTTTCCTTTCAATCGGGAAAGGATAATGGATATAAAAAGTAACATAGCTTGTTCATGATGACCTTGAGTGCGATGAAGATCTGAGCTAGTAGGAGCTTCAGTAGTGACTTCTTGTCGATAACTATTCAAACACTCCGGTAAGTTTATCCAAAATATTATGAGGTTTCTCTGTTTTCCAGCAGAGATAGAGTATTCTATACTCGAGAATAGGCCATTCATAGTCCTCGAGGCGATGCTCATTTGCCTCATTGTGACATGTTCTCACTAAGTGAGAAACCGTTAAATTGCCTTATATAGTTTTAGATGTGCTACAATACCTTTGCTTAACTCAATAAAGATATTGGAAGCGAAATAACGGTTTACATTGAAATGTAAGACCGAGAAGTCTACCTAGAATATGCTTTGGAATTTACGGATAAGGTGTGGATTCGGTTCACCCCACTTCCGTAAATATAAGCATTTAGCACACACGGTGCTTGAAGGTATCTTGGGAATTTTTTGCGTGAGCGTTAGGTCAATGACCATTCGTGCTATATCTTTTAACCTATTGAGTATAAAGGTTAGATATAGGATTCTTGAAATCGGGAAGGGGCGGTTATCTTGTTGCATCCTTTACGATAGAATCCATGATCGGAAAACCTTGAACCTTGAAATACGTTTACTCAAGGTAGTTACTAAGCGATTAAAATCGGACCACATCCAACATCGATTGTTGGTGATAACACTAAATACTACTAAACTAGATCGAATTTTGATCCGGTAAGTATTGGGAGTATGGTTTATCCATTACCCATTCACGGGTTTCTGCGGACTTTGTAGTCGAGGATCGAGTGATGACCTATGGCTCTTTTGTGAAGCGTATAGGATTACGATAATAGAGGTTGGTTTAATAGCCATAACCTGTGAATGGAGTTCGAGTGCTCCAATTACTGTTCATGCTCTTGTAGAACCACTGGCGTCTCGAGGCCAGTAGGAGTAATTGGATCTACACGGAAAAAGAGTAGAGCGAATAGGAAAGTTTATCTTTAGGAGAGCAAAGCTTGAGTGGTCTAGGGGTAATTCCAAAGCGTAGAGAGTTAATCAGGCGTTGGACTCTCTTACCACTTAGTATTGCATGATTTAGTTGAAGCGAGAAAATAGGGGTGATTCCTGAGATTTTCTTGCCAAACAAGCGAGTCTGGATTCATTCGGAACAAAAGGGTATTGCCTTATGAACTTATAGCGGGATATTTATCAAGGCTTATGTCCTTTGTGGATAAAGAGCAAACCTCTCGGTCATTGGAAGTCATATATTTCTACAATATGTGGATTTGACAGTATATTGATACGTCTTTTTCTAGGCTGGATATCAATTTTAGTATAGTAGTGAATATATACATATATTAGTGTTTGTGAAGGATAACCTTGCACCGAGTTGTAATCAACATGGGTGTGTTATACGAAGTCGAAATCGACAATGCCACAATTCTGCTGTGAGAGATTTGGACAACATCTAAAAGAGTTTGACCGGGTGAATTCATTAGAATCGATCCTTTGGTTTCCCATCCATCTTATTGGTTAAGATGATGCATCATGTATGCAACATTCAACGAGGAAGTTCTACCCTATGCCTCGGGAATGACTCTTTAAATCTTCGGATCAAGAGAAATGGGATAGATTCTCTTTCTAGTAAGAGATGGTCGAGGTTATTGAGCGTCAACTTTGATCGAATCTTAGATTCGGCGGTTAACAAAGCAAGTTTAGTATGTCCTTTAGTATCTTGAAGAGAGCGAGGAATAATATGCGGACATATTCATGTGTGAACTTGGATATGTGTGATACTGATTTTGACTTTAAGTTGATTGAGGATGATCGTTAAGTCGATCTCGGGCTCGATATTTACTCTTGTGTTGAAGCTATAGCCTGGAGGAATCGATAGCGCCAACTTTCGAATTTAACTAGTTGGGTGATTAGCGGCTTTTGTAGTAGTAGCTAGAGGCGAAATAGCTTAAGGATTTCTTTTTCATATACGGAGTGATTCTAGATTTGGAAGGCGATACCACATCATTGGGCAAGCGATGAAGGGTAGCTTATAAGGTTTTCGAAATCACTAGAGGTCCAAAGCATATTGGGAAAGTACCACATGATTAGATGGACCGGTAGCGTTTCGATTCTACGAATCGTCTCGAGCCGACAACTGACTAATCGTTAAGACCCATGATATTTAGATGTAGAGTACTCCCGAGTCTTGACCTATCCTACAACGGCACACTCGGAGTGTATTTTGTCATCTACAATGGTTATGATATGCTTAGTGGGTACTAGAATACGGGATGAGTCTCAATTGCTTTAGAGCAAGTGGGAGATGTAGTTTGTTGTATTTTAAATAATAGGGTGTGCTCTAAAACAATTAATCACATGCTTTCGTGCAAGTGGGAGATTGTTAGGTGTGATGCCGAAAGACAATTTTGTAAGTATTTTATTTAATAAATGAAATGATATTGTTATTCATATTTATTATTCTCGTATTCACCGATGTGACAATAGTATTTACACTCTGAAAACCCAAAGTATATCGTTTATGTAAGCACTTAACTTTCGGTGTATGGGATATACACGGGAGGATTGAGTTAGTGAAGATGTACTTAAAATACAATTAGCCCGTAGTGAAATTAATCGAGAAGTATTGGGTCTCTCCTTTAATGTCTTTGTTAATCGCGCCCGAACACAATATGTGTGATTGTCTTATCGGACTTTCGGTTAAGAGAACCTAGTGGGGCATTTATATATGATAGATATATCATATAGAAATTTGGACCGATTTGATTAGAGTTCACGATATAATTCCATAATCGAAGTCTCATCGAATCAATGGATGATCATATTTATGGATATATCTTAATCACGAGGTGATCACGGTCACTGCTTGAATCGGTATGAGGTTTGACTTGGCGGTTAAGGATTTGCGAGTGCGTGAGTGCAGAATTACCCCGTCTTGGCATTGTCTTTGGATTGAGTGAGTAGTACGTGTTATCACGGATCGGAATCCATTCCTTCCATTTATGGAAGTAGATAAACGATTCACTTATTTGTTAATCCAGAAAGCGATCGATCGCGAGTTCATATTACAGCGATTAGCTACCGGTGAGGTGTATGAATTAATTGATCACTAGGGGTTAATGGTAAATATGGATAAGAGGTTCTAAAAGGGTTAACGGTAACTTCCCGATTTAGAATGAGCGATCTATGGAGGATTAATCCATATGTAATGATTATATCAATGGGCGCTTATTATTATTCTCGTGTGGAGATAAATATAATCTCATAATCGGGAGTGCATTCACGGGATTATGGTGGCATATTCTGTGATTGATTTATCGAATATAATTATTACATTCGTAAGATAATTATTTATTTGATTTATCGAGACGTGATTATTAGTCCATAGTCCCGGCGCGCCTCTATATAGCATAGTTATTTTTGGACGTCGAATCCTAATAATATTAATTTAGTTCTTGTTGGACTTTATTAAAACGATATGCGAATTAATTGTTTAGTGAACTATTAAATTAGTTGGGCTAAATAATTAAATATGTGAAAAAGACATTTTTCATAATCTTGGCAAAATTAGTGTTATGACCGAAAATTAATATTGACTAGGTCAATAAGTAAAATTCGGCCAGCCAACACATGTTTTAGGAAACAAGAATTATTTTCTTGTGATTAATAAGACATGTGCATAAAATATTTATTGGATAAATATTTATGGTAAGAAATAAAGATAAATATTATTCTAGATTTGTTCTAGAATATTATGGGATTACTTTTATTTAATGGATTTATTTTAATTGCAAAATAAAATCCTTGGAGAGTTAAGTTTGACTCTCTATATAAAGAGAGTTTCCCAAGCCTTACAACACACATATTTCGACTATCATCTCTTAGAGAGAAGATAGAATATTTTCGACCAAAGGGAGATGGGAAAAATCTTAGAGGTTTTCGGGTAGCATATCGGAAGGGTTAGAGTCGAGATTTCCTTCCACGGGGAGTTGCTTGGATCACTGCGTCACGGAAGATCGTGGTGCTCTTCACATCCTCGTTTTTATTTCTATTTCGGCTCTTCTACTTGGATTTTGAGATCAGAGGTATGATCTACAACCCCTTGTAGATGTAGATCTAGTTATTTTATTACGTGTATTTTATAGATCTAGATCCTTAAATCGCTTCCGTTGCGGATGATATTACTAACACTATGGACAATGAAGCGCTTCGACAAGTCGATATAAAACCTCACACAAAGCGAATCTGAACAACTCGATCGGTTTTACACGTGATCTAGAACCCTTTTTCCGCACCTCTGCATAAAATACATATGTAAAAGGCGATACATGTGACATGATTATTGAGTGATCAGTTCAACAAAATTCATTAAGAATAAGTCTAGAGCGTTAACAACACGAGAATCTAACAATCAACACATCAAAATTACCTCAATTAACAAACTAGGGTTCCATTTGAAGATTATCACATAACTTCGACTATCGGAAATTAACTAATCATTAAAGTAAGAAAAGATCGAGAAATCATCAATAGAAACCACAAGATTCAAGATTCAAAAGCTGTAAATGTGATTACCGGAAAAGTGAAGGCGAAGGTCACCAAAAGCGGAAGCGAAATCAAGTTGAAATTCAAACAACCGGGTAGCAGCGATCTTTGGATTACAACTAGTTTAACTAATTTAATCTAAATATTTACATAAGACTAATTTAAACTAAAAGAAATGGAAAAGTGCAGAGAAAAATCATTTGGGAAGAAGCTAAAGAGAGTCTACCGATCTAGATCAAATGGGGGTGTATTTATGGTGTTTTTAGATGCGGAACCACAGCGGGCGCACTGTCAAAAATTCCATGAAACAAACCTACCAAACAACATCCTAAGCCACGCCTAGCTGACACACCTTCAGTAAATCGGTCATAACTTTGTGTGTAGACCTCCGAATCAAGTGATTCAAGTTCCGTTGGAAAGCTGATTCAATTTCCTACAACTTTTATGAAGATGTCCTGCCCAGAAAATGCATCTAAGGTGGATAAAAATGTGGAAGGTGTGGTTGTAGTACCGACACGTTTCGATCCGTTTGAGCGTTTAAGCCGGGCACACGTTCCAATCCTCGTATCTCGCCTTCCGGACATCTCGAACACCTAAGTCCTGTACAAAATCATAACAAAAACCACACGTAATCCCTACAGGACACTAGGGTGACCGAGAGTATAGTAAATACACCGAAAAGACCGGGAATCCCGGACTTTTTGTCTAGGTCGAAATGATAACCAAGGTGTAAATACATCAAAATACAACCAAATGTCCCGGAAACACATAAAGCGAGGTATAAGCGGGGTATAATCACATAGTAAATGATAGTCAATTTGACTCCCATCATAGGTGGAAAGGCTAGTTGTGATGTCATTACAGCTGGACCAGGAATCGAGGCGTCGTTGCCCACTAACTTAACTGAGGCCATTTTTTGAGGTAAGTGGGGGGTTATAACCCCGTCATATCAATCGTTTCACAACTCGTGGGCTATTAAATTCGAGAAGATTTCTTTGCGATTGCTATTCACCGCTCTCATTCTCCAAATTTATTATTCTTTCAAGTAAGTATTTCTTGTATTTTAAGCTTTGTAATTTGGCATTCCTTTTCTTTAGATATAAGCCCTATCCTCATTGGAAATGAATTCGATTTCTCGAAATGGCTATTGCGGATAGTAGGGACGTTAGGTCCATCCTAGGTCAAAAAAGACCTAGAGCGAGATATGTGAGCGGTATGGGATTTACAAGGCAAGATTTGGCCCTAGCGCCTTGAACCGCACTTATTTGCCCCGAATCCACGGAGGAGTTTTTTTGCAGTCCACGAAGGAGTATTTTGAAGTGGGTGCGAGACTACCCTTACATCTTGCACTACTTGCGTGTGCCGGGCGCTACGGGCTTGGCATTTCCCGAGATAGCCCCGATGGATTAGAGCCATTATTGGGTTTGCTATACGGTGCCAGTCTTGAACTGAAGTTTAAGCGTGAAGAAGTTTAGACACTTCTACCACCGGGTAGGGGTAAAGTATCATCCTCTCTAATACTACTTGGCTAGGAGGTAGGGGATGTCGGTGACATCCCCATACTTCCCACAAGTAAAGACTCTTTCAAGCGGTGGAATGAGAGATTCTTCTATGTGCGTCACGAGGGCCATACGGAGTTGAGTGTGTGGAATATGGCGATTTGGACAAATACATCGTCCGAAATTGTCGGATACCTTAGTGGAGAAGATCCGAGTGCAGGTATTCAATCGAATGGCGGACCTTGTATGATGAATTGATTACGGCAGCTCGGCTAGGGGATACGGGGCCAGACCCCTACGAGGAGTTTACTAAGGCCAAGTGGAAGACTTGTAGGATCTTCTTTCTTTGCGATTTACCTTCGTTGTCGTAATTATGCTTTTCTTTGTTGTATTTTGCCTTTGTCGACTAACGCTTTGTTTATACTTAAAGTGGCTGATTTTTTTGACCTGCTGGCCGGGCGGAAAGAGAAGTGGTGATGCGCCGGGGCGTGCGGCGCCGGCTGTCCGGATCCACGCCCGTGGAGGATCTGTGGTGGAAAGAAGCGGGTATTTTATCTCGCTGCTCCCGCCAGGAGCAAGTCGACCGAAAGATGTTGTGGAAGTGGTGGAGAAAAACTGGCGCTTGGAAAGAAAAAGGCGGCGTTAGGTGTCTTGCCCGAAAAGACAATTTATGTAATTGTTTTTATTTAATTAATGACGGATTTTATTTCATCTTATTATTTGCTTTGTGCTTATATTTAATACCTTTGTTGAAAACCCTAAGTCGTATCATATGTAGCCATTTAACGTAGTGTGTGACACATGAGGATTAAGTTTATGGTGATACACTTGAACTATTAGTCCGTGGTGAACTTAATCAAAGTATGGGGTCTATTGATTAAACCACCATTAATGCGCCCGAACACGTTATGGTGTGACCGTCTTATCGGACCGTCGACATTGGTTGTCTAAGTGGGGCATTTATATATGATGAGAGTCAAATAGGATTTGGACCCGATTAATCTGCGTTTCTCATATAATTCCGTGATAGAAAAATCTTATTAAATGACAAGATGATCATATATGAATTAACCTTAATCTTGAAGAGATTACGGACTCCTACTTGTTTTAGGATAGGGTTTGATGTGTTCGTTAAGGATCGCTAAGTGGCACGGTCGAATCACTTTCATGTTGGCACTGATGCGGAATGAGTGAGAAGTGTGTGTCTGAGATATGAAATCCATTCCTTCTTCTTTGGAAGTAGAAAGAGAATCCATTTATTTGTTAATCCTAGAAAGCTGATCGATTCACGGAGTTCATATTGGTTATGAACTAATTGATCACCTTAGGGGTTAATGGTAAATAATGATAAGATGTATTGAAGAAAGTTTACGAAAATAATCCCGCTTCACTACGGATAGTACATGGAGGTTGAATGCGTATGTAATGATTATATCAATGCACACTTATTGACTCGACTCGGTGTTTTGAGAATAAGTTATAACTATAATCGATAGAGTTGATTTGGGTTTATGGTGGCTAATCCCGGAATTAATAAGTTGAGTAGAAATATGCATGCGATGAATATTTTATTCAATTTATTGTAGCTCTTGGTTATAGGTCCATGGTCCCGGGTTGGCTCTCTAACACTTGAGTGTTTTCTCGTTTTGTGGAACCTCGAGAATAAATTAAATAGTTGGTCTATTTAATGAATATACAATATTATTTATTTTGGTAAATAATATGTAAAATAGAAAAGACATTTTCTATTAAAATAATGTTGAAAGTGGTGCCCCATGTGATAAAATTAGGGAAAAGAAATTTTTCTAGATTATGTCACATGTGTAATTAATTAATTATCTATTTGTTTGATAATTAATGGAAAAGAGATAAAGAGATTGACTTTTTGGGAATTATCTCCTATCTTTTGGCAAATATCTTTTCCTTGTAGGAATAGGTAATTGTGGCGTGAAAATGATAACTCTCTCTTGACTAGTTATTTTTCTATATAAAGAGAGTTCTCCCAGCACAATAAATCATCACAAATTTCGCCACTTATCAATTAAAAGAAGAGAAAAATTAGTTTCTTGTTCTAGTCATTAAGAAAAGAAAAACCTAGGGTTTTCTTGTGCATGTCGAGGAGGTTACTGGCGAGGATCAGCGTCCACCCGATCGTCGTTAGGAGATACAATCGAATCTTGCGGCTTCTCCCTTTGGTCGACTATTTCTTCCTCTCTGTTGAGGTAAATATTTAACTTTCTTAGAGTTGTATTAATTATTTATGCGAATCAAATCGTGGTAAAATCGCATGCGAATTTATTCGTAGCTTCCGCTGTGCAAGATCGAGTGTCTCGTTCGGTCGTGAATCGAATCGGCGATCTAATTGTGGATCGGATCCGGATTCGGGTTTCTGTATATCCAGCATGTGGTATCAGAGCAAGATTAAAGCGATTTTGCGATCTTCGTTGCATAATTAATTAATAAGAGTGGAATAGAATAAAATTGCATCTTTTAAATTTTTATTTATGTGATTGAATGTTTTGGTTGGCGGGATGGATTGAGGTTGGTACATGTTTACTGTTAGATCTATTGTAAACCCGTTTTTCCCGGGTATAGGACATCATGTAATTTAATTTCATGCATTTATTTTAAATCGGCCGATCCCAATTTATTTAAATCGGATGTTGTCTTCATAAAATCCAACGAGCAATGGCGTGATGGTCAAGTCACAATTTCAATTGTTTGCAGACTGAGTTTGAATCCCTTGGCGGATTGATTTTGAATTTTTTTACATTCGGAAAGAAAATTTAATCAGCATTCGAAAAAAAAAAAAAAAAAAATTCGGGAAAAAAAGGGGATGGGAATCGAACTCGGATGGTGATGAAGGAAGAAGGAGCTTCAACCAATTCGGCTAGAAGGGCTTTTATTGAAGATATGGGCGAGAAAATTTACGATACCCGGCAGCGACTACAAATAATTTTAGGGTTTATTTATTTATTTGTTATAGATTATATACGGGTAAGAATGCAAGCGATCAAATCTCGATGGTTTATTTTACGCATTTATTTTCTTGTATGATTATTTATGTGATATAACCATGTCATACATCATATTCATGGATTCTACTCTAGCATATGCATACATGTAGAAAATTAATATTGAAATTAATTAGAAATGTATCAACACGATAATTAATTTAGATTAAAAATAAATTAAATGAATTAAAGGAAGCGGAATTTTATCGGGATATAAAATTCACATGATAAACTTAATTTGGGATTAAGATTCCTTGGGGTTTAGGTTATGTAGTGTCTACATAAATTAGAAGTTTGATAATCAAATATTGGAATATCATGAAAAATTAGACACCAATTAAGCGGTATTTGGAACCGATAAGTTAGTGATTGTTTTCTTAATTTATTGTTTTTCGATTTATTGGAAAAATTCTACAATCCTAAAGCTATGCGCCCGGCTCCAGGATACGAGCCCTTATCCGGAAAAGAATGTCGTAGCGTACAACATTAAATAAATTTAATATTATCCCTTCACTACAAGAAAATCGGTTTTTAACGACGGAAAAGCGGTCATTAAAAGCTAATATCCTGTCATTGAAAACGTTTAACGATGGGAAATTTCCGTCATGGCCGTCGCTCACCTCGCGCTTCCTAGCTAAAAGTAAATAATGATTGTATAGTGTCTCGTCATTATAATTGTTGTATAATTAATGACGATATTATACTCTCATTAGTAGTTTATATTAATGAAGATAATTATGATCATTATTGGTTCGATCTCCTCTCATTAGAAATAACAATACTAACAATATACCCCATCATTAGAATATCAATATTCCCGTCACCGTAAGTCTTTTTACCGCCAATATGTTCCTTGTCATTATTAATTATACCTTCATTAAAAGTTAATTTAATAATGATGATAAACTTATCGTCATTATTATTAATAGAAATACAATGATTTAGCATTAGTCTTAATTACCATTATTGAATTACATCTATTTAAAAACAACAAATATTAATACACAACACTAAATGCAATAATAGATTTTATTGAAATAACGTTAACATGATGTGTTCAAACACTAACATCTAAGCAAGACGAGTTCAACATCAAAAGAAAAATCCAAATGAAACGTAATATTAAATGACAAAGTTATTTTAAAACACCTACACCACTCAAACACTAGAACACAACATCATCCCATTTAACGAACATGAAACTACAAGGTGAACTAGATTGAAGCAGTTTCTTCATGCTTATGCAACAATCAATCTTATCAAGATCTTCAATCTTGTTATTTAGATAGTTGTGAATGAAATTTTCAGCATGGTGTGCAATAAATTCAACATCCCCGCAAAATTGTTATCAAACGTGTAAGATGACATATAAGGAAAAACTAAAATCTAAACGAAAAATTAATAATCGTAAGGCCAAAAGAAAAGTATGGGCACGTCCAATGACCAAACACAAATACAATATTTCTTTGGAAAAACACAGTGAGCGATAATGCAAGGGCTCAATACCTACTCCCAAGTCTATCCTCAAGCAATTAATATTGAAATTTTATTTTGCAGGGCTCATTCCTTATTTTGTTTTTCGATTCATTGTGTTTTCCATTTTTAATCTTCATGGGCAAAAAGATAGTGTGAACAGAGCAGAATTCAAGTAGCAGTAGTTAGTAAATGATAGCAACAACATACAATCAAGGAGGGGCCATATATGTCTGAAAAAACCCATCATGTTGTAAAGTAACAATAGTTTCAACAGAGACGATAGAACGTACATGATAGTTAGAGAGAATATTACTGGAAAGAGGCGAAAGAGAAAGGGGTAAAAAAAAAAGGAAATTCTGCTGGTCATTTTCCAGCAAAAGATGATGGTCATTTTCCAGCAAAAAAATATGCACATTATCGTCTTACCAAAAGTGAAAAAGGACAATACATTTACACTCTTACTAATATGTATCCATTTCATGTCAATGAAACTGCCAACAATATTTATATGTAATAGTGAAAACTCGATAAGATAGCACACGTGATATCAATGGTGCATTCATATTCGATTTTCACTTCTAATAGCATATATATGCAGCTTATAGTCAAGATATTAACGGAATTGTTGATCTAAGTATATCAACAAAACAACCAGATTCTTGGCCAGTTCAGTGATTTACGGAATCATGGCATTAAGTTTTATTTTTGGTTGTCATTCTTGCCTAAAGAGGAAAACCAAAACACTGTCAACCATGTTGAGAACGTTCTGTATGGGGTCAAAACAAGCTCCTATCCAACAAACATATGTTACTATAGTTTCATCAAATTGGGTTTAGCATGTAATGGATTGGAGTAAGCTAATAACACCGAGGAAGAAAAACTATACACCGCTAGAAATAGTAAAATGAAGAAATCGATTGCATGAATATGGACATTAAAAATAAAAATAAAGGAAGAGAAAGCAATACCTATTCAAGGTCATGGTGAGGCGTTGGTGGTCCATTTGACATTTCTTGAGTGCCATTCTCAATTTGCGTCAATCTACTTTCAAACATATCCATGCGTCTCTTAAGATTTATATTTTCTTCTTCCTTATCATGGAGTTTTGCCTCAAGCTCTTTTATATAAGTATCTTTAGTATCATTGAAATGTTTTCTTTTCATTCCTCCACCATAACCAAAGACATGGCTATGACGTTGTGGTCCAAAGCACTTTTCAACGACCTCAATATGTGAAAGAGATGCATTGGATTGAACGGTCTTTACAATTTCATCCTACAAAATATATATACACAATGTGAGTCAAGGAAAAATTTCATAACAAATTAGGTAAAAAGTATGTATAACATACATATTTTTGTTGTGATTCTGGCTCAACAAACTTCCCTTTTTTCTGCCTAGTCACTTGAAAGATTTTAGCAACATCAGGTGGATTGTTTTGTTCACCTCCCTAAATATTTTAGAAAGTGCATAACATAAAATGGGTCATTTATGCATAAGATCGGAAAAAAAACAAAGACAAATATAAATAAACAACTACCATTTCATATATGATTTGTCTATGTGGCTTGCTTCCAGTTCGATGAGGCATCGATCCTTTTTTTCGATTGTTTGCATTCATATCACTTGTTTTCTATATAAATCAGAAACCAACAATACATCGTTAACCTTCATAAAAACAACTATAATGTAGAATATACATGATCATCAATAATTATCATCAAGAAGTTAACATATATATATACCGAACTTTTCGGTTAAAAATTTGTTAGAAACCGACCATTCCCAATCATTAGTATCAATGTCTGATGGCACATTCTTTAATGCTTCGGTTTTAGTTTTGCAAGGTGTTACGTAATCAGTATTCAGTTTTGACATCCATGCCGTCCATAATGTACGCATATGCTCCAAAGTATGATCACGGTATGATTCTATGTTAGCATTATAAAAGACTTCCTACAAAAATAATACGAAAATGCATTTAGAATTACTTGAGAAACATATGAAAAAATATTAGATTCATAGATAACTCGAGTCATAGTATAAAATTATGAGCCTCCAAGAAAGAGATAAATACCTTTACTGCATCCCACATGTGTTGTTTGTTTGATTCAGTTAACTCCGTCCATGTCTGCATGCGTATAGGGCATATATGCTTGTCCCGGACGATTTTCCCCAAATGTCTAGACCAACGACTTTGTTGCGGACCCACTGCACGATTGTTGTAGAACTTGATCTCAAGTTTTTCCCCGGGCTTTAGAGCTGCAATGGTTTTATTCTTGTTCTTCCCTCTAACTTTTTTCTTACTTGGAGGTAACGAATCTATTGAAATTTATTGAAGTAATTAGTAAATCTATTGAAATTTAGAAAAGTTAAGTGCACGAGACTTGTTATTAAACACTTATAACAAAAGAAAAAGGAAAGCCTTATCTGCACGGTCAATTTTAATTACAATAAATTAAGAAGTTATGCATTTTTGTTCTAACGTGGATATAGAACCATTTCTTTTCCCAATATTGATTCTTTAAGTACAACCTATGGATCACCAACGTCTATATCCTTTGCTATATATACAGTATATGTTTATTAATTTGTAGTCATAATTATGGTGAGGAAAAAAAGAAAAAGAAAACATAAATCAATCCACACTAGAAATCAAGGTTAGCCCAAATCAATTTACCTTCAACATATTTTTCTGTGATAGCATACTTCGGCTCCCCACTTTCACCATCATCATTCATAGGAGTTAACTTAGCAACAAGAAAATGACCAACAGCCTCTTTTGGTATTGACAACTCCTAAAGAAAAACAAATGACCATCACGACATTATTAAACAAATTAACGTTATTTAACATTATCATACGAATAATAGCTACTTGTCGTATTCAATTCTAGATAATGGTAATGCATTTTAATTCTACTTACCTTGTTGTTCTTTACACATTCGCTAATAGCTTGCAGATTAGTCTCGCTACCAAAATTCTTGGAAATAGTTATGAAATATTGAACCATGCTAGCTTCTAAACTTCCATTTCTCACATCCCCGCACACTGTAACTTTCTCATATGCCTTACTCTCACCCAATATTTTGACAACATCAATTATCGGAAGCATTGCGACGGGGGCTGTAAAGACATCACAAAATCAAATAGCGAAAAAGGATCATAAAAAAAATCAAATTAGAAAGAACTCAAACTAAGACTACCAAGTTTTGGATTGTCTATAGGCAGTTTGAAGCGAAGTGGCTCCTCATTTTCATCCGGTTCAACATGAATGCGTATGGTCTCTCCATTTTCATAATTTCTCATCAAGGCAAGTAAATCTTCATCATTTCTCAATGTTATCCCAAATCGACCCGTAATACTCATACCAACCGAATAAATGTCAAATAACTTTTTGCATATGTTCCAAATATCCAATAACGAACTATCTTCCGAAAAATTTTCTTCTCTCCAGAACTCATCACCATAATGCACAATAAGAGTGTAGGTTGAAATCTGACTTTCTGAAAGAAAAAAAAATACTTTTATCGATGTATTTTAAAATTAAAGTATAAAATTTTAAAAGTTTACCATTTCTTCTATGATTGTTCGTGTTCATAGGTTCTTGATCTTCAGCCGATAGCTTTTGAGTGTTACCTGTGCAAAACATATTTAGAGAGTAAGTACCAAAATCAAAGGTCTTACAATCTCTCTCCTTTATCCAAACAGGAAATCGTGCTTTGTCTAAAACCTTGACATAGTTAAAGGAGATCAAACCTTATGGAATAAACGTGGATTACTAAGCTTCAAAACTGAACAAACAAGCAATCAGGTTCAATATCCTAAATCATAGGTTCATGTCTATAATGTCATACATATAGATTGATAAACAAGTCCAATACAAGACAAAAGTTTGAACCATAACACAGATTACCAATGTTGATCTTAACACAGAAAAATAGATATAAAGTTTAAGCACTAAAAATATCAACATGCTTGGAACTTAAAAATACAATAAGATATGAACAAGCTTCTAAATGAGATCATAGAACTCAATCGAATAAACAGTATCAATAAATAAAATACCAGATGAGATTCTCGCATTAGGCCTCCACGCTTTTTTGCCATATCCACGCTCCTTAGCAAGTATGCCGGTGCTATATATCTTCTTTCTTATACGAACGAACCGTTGTTATTTTTGCAA
Organism: Gentiana macrophylla; assembly: GCA_026214975.1. Classification (NCBI taxonomy): domain Eukaryota; kingdom Viridiplantae; phylum Streptophyta; class Magnoliopsida; order Gentianales; family Gentianaceae; genus Gentiana; species Gentiana macrophylla. The sequence goes on from CM047814.1 coordinate 61,196,949, forward strand.
GCATTTCGATTATCTATCAACATTATAAGTGTAAAATATAATCATAAGAACGGTCAAAATTTTAAAATAATTCAAACGTCAAGGAAAAATAAACCATATAGTACTAACAAGATAGGAAGAATTCAATATGTCTGGAAATATATAAATAAAAATTAACAAAACTCGGATAATTGTTTATGAAGCAACCAAAAAGAAAGAAAAAATTCTAGAAGATCATATATAATAGCCAACTCGGTCCAATCAAACAACCACATCAAGAAAGATTCCTTCAAGTGGATTTTCTCTTTCTCTTTTTTATGGATGTTGGCATTTCAACTACTATTGAATCCAAATGTGTTCTACTCCAAATGTTTTGATCATCTGCATTAAATGAAGTTGAGCCACCACAGTCAAATTTGAAAGATCCACTATGTTGATATGCTTCACCAAAATCGCATGCATCATTTTCGTAAGTCCCTCTGTTGGTTGTGGCATCTCGTATGAATCCCGAGGTTGCATCTTGACAAACAATATGCCAACCTTTATTGACATTGTCAATGGTATAGAACACTTGTGAAGCTTGATTGGCAAGAATGAATGGTTCATTTGTTTTTAAAAGGCGATGACAATTAATGCTAACAAATCCATGTTCATCTATTTTTACTCCTTTCTCATTGTCATACACATCGAACCATCTGCATCGAAATAAAACCACCCGTTTCCCATCAAGGTACTGCAGTTCAAGAATCTCTGTCAACACTCCATAATAGTCAACATAATTTTCATCAGCCTCTATGTCACCCACAACACACACACACGAATTTTGTGTTCTACAATTGTTGTCACGATCTTCAACCCGAAACCTATATCCATTGATAACATAACCATTGAAGCTTGTAGCATATTGAGAAGGACCACGGGACAATGATAGCAACTCATCAATAAATTTGGTATTTTGGCCTTGCATTTTCACTTTTTCAACCTACAATGGAATTACAATGTGAATAACTTGAACAAATAATATTGTTCAACATTATATTAAATAAAAAATCACTCACTTTCTCTTTAAACCAATGGACAAAATTGCTAGTCCGCTCTTCTTCAGACTTTTGTTGCGCATCCTTTTGCATAATTTTGTTGTACTCTCTATGTTACAATATTAATGAGAAAACACACGTGTAAAAATATATGAAGAATACTTTAATGAGTTTTAAGAGAAAGTTTAGCTTACTCAAGGAAAGGTTGTACTTCATCACAATTCTTTAAGATATAGATATGAGCCCTCATCCGATCATCATCACTAAGAATACGAGACGTTCCCGCTCCAAGAGATCGTCCAAGTTGTGAAAACATGGATATTTCACCTTCATATTCATGGAATCCAGCATCACAGTTTCTCTCAATTGAATTGAATTTCGTCTTGACATCTGTCAGGTACATTGAGCAAAGTGTCATACACTCCCTCGCTATATAGCCCTCTGCAATTGAGCCTTCTGGTCGAGCCATGTTGCGAATAAGTCGTTTTAACCCATACAACATACGTTCAATAGGGTACATCCATCGATATTGTACTGGTCCACCAATCTTAGCCTCGTTAGCTAAATGAACCGACAAATGCACCATCACATCAAAAAACGAAGGGGGGAAAACTTGTTCTAACTTGCACAGAGTAATCGGAATCTGGGCTTCTATCTTTTCAAGCTCATCCAACTTTAATGTTTTAGCACCCAAGCTAGAAAAAACAAAGACAACTCAACGAGAGGTTCACACACTCTTTTAGGGAGGAGGCCACGTATAGCAAGCGGAAGCAAATGTTGTAAAAGTACATGATGGTCATGACTTTTCAAACTCGATATTTTATGCTCCTTTATATTCACACTCTGTGAAATATTTGATGAAAACCCATCGGGGACTCTTAAATGTTTATAGAATAAGCAAAATAGATGTTTTTCCTCATTAGATAGTGTGTAGCATGCAACGGGCAACTCAATTTTATCCCCTTTTCTAATCGGATGCAACTCCGGTCGAATATTCATAGCTTCCAAATCAAGACGTGTTTGGACATTGTCCTTAGTCTTCCCCTTCATATTCATAATTGTCCCTATTATATTCTCACATATATTCTTTTCAATGTGCATCACATCCAAATTGTGTCGTAAAAAATAAATCTTACCAATCAAACATAATCAAACAGACTTTCAATTGGTTTTTCAATAACCATGTTCGATATACAACATTATATCTACTATTGCAGAAATGCGCGATGCACGTATAGGGAGATTCATCAGAAGCCAATCATAGGATGAACAAGTTGGGTTAGCTGTGACCAATTTTTGGATTGTGCAAATACAAACCGTGAAGATCATGGAATCAAATAGCAATTATAAAAAAGATTCTTTGTGATATCAACCAAGCCACAATTAAACCAAACCACAAAATTATTACGGTGGATCTCCAAAAACACCAACTAATCAATTTCTAGAAATAGAAAAATCTCATGAATTCGAAATCATACCTGATTACACCGATATCAACCCAAGAAACACCGATGACGCCGCACCCAGCAATGAACTGTTACTCTAATCAACCAAAACATAAATACGAAGCAAATATGTGAAAAATTAGAGAAGGAAATCAAGTAGACAATAGGTGGGTATTGTACACCAAACCTAAGAAATAAATTAACAAGCAAAATCAAATACCTGACAAATCGATCCTTGGTAGGATCAATCGCTTCTTCGATGTTGAATACGTATGTTCGATCACGATTTGGAAAAAAAGTTTATTATTTTTGGACTTCTCTGAATTGTATATCAGCGGTTTAATTGTGTGATAAGCTATGAGCCGCTATAGTTTTAAAGTAGGAAATTGGATAAATCAATTGTTTTAGAGGGATAAATCAATTTAAAAGTAGGATAAATCAATTTTAAACAAAACCTGGATAGTTAAATTAACGTGGATAGAAATCGGGAAAATTTCTTTGGCGCTGATTTGGAAAAGTAGGCGGGACCTTTTTACTAAAAGTAAAAGAATTTATGGAAAATACATTCCAAGAAAAGTCATGCTCCCAACCCCGCAAATAAAAGCACGTATATATTTATAAATATAAAAAAAAATTAGTCATATTTTTTCCAAGTATCTGAATAATGATTTGGATTGAAATTAGTCATTAAGACTTCACCTTTTAGCTACACAAAATACTAACTCTCACTAAAACTATAAAAAGATTGACTTTAGTGACGAGAATAGCATCCTCTCACCAATTTTTTGTCATTATTTCTCCATTTTTTTGTAGTGTTCACTGATTCTGAAAAGTGTCTTGTCAATGGTGCCTTTTGTAAAACCATTGTCCACCAAGAATTGAGATAGAGTCTCATACCATGCTCTTGGTGCTTGTTTCAATCCATAAAGTGCTTTGTTGAGTCTATACACTTTATCTTCTTGATCTTTAACTTCAAATCCAGGAGGTTGTTGTACATACACTTCCTCCTCTAGAATACCATTTAAATGCACTTTCGACATCCATTTGATATACCTTGAAGTTCTTATATGCAAGATGTGCCAAGAATAACTGATAGCTTCCAATCTTTTGCATGGTGCATAAGTTTCATCAAAATCTATTCATTCCGCTTGAGAATAGCCTTTTGCAACTAGTCCGGCCTTATTCCTTACAATGGTACCAGATTCATCAAGTTTATTTCTCAGATACCCACTTAGTACCAATGATATTTGCATGACTTGGCCTTTCATAAGGTGTCTTGGCAGACTTCTTGTTCAGCGATGTTACATTTTGTGTATAGCATGTTTGTATTAATCGCTTCAGCCCAATATCTTTCGGTAGCAATGCTTCACATATCATTGTCCTTCATGCTTCCTTTAAAGTCTTGTTTCTTCTTTCAAGAACTCCCATTTTCTTTGAGGTGTACCCAGCAGCTGACAAGTTGATGTAGTACACCATTCATTCTGATATTCTCTTATAACCGTTGAGAAATTCGAAGACTGATCCGATCTTATCTTTATTCTTTGTTAAACTTTTCTCATTTTGTAATCTCTTTAAAAGATTAGGCATGCTTTTGAGTGTTTCACTTTTCTTGTTCATAAATATCACCCAAGTGTACCTTGAATAGTCATCCACAACCACTAAGGTGTATTTCTTTCCAGTTACACTTGTTGGAGTTCTTGGTCCAAAAAGATCCATATGCATAAGCTCCAACACTCTATTAGTTTATTGTTTAGTTTTTGACTTGAAGCTTGACTTTATCTCTTTTACCTCACGACATGCATCACATATAGCATCCTTCTTGAATGTGATCTCAGGTAAACCAATCACTAGCTTCTTCTTCACCAACTGATTGATATCATCAAAGTTCAAATGATTCAACTTCTTGTGCCATAACCAATTGAGTTCAGACTTGGTATGCACAATCAGCAGGTTTCTGGAATTACAGTAGACCAATCCACAACATACATGTTTTGTTGTCTTCTACCAGCAAGTACAACTTGATCACCTCTTTCACTAATGACAATACAATTGTTTTTGTCAAAAGTGACTTTGTATCCCATGTCACAGAATTGTCCAGTGCTCAGCAAGTTGTAGTCCAGTCCTTCCACATATGCAACATTTTTTATTATGAGTCCATTTCTCACAAGTGTGCCATATCCTCTTGTATATCCAGGTGTATTTTTGTTGCCAAAATTCACCCTTGGACCATCTTTTGCCACAAAGTTTGATAAACAGTGCTTATTCTTTGTCATGTGTCTGGAACATCCACTGTCAAAGTACCAGACACCCTACAAAACAAAGTTAATGCATTTTAGGTACCCAAACCTGTTTGGGTCCATAGTGTAAGCATGACTTTTGGTAAGTTTCCATAAGGTCTTCTCCTAAAAGTGTCATACTTTGGTTCATACATGTATTCCACACATCCATAAGTTCTTACAGTAGGTTGTGTAGGATTCACATATGTTTTCTAGCCTTTTGGTTTATAATCGCTGTTTGAAGTGATTCTTGGTGTTAGAAGCATTAGTATAACCATTTGTGTGCTGTCTGTTAGGAACAACCCTGTAATATGGAGTCCGCTGAGGTCCCTGCTGAGGCCTTTTATAAGTCCTCTGCTGAGTCCTTTGCTGATTCCATTTCTTAGGTTTTACCCTAGCAAACATGGTTATCTTGGTTGTTTTTATCAAAGAGTGCAGGAATATTCCAATCATCATCGGTGAGGAGCAGTCTACCTTTCCCCCTGAGATAAGTATCCCTTGAATGATTGACATTTTTAGATTTGGGATTCTTATCCTTGGAATATTTCTGACCTTTACCTTTTTGTGGTCCAGCAGACTTGGTAGCAGGTCTGCTATTAGTAGGTCTAGAAGGTCCAGCAGTCCTATTTTTAGATTTGTTCTTTTTATTAGAGTCGTTGACTTCTTTGACGATTTGGCTTCTTTGAAGTGTTCTCGTGAGGTTTTCTTGCCTCAAAGAACCTTATTAGGAGTTGGATCTTGTGATGGTACAAACTTAGGACCACCTCGGTGCTAGGTTGATAAACTCCACTGGATCCACTCTTTTGGATTGTTGAGTTCCAAATCCAAGCCCTGTCTTATCACCATAAGGCTTTCCAGATTTGTATGCGATGAGTGGAGCAAGATGGTTCAAGCAGATTCAGTGGGTCGCTAGATGTTCAAAGAGCTTTCAGCGATTCTCGTCCAACATCTTTTACTTACCCTTGAGAACTCTTAATTCGACTTTCAATTTTCCAACTTCTAACTCAAGAGCTTCTTTTTTCAGCCTTCACAATCTCATAACCGCATTGTATTATCCTCGATTGATTAAGGATGGCATCCAAAGTATCATTATTATCGAATTTCTAGGATTTGAACCACAAGTTGATTCACAATCACTTCCGGCGAGGAGTATTGATGGATACTGATTGTATACCTCCTCGGTTTCATCCATATTGGCCATCAAAGCATAATCTTCCATATCAAAGAACTTGATCTTTGTGTCATCCGATTCATTTCTTTTTTTGATTCCACTTCATACCCGATTCATCTTCAAAGAACCATAGCCTTCTTGCCATGTCTTCTTTGTTGACTCTTGGTCTTCGTGAGAGTCCGGACAATCAGTCTAAAGTGTCCAGGCTTCTTGCGGTTGAAGCAAAGATAATCGAGTTCCTTGCCTTGTTTTAACTCAGGACAGTCAGGTTTGAAGTGTCCTGGTTTCTTGCAATGAAAGCACAGATAGTCATTATCTTTCTTTGATTCTTCTTTCCTTCTTTCAGTAGGCCTTTTTGTGAAGTTCCATGTAGGGGCCTTTCCTGTCTTCATCGTCCTGATTTTCTTGCTCAGTAGGGCAATCTGCTCCTCCATCACATCCAGCAGATCATCTTGTCCTCCAGATGTTTCTTCCTGATGTGAAGCAGCCAATGCAGTGGTTTTTTGCTCTTCTTTTTCAGTTTCAGGCACAAGTTTCTTGCTAAATTCATAAGCCTTGAGATCTGAAAACAATTTGAAGGTGTCTTCTTCATGTAATTTTCTCATTTCTTCTATTGCAGTCACCTTCATTTTCCAAACATCTTTTGCAGGTAAAGCTTCCAAGATTTTGGTGTTTATTTCTTCTTTTGAATAACTTACACTCAGCAGGGTAAGTTCATCCAAGATTGCATTGAATCTAGATTCCATTTGCTCAATGGTTTCATTTGGTAGCATCTTGAACTTTTGGAATCTCTTTCTGGCCACACTGATTTTATTCTTCTTTATTGCATCAGTGCCTTCACAGATCAAATGTATCTTGTCCCAAAGTTCCTTTGCAGTTTTGCAATCTTTAACCTTCATGTACATATTGCTATCCAAGGTTCTATAAATGATATCAATAGCAATGTTGTTGAGGTTTGCTCTTTTTCTGTCTTCTGCATTCCATTCTCTTTTTGGTTTAGGAATGTACTCAGTTGTATCACCCATTGTTATTGCCTTGGTAATCTCCAGTGGTCCATCAGTTAGTACATCCATCATCTCATCATGAGTTGCAGCAAGGTAAGCCTGCATTCGACGTTTATACTCATCAAATTTATCTAGAGAACACATCAGCATAGTTCTAGCATACTGTGTGTTATCCATGATGCAAGTCTTTGAAAATCAGTAACTTGAAAGAAAGTTTCAAAGAATTTTCACAAGCACAACAAGTAGGAATTCTTCAAAATAGAAGCACTACTCCAATACCAATTGTTGGTCCCTTGAAAAGGCTTTGGTTAAGATTAGAGGGGGGTGAATAAACTTAACACTTAAAACTTTGGAGTTAACAAATTGCAGAACTTCAAGACTGGCCTTGATACTTGAAGAGTCTGTTGAGACTTCGAGAGTCTGGCCGATAAATGAGAGTCACCGATTTGCTTGAGTTCTTGAATTTGTGCAATGGAATTATATCAAAATTAAGCCTTAATAATTGTTGTCAAATATGATACTAAGTATTAGATACTCAGTAGTGCAAGTGTGTGATTTCAGTTGCTAGATTCAAAGAGGTTGATGTGTAAAATAAACTAAGTGCGTAAAGTAATTCTTTGAAAGTAAATAAGCAGATTTTATAGTGGTTCCAGGTGGTGTAATCCTCGTCACCCACTCTTCTCTGTGATGTTGGAGGAAATTCACTAGAGAGATCTTTGATGTAGCTTTTACAAAGATTCCTAAGTTGCTTGTCCTTCACCAATAACTATGGCTTCACAAGCGAAAACTAGGAACATGTAGGATTGTCGCTCCCGAGTCTTCCACTGGTCCTTGAAGGGTAGGATTGCCTCTTCACCACTCCACCACAAACAACGATCTTTCACACCAAAGTGCTTCACTGTTTCAAGAGTTCTTTATAAAATAAAGATTGAATCAAGTAAATGATTCATTGCTGTGAGCTTGATTAGGATGATATAATCGCAGCCTTGCGATTTTCAAGTGTGTATGCTTGATGTAGCTTGAATGTAGAATACACTTGAAGAATTTCTCTCGGATCGGTGGCTTTAAGTTCGATGAGGTTCAAGCAGGTGTATTTCATTTCGATGATATCTCTTATAAGTTTGTTAATTTTCATCATCTCGTTTCTGAGTTGAAAGTCCTCTATTTATAGGCAAGAATGCATGTGACTTGCATTTGAAATTCAAATGTAACCGTTCCTTGTTTTTGTCCCATCTGAATTGCATTCTGTCACTATTCATAGGATCGACATTAATTATCAAGATTCCTTTTGATGAAGGCTGATCTGTCCACCCTTTGACTTATATCCATTGGATAATAATCGAATCATCCTAACGCGTCTGTTTAATCTCAGCCCTTGATTTGTTTGATAAGTCAGAGGTAGTTGGCTGTCATTTTCAATGTAATCTTCCAATGTAATCTTGAATTACCCGAGGTATTTTATCAGCAGGTTCATCAGTCTGCTGTGATACATGTCAGTCTGCTGAACTCCAATTTGATGTGTATAAAATACAATGCAGCTGACTTCTTTTATCTAACTTTTATTTGTGAAGTTAGATTACACCTTTTTAGTTATAACCAAGTTCCAAACATCATCCAACTTATGGAACTTAGACCTTGTACACAAGGTATATGTAATCAGTTTAGGTCATCACAGACTTGCCTAAATTCTGATTCCATATCCTTTACTTTAATTACTAAGTTTGATCCCTTAGCCTTCAGAATCGAGTTTGAGCCTCACCTTCGGTCTTGGTCTTCAAGAGTTCCGACTAGTCTCTCGACCTATCTACCCCTCTCGATATAGACTAATCTCATTGATAAAGCTCGGTGACCATTACAAAGATTGCTTGTTTGATCAAACCTATTTATGAATCAAACTCTAATAAGCCTATACATTTCATCTAGACATCTTTTTGCGTTTGCACTATAACAGCTAGTCTGGCACACATCATAAAAACTAAGAAATAAGTCCAACACCATACTTGTGTATTAAGTCTTTTGTGTACTTGGCTTGATTGATGAAAATTCCATCCTTCATTTGCTTCACTTGGAGGCCAAGAAAATAATTTAATTCTCCCATCATGCTCATCTGAAATTTGCTCTTCATTAGGTTTGCAAATTTCTCACACAACTTTTCATCCTCTGATCCAAAGATAATGTCATCAAAATAGATTTGTACAAGCAATGTACTTGTTCCTTCTTCTAATTTGAAAAGAGTCTTATCTATAGTTCCCTTGTTCAATCCATTCTTGATCAGGAATTGTGACAATGTTTCATACCAAGCTCTAGGAGCATGTTTGAGTCCATAAAGAGCCTTCTTGAGCTTGTATACTTTATCTTCTTTTCCTTTGAGTTGAAAACCAAGTGGTTGTTCCACATACACTTCTCCTTGAAGAGTCCATTCGTAAATGCACTCTTGACATCCATTTGATAGACTTTGAAGTTTTGTGTGCAACAAAAGCTAGAAAGAGTCCGATTGCTTCCAAAATCTTGCTCTTTGGTGCAAATGTCTCATCATAATCGATTCTTTCGCTGAGAGTAACCTTTTGCAACTAGCCTTGCTTTGTTTCTGACAACTGTTCCCTTCTCATCCATCTTGTTTCTGAATACCCATTTTGTTCCATTGATGTTGGCTGTGTCTGGTCTGTCAACAAGTTTCCAGACTTCATTTCTTTCAAATTCATTTAGGTCTTCTGGCATGGCTGTAATCCAGTCAGCATCTTGAATTGCATCATCTAATGTCTTGGGTTCCACTTGTGACTGAAAACATGTTAGCATATGCTCCAGTTGTCTTCTGGTTCTACCTCCGGTTTGAATGTCTACAATGACTTGATCTTTAGGATGATCTCTTAGCCAGTTGAGGTCAGGTTGAAGTTGTTCTTCACTTGGTGCTTCTACAACCTCAGGTTGTGCGTGAGCTTCAAGTTCTGGTGCTTCTTCTGTTGTGTTGACTTGTGGCTCATCTTGATTTCCAAAATTGTGATTCAGAATGGTAGCTGGAACTGTTGTATTCAAATACATTTGCCTTTGTGCTGCTTCTTCTTCTTGTTCTTGAAGACTTTCACCATTTGCGTTTGGTTCATCAAAGACTACATGTTCTTCAATCACCAATGTTCTTTTGTTGAGTACTTTGAATGCTTTGCTGATGTCTGAGTATCCCATAAAGATTGCTTCATCAGCTTTTTCATCAAAGGTGTGTAGCTGATTCCTGTTCAAAACAAAACATTTAGATCCAAACATGTGTAAATATGAGATGTTAGGTTTTCTTCCATTCCATATTTCATATTGAGTTGCTCCATGATGTTTGTTGATGATTGATTTGTTTTGTGTATAGCATGTTGTGTTTGTCGCTTTCAACCCAAAACCTCTTTGGTAGGCATGCTTTCGCAATCATTGTTTCGATCCGCTTCTTTGAGAGTTATGTTTCTTCTTTCTGCTACACCATTTTGCTGTGGAGTTCCGGCTGCTGATAATTGATGTAGTACTATATTTTCTTCACAATAGGTTTTGATAACTTTATTGAGGAATTCTGTGCCTCTATCTGATCTGATCTTGATGATCTTCAGTTCTTTCTCATTTTGAATTCTTCTTAACAAATCTGGCAGCTTCTTGAGTGTTTCTATCTTCTTGTTCATGAATATGGTCCAGGTGAATTTGGAGAAGTCATCCACCACTACTAGAGTGTATTTCTTTCCACTTACACTTACTGGTATGACTGGTCCAAACAGGTCCATATGTAGCAAATATAGAATTCTTGTTGTTGATTGATAGGGCTTTGACTTGAAGGAGCTTTTGATTTGTGTTTCTTTCTGGCATGCATCACAGAGGTTTTCCTTCTTGAATGTGATCTCTGGCAGACCTTCTACTAACTTGTTCTTTGACAGAGTGTTCATTGTCTTGAAGTTGAGGTGGTTCAGTCTTCTATGCCAAATCCAGCTGATTGACTGTTTATTTTTGACAAGAAGACATGTATCTGTTTGGGCTGTCTTCCAATATACCACATACATGTTGTCTTCTCTTGTCCCTGCAAGTACAACTATTTTGGTTTGGCTGTGAATCACCTTGCATCCTTCCTTGTTAAAGTGCACATTGTAGCCTTTATCACAAAATTGACTGATACTTAGTAAGTTGAAGTTCAGTCCTTTAACATAGGCCACATTTTGAATCTTCAAGTTGTTCTTGTGTATTATGCCTTCCCCCTTAATTGTACCAGGGTTTTCTTTGCCTCTAAAAGTGAATTTGGGTCCTTCAAAAGCTTTAAAGTCAGTGAGCCATCCCTTGTTTCCTTTCATGTGTCTGGAACATCCACTGTCTATGTACCAGACATCCTACAAAACAAATTAATTGTGTTTAGGTACCCAACACTGTTTGGGTCCATACCTGTTAGCAGTCATGCCTCCTACTCCTAATGTCTATCCAAAGGATCTTCTTTTTGGATAATTGAAGTCATCAACTTCATATGTATAAGGCGTGGCAGAATAACTTCTAATGTTTCTACTAGAGGTATTCTGATACTTTTCACTATTTTTTGGTGCATTAGCATCCTTTTTCACTCTCCAATATACAGAAGTGAACCTTTGTTCATGTTGCTTCATATGTCTAGGAATATGCCTTCTCTAGCTTTTCATAAACACATGATGCATATTATGAAATGGTTTCTTCTTGTATCTTGGGGGAGTGATGTTCCAATCATCCTCAGAGGGGTAAAGTCTTCCCTTACCATTCTGAAATCCTTTGCCTTTTCTTGGCTGAATTGATGATTTTGTCTACTGTTTAACTACACTTGATTTTGACTTCACCGGTGCAGGATGAGTGGTTGAAACTATGGTCTGTCCTTTTCTGAACTTTGGTCCATTCTTGGTCCTAGATTTAGAATTGTGTTGTCCATTGTTTCTATTCTCATCCTGACTGTTGTAGCTAAGACCAGATCTGGATCCAAACCTTTTTTAGGGTTTGTGAGCTGGTGCATTTAATGGTGCAGTGGTTGTCTAACTGGTAGGGAGATTTTCTCAACCGGTCTGTCAACACTAGATGTATGACCATCTACAGCTTGTTGATCATTTGAGTAAGTCTCCTTACTAGTTAGTTCAGCTTTTACTTTATCCAGTTCTTTCTTTAGTCTTTTATTTTCCTTTCTTAGATTCTCACACTCATGTTCCAGAATTTCATGATTATTTGTTCAAATTTACTCATGAGATTTTGGATTAGGTTTGCAGAATCTAAGGGAGAAACTCTTGATTGTACAAAGTGTCGATGTGGATGCACTTGATGATGAGTATGAACTAGATGTTACCTCAGTTTCATTTGACTCTTTAGCCATAAGACATAGATAGGCTTTTTCATTGTCTGAGCGGTCATCCTCATCATCAGCAGAATCATCTTTAGATGATTCTTCATTCTTTTCACTGCTAGGTTCAGCTTTGAGTGCCTTCTTGATTTTTCTCTTTTCAGTTGTCTTGTACTTATTCTTATCCTCAACTTTGTCTTTTCTTCAGGGCAATCAGCCTTGAAGTGGCCTTTCTTATTACGATTTTGAAACATCCGTATTCATCATCCTTTTTCTTCATGTCTTTGCTTGTGCTTGACTTCTTGTTTGATGATGATCCTCCTTTGAATATCTTCTTCTTGCTAAACCTGTCAAAACGTTTTACCAATAAAGCTACATGTTCCTTAAGCTCATGTGTCTCTTTGCTGGTTGTATCAACTATTTTACTCTGCTGAGGTGCAATCAGTGCACTGGCCTTATGTGTCTTTGCTGGTGCACTGTCTTCACCGTTCAACTCAAATTCATGAGCCTTTAGCTGAGACATCAGGGTCAAGGTGTCAGTGTTTGCGAGATTTGTTGTCCCTCTGATTACTGATGTGATGATCTTCCATCTTTCAGGTAATCCTCTCAAGATCTTCAATCAAACTTCTTTCTGAGGATATGTGTGTCCAAGCTGTTGCAGTTCACTGATGATGCTTGAGAATTTGTTATCCATTTGATCAATGGATTCACCAGCCTTCATTTTGAAATTCTCAAAATTCTTTTTTGCAACAGACAATTTGTTTTCTTTAACTGCTTCAGATCCTTCATTTATCAGTGACAACTTGTCCCACATCTCCTTTCCTGTTTTGCAATCTTTGATTCTCATGATCATGTTGCTATCCAGGGTCTTCAAGATCATATCTTTTGCAACAAAGTCTAGATTTGTTATTCTCCTGTCATCCTTGGTCCAATCTTTCTTGGGTTTGTCCACTTCCTTTCCTTGATATGCTCCTGTGGCTACCACAGTCATGATCATGATTGGGCCATCATTAATTACATCCAGCATCTCCTCATAAGTTGTTGTAAGATGAGACAACATTCTTATTTTATATTCATCAAAATTATTAACATTGAAAACAGGTACTTTTGTTATAAAGTTTGAGGAATCCATAAGTACAAATAAGAGGTATATATGTGTATATATAGAAAGCGCAAATTTGAAAAATACTTTGAAAATATGTGATCTCCTTGTTACCAGAAATTAGATCTGAACAGGTTCTGATACTAGGAACACTGCTTCGATACCAATTGTTGGTCCTAGAGAAGGGTAAAACTATAGTCAGAGGCGGGGGTGAATGACTATAGTGGAGTTTCAAAAACTTTTCTTGTATTTAAAAGCTTTTGGGCAGCGGATAAGTCCCTTCTTAATGTGTTGTTTCAAAAAAGTTTATACAATCACAGATCTATGATGTACGTTAAGCAATTAAATAAATGCAATAAGGTAGATTGCTGAAAAGTAAATTGTTGTAAGTAAATAGACACAAAGTTTTATAGTGGTTCAGGGTGGTGTAATCCCTTAATCCACTCTTCTCCTATGATGATTGGAGGAATTCTCTATACAATAGTACGATTGTCCTTGACTTTACAAGCTTCACAATCTGCAAGACTATCACTCCCTTGCTTCAAAAGCTTGGTGACTCGCCTCTATCATCGCTTCTTGAGAACAAGTCCTTCAGCAGCTACCACAAAGGGTGCAACTCCTTCTCAGATTCCTCTGATTCAATTGCTTCAGTTGATGTGAATTGTATTCACAGATTCGGTGATCAATCTCAGAGCTTGATATTGCTGTTAAAGTTCTGGTTCCTGAGTTGATCTCTAGATATTTCCTTTTAGTACAGATGAAGGCTTGTTACTTTGATAGAGTTTCGCTTGTAAGTTATTAGGCTCAATTCGCTTATTTCTTTTCTCGTCAATGCCTTATTTATAGCCTTGATAATCCTTGATTTGAATTTCCATCCATTGGCTATATTAATGAGGGGAATAATCCTTGATTTTATTCTTGATTCCCCCTTAATTGTATTCTCCTTTATTTCAGTGATCAGATTTTTCTTCATTCGTTTATCGTAAAATCATCCTTGATTGATCCTCTGTTGATTGTGCATTTAATGCTTGATCCTCTGAATCTTCATCATAATTCAAGATTTGATTAAGTAAGGTTTACTTAGCTATTCTCTGAACGGTCAAGTGACCCATCTGACTCAGCCGCTTAGATCTTCCTTCACTGCTTTGTCTTTACTCAGCCGATAGTCAGTTTACTTTGCCGATTCACTGTTTCCTTCATTCTTTTTAGTTCAGGAGAATCCTTGTACTTCACTGATCCTTGATTTGTGTGAGATCAGTGTACACCATATTTAAACATTGAGTTTCATCACTTGAAACATAACTTAGAATTATCCAAGGTCATCACAGACTTCCTTGGTTATAAGTCAGACCATAATGTCTTCATGCTTCTTTGCTGGTACTTGGCTGGCTTCACTCAGCCGAAAATCTGTTTCACTTTGCCTCCTACCAACTAGTACAATACTTGTTTGACTCAACTTATACAACATGTCAGACTCTAAGTAAAGACTCATACAGAGAATTCTAACTTATTTCAGGCTTGCTATAACAGCTAGTATGGCCATCATCAAAGCATAATAAGATTTTCCTAACAATTCTATAATCCTATCCATCTTGCGATGCAGACTCATAATCTCTCTAGAATGGTCCTCCAACAAAGCTCTCTGAGTACGGGGTGCTCCAAGGACCGGAGTACGCTCCCTCTCAGCTCTCAAACCGACCCGTCTTGGTATGCGTTGAACCGACTATGAACTGATCATCGGCTCAGGGTCTTCCTACTAGTCACTCACCAGAACCGGAACCTCGTTCTCTATAGTGAACATGTCAATCATCGGCCCATATGGCAACTGCTCGTGCTTAGATGTGACGGCAAGCTCGTGAATACGTCTATGCATGTGTAGACCGATGTTGACTGGAGATCCCTGCTCCAGATACAACATCAAATCCGCCCTCTTCATTGTGACAGAGACCGTATGCTTGGTCGATAGAAGGCGGGCACAAACAAATCAGTTGACCATCTTCCGATCCCAAGATAATTCACTTTCCATGAAGATGGTGGGGGCTCCCATAGGGTTGTGCTTCCATTTCACCTCAAAGTAATCAGCTATCATCTGCATCCTCTCAAGATCTTCAACATTGGTCGAGGATGTGTACTCGTCCGGGCCCACTGGTGGATTGCGAATCCCAAAATGTGCATGGATCCGCTCAATCGAAAAATCAACTTTGACACCACGGACCATTGCAAATATAGCTCCTGGGTTATGCGAAATATAAGCATAGAATTCTCTCCCCTCCGTAGCATTGAACCGTGTCGGCGCTTTTGAAGGATGCAGGTTCTTAGATCTAAACGAGTTAGATCTATACGCAGCGGACGGATCACGATTTACATATCATAAAACATAGTTAAAGGACATAAAAACTACAAGGGGGTTTAAGATTATGTTACCAATAACGGGAAGAGAAGCCAAGATCTTCCGATGTGTTCTCCAAACGGCGGTTGGTGGACACCCTTCTTGATACACGAACCTCCTTGATATGCAACACCAAGAAAAACTTAGAGTTTTTCTTCTACTAAAACCCTAGACAAGAGAAACAAATTTTTCCTCTCTTTTTTAATGAGTGGGGCGAAATTTTCCATGCCCATATGTCTTGGAAGAACTCTCTTTATATAGGAGAGTAAATCCTTGGCCTCCAAGTATTATTTAATTAAATAAATAATTAATTAAACAAAATAAAAGAATATTTTCCTTAATGACTAATTGTGACATGTATTGACCAATAGGAAATCAAATAACAAGTCATCCAACCAATCATGTAACAAGAATATCTTTTATTTTCCACATCACAAAAAATAATTCTTGTGATAATTACAAGGAGAAATGGCGCCACATTAGCTAGGGTTTTAGCCCACATAAAATGTCTTTTATGTGTATTATATTATTTAGCCCAACTAAATAATATCCATGCATATCAATTAATTAGCCCTACCAATTAATTATCATCATGAGGCCCAGATAACAAGATTATTAGTCCGAATTACGAAGCCACATCGGGGACCATGGACCTATAACCAAAGAGCTCCAATAATTAATTATTCATCGAATGTAATAAGTACATTAATTATTAATTCCGGGATTACGCCACCATAAACCCGAATCGAACTCTACCGATTATAGATGTATACTTATACTCAACCCATAGAGTGAATAAGCGCCCATTGATATAATCACTACATACGGATTAACCCTCCATAGATCGTCCATTCCGAGTGGGAAGTCTCCGTGAAACTGACTCAGAATATCTTATCCTTATTTACCATCAACCCCGATGATCAATTAGTACACATATCGACTAGTAGCTAATTAGTCAAATGTGAACTCCCGGATCGATCACTTTCTTAGGGCTAACAAATAAGGGACTGTCTCTCTACTTCCCGCAGAAGGAATGGATTCCATGTCTGTGAAAATCGTAACTACTCACTCATCCGGAGATAGTGCCAATGAGAAGTGGCTTGGAACACATATTAAAGTGAACCGTAACTAACACATCAAACACTACCCGGGACAAGCAAAGCATCCTCGTGATCACCTCAGATTAAGGTTGATCCATAAATGATCATCTAATGATTTAATAAGATTCCTCGACACGGAATTATACCGAGAAATACAGATTAAATCGGTCCAATTCCTATATGAATGCCATCATATATAAATGCCCCACGTAGTACCTTCTACCGACAAAGTCCGGATAAGACTATCACACCCTAAGGTGTTTCGGGCGCATTATTGGTGTTTTAATCAAGAGACCCTAAACTCGATTAAGTTCACCACGGACTAACAATTTAAGCATATCTCCACTAACTCAATCCTCACGTGTAATCCATACACCGAAAGTTAAGTGGTTACATACAGATATACTTGGGGTTTGCAAAGAGTGTATTACTTTACAAGCACAAAGCAAGTAATAAGGTGAGATAAATTTCGTCATTCATTATTAAAAACAATTACACAAATTGTCTTTCGGCACTACACCTAACAATCTCCCACTTGCACGAAATGACAAGCAACGATTGTTTTTAGAGCACACCCTTTCTCATCTTATTCACAACACTCTCCCACTTGCTCTAAAAGCGGTTGAGATATATCCTCAATGCCGCACCCTCCAAGCACTCGACTTGGTACACTCGATTTGTTAGGTTGTCGACTGAGACGATCTTTAGGATTGAAACGTCGCGGTCCTTCCAATCAAAGCGGTACTCTCTCAATATGCTTTAGACCTCTGGTGACCGAGAAGATCCTTCTAAGCTATCTCTTCTTTGTTTTCACAATGAAGTGATATCGGCTTATCGACACGGAATTACTCCTGCACCAAAAAGGAAATTCTAAGCACTATGAGTAAACACCGAGCCCGAGATCAACGTAATGATCATCCTTAATCGACTACAAGTCGAATCAAGTAGTCAACCATATTCAAGTTTGCACCGAATATACAAGCATATGTTTCTCGTTCTCTAACGATACTTGAGGACGTACTAAACCGCTTATTTTATGCTCGAATCCGAGATTCGACTACTATTGACTTGTGACAACCTGACTTGCCGTTATCCAAGAGAGACTCTATCCCATTTTCTCTTTTATCCAGAGATTTAGAGAATCATTCCTGAGAGGTAAGGTAGGACTACTCTCGTTGAATGCTGCAACCGTATATGCATAATCATCTTATTCAATAAGATAGGTGGGATAGCCAATGACTCATTCTCGTGAATTTGACCGAATCAAATTCTTAGAATATAGTCCAATTCTCTCATCCAGAGAATCTTGGCGTGTCAGTTTCCGACTTCAGATAGCACACCCATGTTGTTTCCAACCGTTTTAGTGTTATCATTTATGAACACTAATGCTACTACTTTACCAATATTGATATCCAGTCTACGAAAAACTTATCAATATTTTGGTCAAGTCCACATATTTTAAAACATGCTAATTTTAATGACCGAGAGGTTCTCTTAAATCCACAAAGGATATAAGCCATGGCGGGCTTCCTACCAATGGTTCTTTCTGAATAAATTAAGATATCGTTAGTCTCTTAAAAAGGTATTAGGAATCACCCCTATCTTCTCGCTTTGTAACGAATCCGTTATTCATTGTCACTAAAACCCTTCGTTTCGAATGAATTCAGATTCCGTTGTTCGCAAGAAAGTCTCGTGGAATCACCCTATTTTCTCGCTTAACGAAATCTAGCAAGATCGAGTGGTGAGAGAGTTCAAGGTCCGGTTAACTCTCTACTTGTCGTGGAATCACCCCTATACCACTCAACTTTTATACTAAAGTTTAAACTTTCCTATTCATTTGTCACTTTTCTATGTTAGATCCAATTGCTCCCATCGGGCCTGAGACACTCAGGTGGTTCTATAATAGATCGAACAAAAGCGGAGTACAAAAACTCCATTTACAGGGTTAAGGCTGTCAAACCAACCTCTATGATCAGAATCCTATACAGCCCACTAAGAGCCATAGGTTATCAATCACCCCAGCAGACCGTAAAGTCCACAAAACTACAATGGGTCAATGGTAAACCATACTCCCACTGCGTGGTGGATTGACATCCTGATCTAGTAGTATTTATCAGTGTAATCACCAACAACCGATGTTGGACGTGGTCTGATTAAATCAGATAGTAACTACCTTTGGGTAACCGTACTCCAAGGTTTAAGGTTGTTACTTATAGATTCTATCAGAAGGCTTGTGACAGTTCAACCGTCACTTTCTGATCTCAAGAATCTTATAATCAACCTTCACTCGTCTCATTAAGATGTTTCACGAACAGTCACAATCTGAACGTATGCGCAAAATCTCCAGTCCTACCTTCAAGCATTAAATGCTAAATGCCTACATTTATGGAAGTGGTGTGAACCGAATTCACTCATTATCCATAAATTCACTGGCATCTTCTAGGTAGACTTCTCGGTTTACATAATAATGTTAACCGTTATTTTGCAACCAATTATCTTAATCGAGTCTAGCAGTGTATTGTAGCACATCAATAACTATATAGGGCAAGTCTATGGTTTCTTCCTCAGTGAGAAACATTCCACAGGAGGGCGGGCCGAGCATCAGTCCCAAGACTATGCGATAGCCTATTTTCGAGCATGGAATACTCTATTCTCTCGCTAAAATCGAGAGACACCTCCTCGTATTCTTTCGATAAACCAACCAAAGTGTTTTGAGTAGTTATCAGACGTAATGTCACCACTAAAATCTCCCACTAGCTTGTATCTCTCACTAGACCCGAAGGTCATGGTGAACAAGCTATGTTACCCCTTCAAAACTATTACCCTTTCCCGATTGAAAGGAAACTTAGTCATTGTTCCTTTGAGATAGTGTTCCAAGACTGGGAGATAGGAATCACCCTTAGCCGCCAGCAGAGGTCTTGTCTCTCAGGATATATGCACTAATTAATAGACATTGAAAGGTCGTTTATCTTAATACGGAAACCTTTTACCTTTAATAGTTTTAGATGTGTTACACATACTTATTCAGCTGTTCTAAGTGGTTCTAACTTTATCAAACAAAAGTCCGAGTCTCGGATTCGTACTACAAATGTCATATTCAATTTCTATGAGGCAAATCAGTAGTATCGAGATGAAAGTGAATCCATTTGTTTCAACGAACCAGAAACGAGAAAAATAAATTTTCTCGTGATATTCAAGGATAGAATCCAAATTCATTTCCTTATATCACTCCCACTATTATATTTGAAATTACGCCCGTTGTTACTCTATTAATGGTTAATGCACGACTTCCTTGTTCTTCCAAAGAACTAAGCTACCGAGTCAAGTTACTCGGTTAAGAAAGTCGCTAAGGATTCATTGGTTAGTGATCCGAAATCACTTTCCTTATCCTATACTTTCTTTAATTAATGTTTCGGTTTAGCCTCAAAACTTTAGTTAAGATGATTAACACTTATAGACATTCTTTCCCATTCTCAACTTTCCTTAAAAGGAAATAGTCTTGAACTAGCAGTTCAATTGAGTAGACACTACTCGTGAAGCGTGGGATGTCTAATAAAAGTGTTACCCAGTGGGACTAATTTTCTAACAAATTAGAAAAACATAAGATAAAAGCTCCCACTAGTTTATCGGTTCCAAATACCGTCTAACTAGCGACACTTAAATTTATGATTCTCCAATTTTTCTATTAGAAAATTTCTCGTGTAGACACTACACAATTAAAATTCACTAGAAGAATTTTGTCGTCCCAATCATCTTTCAAACTAACTACGGTTGTCTCTCGTTCTGCACGAGTGACAGCAGTGACATGCCTATTTACGTCACTTAAGTTTTGAAGGCTTCAAGAGAAATATCTCTTCCGAAAAATTAATCGCATGTGAGATTAATAAATACAACGTTCTAGTTACTTACCACTTTTTAACGAAGTCATTACTAGTCAATTTTACACTAGCGCCTAGCACCTGAGAGAGAGATATATATATGATTGTAAATAAAATTGACAGTAAAATAAATCCAAATCATACACTACTAAAATTTTAGGAACATAAACTAAGTACTTATAGTCTATCCTACTGTTCCATGGATTTAATCTAATGCCTCGTCGCCTTAGGGTAGGTCAAAGAGGTTTCGATTAATAGAAGATCGATTGAGAATCGAACATCTCATTTGTGATCGTCAATCACCTTTCCTTTTTCAGCCAAGGTACTACCAAAAATACCCTTTATGAGTGTGACCTCTGTCTCGCATTTTTAGGTAGACCCGAGTGTGCCGCCTTAGGTCGGTCGGTGACCCGACGAGTACCCAAAATCCTATCCTTTCGGAGACCAAGCCTTGAATTTTGATAGCGGTGAAGGCCTTCCTTAGGGAGGCCGGTCCCAGGCCGGCAGAGGCGTCACCATTCTCTCACGTTGCTTGTGTCAACCAGTAGAGGCCGTGGGGTCGGCTGTCGCCTCTCCCGCTCCCACTCAATATTTTGAAAAAGTGGTGGGTTTACTGATCACGTTTTTGGACTTGATGTTACATTAAGGAACAATAAATCATAGGCCCGAATGTTGTCGGTTATGTGGGCTAGCCCACCCGACCTATTCGTTAGAACATATGTGGCCGTCGGACGGGTCAAGGCTAGGAGAGCTCCGTTGAGCCGTAGTGGCTCTTCGGATGGCTCAAGATTGCTGCACTTCGTGCAAACGCCACACGTGGAGGGTGAAGTCGATTGAGCCGTAGCTATCGTTGACCACCAACCGTGGTTAAACCACTTCGAACCTATTTGCCCGTGATTATCCAATCCTTAAACATCAAACTTTCACGTAGACACTACGGAACAAAAACGTAATCTCGTCTTAGGTAAGGTGGAATTCACCGAGAATCCAACACCTTAACCACGAGGTTTCGGGATCTTACTCCTTATACTTTCGCAGAGTGGGATTCACCGAGAATCCATCACCCAACCTTGACGATTGAAAAAACCCGTGTTCCTCGGTTTTTACCCTAATTAGTTTCTAATTAATATCAAACAATTAATTAAAACTAATTGTGTGTTTTATACATGCTTAACTAATTCCTCGAATTAATTTCTACATGTATGCAAATGGAGTGGAATTCATGATATGATGCATGTCATGGCAATTTTCCGATTCTACTCATACAATCTACACATGTATACTAGTGCGGAAAATAAACACCGAGATGGACCGTTGGCACCCTTCAGAACTAATCTATTCAAAATAAATTAAAACCCTAATCTGCAGCTGTTAAGAATCTTCGACGATCGGCATATCAAACGAACTTGGATCGGGACGAAATTTTCCAGATCTGATCTTCATTCTTCGGACTTCAAGATGGACGGTCGGATCGGAGCTTTGACTTGTCAATCTTCCTCAGTGAGCCGCCCAACTTGCTGCTGAAACAGACTCTTACAGCAGCGCATCATATATTTCCCAAGGCCGATCGGGGATCAAGATGAATCCCGATCGTCCTGAAAATTTTATCTCACGTCCAAAACTCCATGATTATCGATCTGACCGGTCGGATTTTAATTTGAACGGTCCAATTGTTCCCAGAAAATCGAAGAAGTCACAGTTAGGGTTTCTGTGAATCCTGCGTTTTTCTGTTACAGCAGCCACTTCGCAGCAACGAACGGAAACCCAAACGGACTCTGATCGACACCAAAATTTGTGGGATTGTTCATCAACTTCCAATCTTGATTCTGACTGGAGAGATCTTCGTTTTAACGGCTCAAACAACGGAAAAAACGAACAGACTAAACAGCTAATGTACAGATCTATTTTCTGGAAATTAAAATTGCAATAATACATAAATTACATAATTTCCTATACTCATATGAACGAATTTTCATCGTTTATATGAGTTTACAATAGATCTAATGGGAAAACGGTGCCAACCCCAATCCATCTCTTCAACCATAGCAATTTAAAATTTATTAATGCATAATAATAAGTAAAATATCACCTACATGCAATTCCACTCCTTTAAATCGTTTAATTACGATTATGACTATATAAATCGTGGAACCTGTCTCTGATACCACATGAAGGATGCAGGTTCTTAGATCTAAACGAGTTAGATCTATACGCAGCGGACGGATCACGATTTACATATCATAAAACATAGTTAAATGACTTAAAAACTACAAAGGGGTTTAAGATTATGTTACCAATAACGGGAAGAGAAGCCAAGATCTTCCGATGTGTTCTCCAAACGGCGGTTGGTGGACACCCTTCTTGATACACGAACCTCCTTGATATGCAATACCAAGAAAAACTTAGAGTTTTTCTTCTACTAAAACCCTGCAGCAAGAGAAACAAATTTTTCTCTCTTTTTTAATGAGCGGGGCGAAATTTTCCATGCCCATATGTCTTGGAAGAACTCTCTTTATATAGGAGAGTAAATCCTTGGCCTCCAAGTATTAATTAATTAAATAATTAATTAATTAAACAAAATAAAAGAATATTTTCCTTAATGACTAATTGTGACATGTATTGACCAATAGGAAATCAAATAACAAGTCATCCAACCAATCATGTAACAAGAATATCTTTTATTTTCCACATCACAAAAATAATTCTTGTGATAATTACAAGGAGAAATGGCGCCACATTAGCTAGGTTTTAGCCCACATAAAATGTCTTTTATATGTATTATATTATTTAGTCCAACTAAATAATATCCATGCATATCAATTAATTAGCCTCCAACCAATTAATTATCACTTGAGGCCCAAATAACAAGATTATTAGTCCAATTACGAAGCCACATCGGGGACATGGACTATAACCAAGTAGCTCCAATAATTAATTATTCATCGAACGAGAATAAGTACATTAATTATTAATTCCGGGATTACGCCACCATAAACCCTAAATCGAACTCTACCGATTATAGATGTATACTTATACTCAACCCATAGAGTGAATAAGCGCCCATTGATATAATCACTACATACGGATTAACCCTCCATAGATCGTCCATTTCGAGTGGGAAGTCTCCGTGAACCCGACTCAGAATATCTTATCCTTATTTACCATCAACCACCTGATGATCAATTAGTACACATATCTGACTAGTAGCTAATTAGTCAAATGTGAACTCCCGGGATCGATCACTTTCTTAGGGCTAACAAATAAGGGATCTGCTCTCTACTTCCCGCAGAAGGAATGGATTCCATGTCTGTGAAAATCGTAACTACTCACTCATCCGGAGATAGTGCCAATGAGAAGTGGCTTGGAACACATATTAAAGTGAACCGTGAATTAACACATCAAACACTACCCGGGACAAGCAAAGATCCTCGTGATCACCTCAGATTAAGGTTGATCCATATATGATCATCTAATGATTTAATAAGATTCCTCGATTACGGAATTATACCGAGAAATACAAATTAAATCGGTCCAAATTCTATATGAATGCCATCATATATAAATGCCCCACGTAGTACCCTCTACCGACAGTCCGGATAAGACTATCACACCCTAAGGTGTTCAGGCGCATTATTGGTGTTTTAATCAAGAGACCCTAAACTCGATTAAGTTCACCACGGACTAACCATTTAAGCATATCTCCACTAACTCAATCCTCACGTGTAATCCATACACCGGAATTAAAGGGTTTACATACAGATATACTGGGGGTTTGCGCAGTGTATTACTTTACAAGCACAAAGCAAGTAATAAGGTGAGATAAATTCTGTCATTCATTATTAAAAACAATTACACAAATTGTCTTTCGGGCACTACACCTAACAGCTTCAGCCATGTCCAAAATGTCTTGTACTTGTAGGGCTTTCGGCAAGATCGTACCACAATCGTCCAATTCTACTCCTTATTCTCGGGCAACCGGTCTTCTATTCCAATGCCCTTGGAACGATTCATAGATCTCTAGAGAATGAAATTGCTCAACCCCGTCTATCAAGGGGTTAGCATCTCCATAGAGGTACTGGTGACCACTTGGATGATGGGCTATTCTGCTACACTTGGGACCCATCCTGGTTGATACAGAGACTGCTGATGATGCTGATTCTGAAAAAGATACCCTCGGTAAACCGGCCTGTGTCCTCGATTTACCGGCCTGGATTTTTCTTAATTCTGACTGGGACTGTGCTCCGATACTGGAAGATGAAGAACTGCAGCACTTCACTATTGCAGCAGCACTACTAATCATCAACAGGGATGGAAAATGTGGTTTTTTGGTTGTTGAAATGAAAGGAAAAAGGTTTGGTTTTGGTGAATGTATGGTGTTGATAGTGGTGGTGATGGTGGCTGAATTTTCTACTAGGGAAAGAGATGGAGAATTTTGGTGATTGAAGAAGAAGATAGTTGTAGTGGATGATGAACAATGGTGGTGGAAGGGTGTTTAAATAGGATAAATGATGGAAGGTGGAAGGATTTGGTGGGATAATGAGTAGAGGAATAATTAGGGTGAGGGATTTGAGGGGGTGATTGATGGGATTGAGGTGGAGTTATGGTGGAGTGTGGAAAATAATGAAAAGTTTTAAAATAGGGAAAAATGGGACGGTTTTTGCTAACTGGTGGTTTCTGATACAACGTGTGTCCTCCACGTGTCTCTAAAAATCCTGTTTTTCAGTCTGACACTCAGAAACTTGAAAATCCTAGCTCGGTAACCCAGAGGTAACTCTCGGTTTATCGGGGCTTCTTTTCCCTAGATTTCTCTGTCAGCCTTCTCAGCACACTTTAATTAATCTTACAGCTCAATCCTGACCTCAAATTGACTAGTCTTTTACTTCTTTTGTTGCTATCTCCGACTCGATCCTAACCTACTTCACTAGAATCCACAACGAGTAAAAAACATTTCCAAGAACCATCGGCCAAGCCTAAGGGTGTGGTAGGATGAAAAAAGCTCGTCCCTTCATCCAAACTACTTTTATTCACTCATATTATAACTAAAGGTTTAAGAGAATAGTTCTGAGTTTATAGTCGTCAGCTCGACTTACCTTCGGACCTTCAATCAATCAAAAGTTGGGACCTTAACTCGCCAAACTTGCATCTTCGAGGTCTTAACCATCATGCACTTCCCTTCTCGTTGATCATTACCTTTCAAGAGTGCCTTTTCACGGTTTTCCATAGAAACTTTCTAAGCTCTCCTCCTAGCACGCCTCTCTCTCTTTGCTCATGTTCTAGGTCTTCCTCTACTTTGAGATTTAATCTTTAAGCCCAAGGACTCCACACTTTCCACTTTAAGCTCTAATTCATCACTACGCAATACGGAAGGACAAGCTTCCATGATCGCCTTGTTGTGGTCCTTCTCTTCGCTCTCTCTAAGCATTGATCTCATGAATTCTTGCTCACAGGTTTCTACTAAAACCTCTCGTTGCCTAAGCCCTTCCTTCTCTATCTCCATGATATCTACTTTTCCGAATCACAAGTCATCTTGCAACTTTCCAGCCTAGTATCTAGGGCCTAAGATTTTGAAAGATCTTGCATCATTGTTCATCTTAAAACCTATTATCAAAGTCCATGATTGTTCGCTTGTGCTAAGAAAGGTCTTCCTAACAAAATCAGGGCACTTGGGTCCTTTGGTACGTCTATAACCGTGAAATCAATAGGAAAAGTGAACCCTCATGCCTTTTTCGTGCACTTCCTCAGCAGACCGGCAGGCATATCTTTAGTCCTATCAACAAAGGTCATAGTTTGGGTTTGATTAATAATGACCAGAAGCTTAATCTTCTGGCAGAGGGATAGAGCTAGAATGTTACAACTTGAACCGGAATCACAAAGACCTAAACCTACAGATATACCATTGATTGAGTTTGGGAGTCAAAACGTTCCAGGGTCTCTTAACTTTTCGTTGTGTCGAATCCGGGTAATCCTCGAACCGAGAACATGGTGTCCAGATCCTCCTCCGGATCATTGGAGTCGAATTGGATGATATATCAATTAGCTCGATAGAAACGACACGCGGATAAGTCTCGTACTCTTTTAGGTTTTCCTCTGCTTCTCGTTTAAGCTTTTCAGTCTTCTCCTCCACACGCTTCTTATTAGCCTCATATTGTTCTCTGGCTTCTGATCAATGGGACATAGAGATTGGTTTGATGTTCAACACAGTACGAGGCATTGTGTATGACTCGTCTAGACTTAATTGCTCTTTCTTGACTGAAATTCCGAAGTGTCCGGATACTTCCTGCAAAAGAGACAAAATAAAACAAAAAAAAGGTTAGCAACTCTCGTTTCAGTTGGGGTAGATTCCAACTGTTTCGGACCTACTAACTAAAATCAACTAGGAAAAACACAGAAAAACAAAGGCTGCTCAGAATTCAATTTTCTGGGTCTCGGTAAACCGGGCCAAGAATTTCTCATTCTGGCATATTAACAAGTGTAGGTTTGATCCAGAATGACTCAAGACTCAAAAGAAAATAAATTTAAAAAAACAACTTCTTAATTAGAATTAAAACGATTATCCTTAAAATTGGCCATTGTCCCCGGCAATGGCGCCCAAAATCTTGATCGTGTGTAAGTCACTAACGTCGATATTACTAGCAAGAATACAAGGTACATCGTAGTATAGTAAATGCGAGTCAAGGTCGATCCCACAGAGACAATGCAACTTTAACTATAAATGATTTTAATCTAATTAAGAAGCGACATAGATGGTCTTTGACCAACAATAAATACGAAAGAAATTTGGTATTTCTCCCCCTCTTCTCACCAATCTACTAACTTGGATTAGTTAATCTTTATATTTACTTCCCCACATAATTTCCTTAAATTAATCGAGCGAGCTTTTGATTTAATTATAAGCTACAAGTGCAACTCCTAACACTAACTACACCAACCATGGTAGTAGACAATCTATACGCAAGCTACCCTCCTTAATTGGTCCGTAATATCCCATATGCATAAAGAACTAGAATTGCCGATATCGAGCGCTAACTCATACCGCTAACCCGCCTAGATATAGCCGCTATCGACACCGATCAAGACGTTCCTAGGGTCCATCAAAACTATGTCCAAATTAACACTTCACTATTCATATTTCATGTTAATTTTACGATTACAATAAGCAGACTAGCCAGATCTAACCTACGGCTTATTAAACATGTCGATCAACGTAGCTGTAGTGAATCCCAGATTAAGGTTTTCTAAATATTGCCTCAGAAAACTGGTATAGACCGCCGGTTTACTGAGGGTCAGCTTTTCCTATTTCTGGATCTACATTGCTCAATTACGATTAATCTAAGTAAATCATGGGGTCGTTAAACATGCAGATTAACTAAAACACATAAATTCGAACAGATCTACCATATTGAAGACAAAAAGGAACGTTCAGAGCTTCATACCTTCAACATTGAAGATCTAGCTCGTTCTACTCAAGCTAGAGATGGTAGAGAAAGGGAGAAAACCAGAAATAACTCCTCAAAAGCTTGGAATAACTTTATTCCCTCAAATTATATATTGTATATAATTTAATATGCAAAACATATGAAGAACTTATGAAAACTTACGCAATAGTGCATTAATGCGCCTTATATAGATACAACAAACCGACTTATGACTCTCGGAAACCCTAATCGACCTAGTAGGCTGCGGCGCACTGATTTCTTGTTCCTCAAGGCCCTCGGTTTATCGGACTCCAGCCCTCGGTAAACCGGGCCGACTTTTCCTCTTTTCCTTCAGCAGACTTCTTCTTGGACTTCTTTTACTTGGCCCAACATGCTTCTTTTGGTCCAGATCTGATCTCCAATGCTCCAGATTCGGTACATCCTATAAAACACATAAAACGAGACAAAACAGAACCAAATCTTTTGGGAAAATAACATGATGATGCATTACGATCCTAGAAACATACACATAGCATTTAACACATATTCCATATAATAATGAGCCTATCTATCATCTCTTGAGCAGAATTCAGGGTGAATAAAATTATAATTAATTGTACCATTTAGAGCGTTATCAGTGTCTTGTGAGTTTGGCTCCTAAAATTCATATTCTTCTAGAGGTTAAGTGTGTATTTTCTTTGTGAAATGGATATGCCTTTTGTACATCTAGAAGTCTCAATGCCTAGGAAATATCTTAATTTTCCAAGATCTTTGATGGTGAATTGTTGATGTAGAGCATCCTTTACTTGCTGAATCAACCCTTCACTGGGCTTGCTGCTATGATGTCATCAACATAGACCAGTAAAGCAATAAAGGACTGTCCTGACCCTTTTGTAAACAAATTGTGATCATTTTTGGATTGAGTGAATCCTTGAGCATCCAAAGATTCAGTCAAATTGCAATTCCATTGTCTGCTGGCTTGCTTGAGGCCATACAATGACTTATTAAGCATGAAAACTTGATTTGGTTTGGTTGCTGCACAGCCTGGAGGTAACTGCATGTAGACTTGTTCATGCAAATCTCCATGTAAAAAGGCAGTATTGAAATCCATCTGATGTAGGTGCCAATTGTTGGCTGCTGCTGCAAGTATGGCTCTAACTGTAGTGATCTTGACAATAGGTGAGAAAGTTTCTTGATAATCAATCCCATATGTTTGAGTGTAGCCTTTTGCTACTAGTCTAGCTTTTATCTCTCTCTTGAACCATCGTGGTTGTATTTGATTCTCAGTACACCCATTTGCATCCAATAGGTTTCTTGCCTGGGGGCAGATCAACTATCTCCCAT
Source organism: Gentiana macrophylla (assembly GCA_026214975.1). Taxonomy (NCBI): domain Eukaryota; kingdom Viridiplantae; phylum Streptophyta; class Magnoliopsida; order Gentianales; family Gentianaceae; genus Gentiana; species Gentiana macrophylla. The sequence goes on from CM047814.1 coordinate 61,226,394, forward strand.
GTGTGAGTCTTTTGTAAAGCTTCAATTTCTTTGTTCATTGCCTTCTTCCATTCATCATGCTTGATGGATTGATTGTAGGTCTTAGGCTCTTTAACAACATCAATGGCATTAATGAATCTGGCATAGTCTGCTGAGAGGTTATCCAGACTCATTACTGTACTCAACAGATGTGGAGTCTGCTGAACATATTGAGCACCCCCTTGATAAAAGGTTGGGGATTTTGATGACGTAGATCAAGTGAAATTAAAATACTTGACCACCAAAACCAATACTAGCAAGAGGACTAGGTCCATCGTAGTATAGCTATAGTGAATCAAGGTCGATCCCACAAGGAACCAATTGTGGGTCATTTATATACAAACAATTAATTATTCATATCAAGGACACAAAGCGGTCTATGACCAACAAGAGACAAGAAAGATAAAGGACTCGACTCGACACAACACATAAACAACGTAATTAACCTCCCCAATTATTATGTTATCGTTTGGATCTAGAGATTCTGTATAATTAAACTAGACTCAATAACTATTAATCCGATTCGTATCTCTTTTATATTGGCTACGGGAGTCATCCCCTAAACTAGATCTAGCTCCGGGTAGGCCATCTAGATCACTATGCTACATTACGTGACTTCGCTTTTTAAGCCTTCATCTCATATAACTTGTGTTCGGGGTCAAATTATAGTGTTTTTACTGATATATTTTACATCAATTTCCCCCGTATATGGATGTTTTTCATAGAAATCGAGCTTATAATCGATTAATTGAGTAAATAGTGTTTTTAATAGGTTAATTGCAAAATGTAACGATTTATGTGCTTAAATTGTGATTTTATGTTATTTTGGGATTGTGTTACGCTTTGGTATATTTTCCTATGTTATAGATACATATTTTGGCATGCAAGAGGATTAAATTATGAGGTTTTGCATGGAAGAGAAGTGAAATGGAAGGAAGATGGAGATAAAGCTTGGAATGAAGCTTTCAAGCAGCCGAACTTCCGATGCAGTTCTTGATATGATATACACTGATTTGACTCTCGACCTCAAGAGACGATTTGTAGGGCTTGAAGAGAGGATTCTACAGGATTTTGAATCACTTCATTCCGACTTATGAGGCCCGAGATATGAGCGTTACAAGTTTGGATGCTGTTGTTGAAACTCTTTGGAAAATGTCGTAATATACTTGTAATACGACGGGCTAATCAAAAAGGCGTTTTCTGAAGAAGAGTCCTTAATGAAAGTTGTAGAGTTTTCCGAGAGATTTTTTTTTGACATTCGGATCATAATTTTTGGAGGTCTACAACTCAAGATATGAATTTTAGAAGTTTTATTCCAATAAATATCTAATCGAAAGCGTCCGCCACGGTAATCAGAGCAACCGACTTAAACTCTTGATGCAGCCGACTTACTCCTCTTATAAATACAGCATGCATACAAACCCTAATTACACAATTATTATCCAGCCGCAAATCACAGCAGCAGGGCGGCAACTTGAGAGCTTCAAGGCCGGTCACCCGAGCCTTGTGCTCGGGTGATCCGGGTTAGATTAGGATGTCGTTTTTTCTTCCGTTTTCGATTCATGGATTCAATCATGTACCAAACTACGTGAGTTTATTTATTTAATTTATTCAGTCCTTATTCGTTTTTTTTGTGATCTTTTAATTCATGTTGTATCGTTCTATGATTATGAGGCTATTATGTGAATTAGATCGAGAGATCAGTTTGCTATTGATACGTTTACAACATACGGAAGTTGCGTAGACTAGATCACCATAGAAAGATAGGATATTTAATCATTAATTATGTGACAAATTAATTGGTTAATTATCTAGGTTGTTAGATTCTAAAATACGAGAGTTAACCTGAATATATACCGAGTTTTGTTTGGTAAATCGATCTCAACATTCGGAAGATGAGAGATTGATAAATTGGACTCACTAAGGAATTAGGAATCCATAGCTTGAGAAATAGATTCACTAAGGAATTAGGGATTTGTATCTCGTGTAAAGGTGAAACCACAATTTGAATTAAAATCATGAGATGAACTAGGATTGAAATCACTTGGTTTGTGCAATCGTTTGATCCCATGTATCTTTAGTTTAGTTTAGGTTGTGTTATTTTATTTCAGTGAGGTTAGATTTATTTTAATTGCTCTTTCGTTTATTTTATTTGTTCTTTCGTTTATTCGTTTTCCTAAGTAACAATTGAAAGGAATTAGTGAAATTAGATTCAACATCCCAATTCCCTCGTGGATCGACCCCTTACTTATCTCGCTCTACTATCAACAACCCGGTATTCGGCCGGTTAGGAGTTAGTTTTGCAATTAGGTTAGGGTTTATAAATTTTCTTTTTGTTTAGTGATGCAAAATCCTCCCAACAACTTGCACGCTTACAAAACTAGGGATGCCGATATTAACCGTATTCCTCACCTAGGCAACATTCTTGTGATTAGGCGTACTTCCTAAGCGATCGCATCAGTCTCCGTCCCATTAACACTAACTTTTTATGTATCATGTTAATCTACGATTTACGTATAACTAGTCGCATGCAATTCCCGAAATGTAATGATCTAGATCTCATTTGAAAGTCCCGGAAGATCAATTCATGGGCCGACCTAAGAGCCCTATATTGGTATTTCCTAATAATACGCTAATTAAAACAGATGAGCAACATATCCGTAGCCATACCTACTAAGATAAGAAATTCTATTTGGACAATCACACCATAAAGATGTGGCTAGATTGACGCGCGTAAAACCTAAATCTTAGCGTTACTCATACGTAACGGATAAAATAGAGATTCATAAAGCAATTATATAGATCTACTAAAAACACGGTTGTCAATCATACCAAAGTCATCTATAGGTCACCGGATATCAGATCCGGGCGTGTGGATCCTTATAGACAAGGAATCCCACCGCCTCATATCATAACCTTAGATCTACATCGCTCGGTGAAGAACGAACAACCTCAAACGATAAACAATGATTGGGGCTTAATTACAAAGAACAAAGAAGAAATAAATACAAGAACTTACATTATAGTAGAACTTGTATAAAAACCACTGAGTAAAACTGAGAATTTTATTATAAACCGAGAGAAGTGTCTAAGGTGTATTGTGTGTGTATGGCGTGTATGATATGCCTTTATTTATAGGGGTTCAAGCTAATTAAGAGATATATTTCAAAATATCAAAACAAATAAGAGATAACTCTCGGCTGATCAAAAAAGAATAATGCGCCCCCCTTCCATGCGCATCCTCCATTGGCGCCACTCTTCGGATTGGTTCGCCGGCTCTTGTCATGCCTTACTCCTCTTTTCGTGCTTATCCGATCTTTATCTTCAATATATACGGATTTTCTTGGATTTATCTTGTAATTTAATTTATCCATTTGTAATTATCCTCCAAAATTATCTCAATCTATAAAATAGATATTTATCCCAAAGTAAATAATAAAATAAAACGGATAAATACCAAATTATATAATAAAATGGATAAATACCAAATTATATTTTATAAATCACATAACATTAAATAATCAATATAAACTGCGATTCATTATAAAATATATATTATTAATCTCGAATTAAGGTCAATGTTGATGACTTTTATGGGTATAATTTGACCGTCATCAGATTTCCTTGTTCTTGTGGACCTTCTTAGTTGTGTGGGTTCAGTGCTCGATTCACTTGTTCATGCCTTTCATTGGATGTATCACCATTCTTTGTTGATCCCATTCTTTGGTTGATCTCATTGACTCATTCGATGTGTCATCAAAACCGTCTATTGCGGCAAAAAAACAGGCATGTCAAAGAAGATATCTAGGCTTTCCCAAGACTCACTAAAAGAGGAAAGTAAGTTTCATGGAATTGAGTATTTCTAGCAACAAAGATATCATTGATGGTAATATCTAAGAGAATAGCACCCTTGAAGGTGGTTGAATTCCCAAGAGAGACACAAGTTCTACATCTTGAGTCAAATTTGGTCATATACTGCTGAAGTGTGCATTAAAAAACTAGGCAGCCAAAGACTTTAATCACATAATAGTCTGATTTGGTGCCATAAAGAACTTCATGTGGAGTGCTTTCTTTCTGAAGTGGTGTAGATATGGCATTAATCAACTTTACAACATGTAAAAGACAAAACCCCCAATATTCAATTGGTAGGTTACTCTGGAACCTCAACCTCTTGCAACATTCAACAGATACAGATGTTTTCTTTCAACAATACCATTTTGCTCAAGTGTACTTACATAGGATGTCTGATGTATGATACCCTGCCGAGCATAAAATTCAGTAAGTTGGAATTCTGCACCATTGTCAGATCTAATTACTTTAATAATTTTATGAAACTGAGTGGAAACAAATTTAACAAAAGATTTAACAAGGTCAGAGGATTCAGATTTGTGCCTCATAAGACCCAAGTAAATCTAGAAAAGTCATCTACAACAGTAAGAAAATATTGTTGTCCATTTACAGTATGTTGTCTCAGGGGACCCCAAATGTCCATATGAACAAGGTCAAAAGCATTTACAGCAGTAGCACTTAAAGGAAATGGATTTTTCTTCATTTTAGCCATAGGGTATACATAACAAAGATCATGATTACAAAATTTGACATCAGCAGACTGTGAACTAATGACTAGCAGTCTTTTATATGACAAGTTTCCTAGTCTGTAATGCCATAAAAGAGCATCATCCAATCTATCAGAAAAAGTGTGATTTTCTACAAAGATTGGAAACATAAAGGCTTATTGGTTGATCCATGACATAAAGACCTCTTTGTAACTCAGCTGAAACATTCATTTTCTTGTTCTTGTCCTGCAAAACACACTTGTTAGCAGAAAAGACAACTGCACATTTTGTATGATTAATAAAATAGGGTAAAGACAAAAGGTTATACTTAAAACCAGGAATGCAAAACACATCATGTAGGACCAATTGAGGGTTTACCCTTACTTGTCCTATAAGAGTGATAAAAACTTTATTTCCATTAGGCAGTCCCATTTTTATACCAGATGAAGGTTTGGGATTGCTCAATAGATCTAATGATCCTACAATGTGATATGTGGCACCAGAGTCCAAGATCTATTGTATTGATCTTACTAAATGTAGGTCACCTGTTCTCGTAAGGTGAGTAATGTGTGACAATATCAGCAGGTTGGCCAACAGCAAACCATGTATGTCTAGGAGGGTCATTCAACAGGGCCATCAACTTGTCAAGTTGTTGTGCAGTAAGATTCGGAAACCCTGGTCCAGCAGACCTGCTTGGTGCCTGATCTTCTTCTGCTGATTGCTCCTCTTCTACCATATTTTCCATTTTTGACTTGAAACCAGGAGGAAAGCCATGCTTCTTGTAACAAGTCTCCTCAGTATGGCCATTGAATCCACAGAAACTACATTGCATCTTTTTTGGATTTTTAGGCTTGAGATTTGCAGCAGAGTTAGGTCTGCTAACAGTCGATTATGTCCCTGTCCATTCTTTTGTGCAATAGGACCATGGAATCTTGATTCTTGGCCTTGTTAGCCACATATTACTTCTGTCTCTCAAACTTGATTGCCGTTGCAAAGGCATCATGAATTTCTGGAAAAGGCACCATCAACATTGCCTGTGAGGACATTGGTTCAAATTCATCCCTTAATCCTTTAAGGAATTTCATATGTTCAGCCTCCATATAATCCATCAGATTGCTGATTGCATTGCAGTGACATTGAGGATCACATGAACAGATTGTCATAGGCATGTTGGTCTTGATTTCTTCCCAAAGAATCATCAATTTTGTAAAATATTGATTGACAGAATCTGTGCCTTGTTTCAGTAGATGCATTTCTTCAAGAAGATCTGAAGGTCTTAATGCATCAACATTTGAAAACCTTGCTGCAAGATTCTTCCAAACTGCATGAGCATTCTTGAAGTACAACAAACTTTGTGCAATGGTGTTTTCAACGGAGTTTAGGATCCATGATCTCACCATTATATCACATTGTCTCCATGCATGGAGGTCTCACTGAACTGTTTTGGGCCTTTTAATTGTGCCGTCTATGAAGCAAATTTTATTCTCAGGTGATTAACACTATTTCCATGGAGATTTTCTAGGATTGTAGTTATTGTCATTCATCAATGTTTGAACAAGAACCAGAGAATGATTCTCGTTGGGATGAACATAGAGTGGACTAGAGGACTTATTTCTTGTTTCTTAGCTTACATGGCTATCAAGAACTCATGAAATGATTCTCAAATCAACAATGATAATGAAAACGATCAAGAAGCGATTAAACAGAAAGAGATAAACAGTTTTACTCTCAAGAAAACCGGAAACCTCTAAAAAGAATGAAGAACACTCTCAAGCTTATTCAAAAACGCAGAAAGCATTTTAAAATTCTCAAATTTCTACTCGATCATCGATCGAACTTTCCTAGATGTCCAATCGCATCGGAAGAGTACCGGGTCAATTGTAGTCTAGTCACAGTGGTCGAGGTCGTATCCACGAGGATTGTGAGGTTGAACACCTAAAAGCTATCTTGATCTAAGTCGCAAATTAACAAGAAGGTAATGTTTCTAGAAATCTACTACTAAAAGGGTGATAAAATGATAAAAGAGATAACCAAGATAATGCATTGATCAAGAAAACCTCTATTAGCATCATGGGAATGAACTACCTACCAACCTCCAATGGTGTTCAAGTGTGTATTATCGGTGCACTCCTAACCTAGCATTTCCCCCTCATACGAGTGTATGAAACTACTCTATACCTCCTCCTTGGTCTAAGTGTCCTAGACCTAATGATTCAACATGATACGAACTTGAATGCAATGACAATGTCAATAATACCCAGATAAGAAATCAAATTCCAATTAAGGTCATTTTTACCTTCCGGTTTTCCTATCCTTTCTCTCACACCAAGCATCTCCTTTCGGTCTCAATTAGGTGTGTGTGTGTGTGTGTGTGTGTGTGTGTGTGTGTGTGTGTGTGTGTGCAAGTTCTAGGTGATCAATCCAACACCAACAAGCAATACATTGCAAATAGGAAAAGATAACAACAACACATGAAGCTATGAAATACAAACTAACATTCCCAATCAACTAATAGATATTATACTATCACAACAACATTATCTTGGCTAGAATAAACTAGCCACTCATAGGAATAAACTCTAACATGTCAAGGATAGCATTCATATCAATAAGAACAATTAACACAAAGTAAAGGATAAAGATTTACCAAGAACAAGATATGAGCTCGAAATTGGTGATTTCATTCAATTGCAAGAGCTCTAATGGCTTCCATACATCAAACAAAGATGAAATTTTTCCACTAGTACACATAGAAATCAAACTACTAAATCATTATTGTTTACAAGGTGATTAAAGGTTAAAATCTAGAAGATTTTTGGCTATAAGAGCCCCTTGGGCGGTCTTGGTGCCTGCAAGGGAAAGAGAAGAGGGGGGAAGAAGATGGGGTGGATAAGATTGGAAAAATTCGATCCAAAAAGGGGTTTAAATGCTGAATATCTCTTTTCCCGACGTTTGGTATGCGTCATTAAAGGTATGGTGTGCGCCAATTACAAAGAGAAACTCTATGTATAGCTACAGTGACGTTCGGCGCGCGCCACTATAAATTGGCGTGCGCCAATTTCACAGCAACTCGGTAAAATCACCATAATGTGAGTCGTAGAGCTCTGATTGATGTGATTCAAGATGCATTGAAAAGCTCGCTTCCCGATCCACAACTCTCATAAATAAGTCTTCTCCAGAAAATGCCTCTAAGTTGGGTAAAATGTCTATTGAATATAGGTTATGGTAGACACACTAAGGACAAATGATCCGTTTGAACTCGTAATCTTGCGGCACACTCTTCTAGACATCAAAATACATGTTTAAGCTCAACACATGGCATCACTCAGGATCTGGTCAACCTATAATCCTGCAATACAACACAAAAATACCAAACGTAAACCCGACACGACGCTCCAGTTACTATAACCGGTACAAAAACCTATCAAAATAAGATATTTTATGTAATGATTACTATCTAAACAAGCAATTAATGACTTGAATTGATACAAGAACATCAATAAACACATAAGAAATGGGAATAAAACATCGTGAAATGCATCATCTAGTTGACTTACATCAGATGCCATGATGAAGTTTGTAGAATTACAAACAAACAAAATAAAATACGGAATTATTATTGATCATGGGGTATTTATAACATCATACACCTCATGAATTAGTTACAAGTAAGTTACAAACGGTTATAACAAACTATAACAGAATAACCGCTTTCTAGTTTACATCATCATCGAAAGTGATCAGAGTTCTTGAGGCTTCCATCTGATCAAGAAGCTTACACACTATCGCCAGACTTATGCACTCAAGATCCCTTTCACCTATATACCGTAATAGGCTCCGTAGTGTGGTGTTGGACTGGATTAGGATTAGGTTTCATATAAACCGAGGCATATTGTAGATGTGGATTAGGTTTCATATAAACCCCTTGTTGAGGTTGCATCTGATTCACAAGAGTAGTTTGCGGTTGTGGTGCATATTGACGCTGCTGAGGCTGTGCAAATTGTGGTTGACTGGTTTTCCCAGCCCATTGATTTCTACCCCAAGCGAGATTGGGATTGTCCTGCCAATTGATAATCTCGCCCCTCATTCGATTGGCTAAAAAGTTCACTACGCTTGTTGCCAACCTTGAGTCGAACTTGGATCTACAGTTTGATAGACCATGGGTCTCGTGAACAATGGATTCATATCCATGTAGCTCATGTTGCTGAGGGGTTCTCAATAGATGGGTCGGTTAGAATCGATTCATGGTTAATCGATTCACTTGCCGAGTTTGAGGGACAGTTTGTGGCCAAATGATCACCACCACATGTAACACATGCTTTGGACTCCTCTCGCCAAGCTCTCATCTCATTCACTTGCTTCTTAAAATCCGCTTAACTCAACTTAATCCGTATAATTTACTCGGCCCGACTTGGTCAATAGAGCCAATTGGCTTTCTTGACATTCTTCTCCCAATTTTCCATTTTCGGTTGCTTTCTACAACTCTTTCTATAGTCGCCAATGCCACATTCGGTTCCACACTTCCTGGTCAGTTTAGAGGCATGGAATCAGGTACAACTCTTTCAAAAACCCGTGCATTGCACGGGACCGTCGAACGTTAATCCATCGTGCAATAAAAGAACATCTAAACTCATAAATGTATGTTTTATTGCAATCAGTAAGCGACAATGAAAGAAAACCAAAATGATATATCTTGTACATAAGTAATAAACTTGATCCTACACAATAACATCAATCATAAGTTGACATAATGAAATACTATATAAAACCAACAACGATCAAGCCGCAACGACCAAGCTTTATCATCCACAACGACCAAGCCACTTAATCTCAAGTACCTGAGGAAATAAATTGAAGATTTTGTTACGACGTAAAAAACTTTAATGATATCGAAACAATAACAATATAAACTATTAAATATTTAAAAAATTGGGTTTAAATATAAGTTATTATGACTCTCCAAAAAAATTACATTGTATGTCTTTTCTTTTATGCATGCGTTTGAAAGCATGAGCACAGGCCTCACCCCAATCCACTTTCAGTATGAATGTTGTTGGTCCCTTGGAAAGGCTAACACAAGTTTAGAGGGGGGGTGAATAAACTTGTCACCAAAAACTAATCCTGAGCTGGAAAAGCCCCAGGAACTAAGTTTCTCTGAAACTAAAACTGATCTTCAGTTCAGTTTTATTCCTGTCCCTTAACTTGTGTGGAGTTCAGTTAGCTCAACTGAATATAAGTTAATGCTGACTTATATTTAGTCTTGTTAACTGGCAGCGGATAAAATATTAGCCTTTAACAACTAGTTAATTTAGTTTCGGTATGAAAACCACGTAAATAAAGCTATAACGAAATAAATGAATACATAAAGTAAATAGACAAGTATTATAGAGGTTCCAGGTGATGTAATCCTGTACGTCCTCTCTTCCCCTGTGATGCGGAGGAAAATTCCACTAGAACTTCTTTGAGATGGCCCGGTTACAAAAAGTTCTAAATTGATAATCCTTGACTAATCCCTAGCTTCACTATCTAAACACTTGTAGAACAGGTAGGATTGCTGCTCTTCAACTGTTTGAACCATTGGTCCTTGGAGGGTAGAATTGCCTCTTCACCAGCTCATCACAAACACAGTCTTCCTGACTGCACTCAACTGTCCTTCACAACTTCTTGGTGTTTCACAGTCTAAACCTTTGATAAAATCAAAGTTGAGACTTTGAATCAATAATTATGATTCAACTGTGATTTGAGCTTTTCTTCTGGATGATTAATTTAAGCACGGCTCTGTATTTCTTCAAATGTTAGATCTTGAATCTGCTTGAATATGCTTGAACACTTTGAAGAAATTACTTGATCTTGCAATTAAGTACTTAGCAGGTATTCTTTTGGATTTGGCTTTCCCCCTCAATTTGATCTTTCTTGACTAGATAGATTCCTTTTAATTTTCTTGCTTTAATATCATGTGCCTGCCCTACTTTTTGATGTTGTAGAGGTAGTCTATTTATAGGGGTTCATTCAACGTTCATCCTGCTTGTAACGGCTATATTTTCTGACCGTTCTGCTGTGTCAATAACTCATCCAATGAAATTGTTTCCTTTACAACGTTCGACTGTACTTTCAGTTTGTTGGATGGCTGACTTATAAAACTGAGTTTCCTTATCAGTTTTGTGCTGAGTTTTTCTTTTGTCAGTTTCCTAACTGACTTGGAGCATTAACTGAGATTTTACTCTTCTTCAAATATCAGTACTCCAGTTTTCATCTGATTATAATTGACTTAATCAGAGTACATCATGACTCATTATCATCTAAGAATTCATTGTCCTTATGATTCTTAGGTCTTCATACAAGATCCATAAAGTCGATTCAGTCACCACAATCTTGCTCGAAGTCTAACTTTCTGATCTCGACTTGTAATCTTCATAACTGAGTTTGAACCCTCAGTTCTTCATTCTTCAATAACTGAGTCTGTGTCCCTCAGTTCTTCAGTCTTCTAGATAAGTCAACCGAGTCTGTAACTCTCAGCGAACTTACCTTCTTCAATCTTCTGTTGGTGTTCTCTATTGTCAATTTCTTGTAGAATCTCAGCTAGATTAAATTTCAGTTTCTTCATTTCTCAGTTCCAGCCTAGAAGTATTACAGTGCTTGTCTGATTTAACTTATACAAATATCAGACTCTAATAGATCCTATACCTTGATATCTAGACTTCTTTTTGCTTTGCACTATAACAGCTAGTTATGACACTTCATCAATGGGGTTAAGAACAATTAACAAATAAGTGATGAATCATCATCAAAACATAAATTTTATTTCCAACAATTTCCCCCTTTTGATGATGTCAATACCCTCCTTAAAAGCAATGCAAAAAGATAAAAGACAAAATACAGTAAGTAACATTATGAACTGAGAAACTGAAACTTTATTTGATAACTGAGTTACAATGCTGGGTAAGTAATAAAATACAACATAAGTAAAAACAACTAAATTTAGTTTCCTTTTACTTGACTGTTAAACTGGTTGATTATCATAGTTTTCCGTAACAATTCTCATTTCATCATTCGTGGCTGAATGTTCAATTCCATGAATGCTTGCCCAAATGTTCCATGATTGAGATAAATTGTTTTTCTTGAAAAATTTGCTTTTGAATAGAGCTCCAAATGTAAAGACTGATGTCCTTAGTCTTTCATTGGTGGCTGTTCTCAGTAGAGTTTGAACAAATTCAGGTTCAGCCTTTTCAACTTTCTCTGAAGCTCTATCTAAGGTGCCATCTGCTTCCCATTTCTTGATTTATTTCAATAGTACACAGTATCTTCGCATGTGTAGAAATGTTTCAAGAGATTCTTCTTTTGATATTCTTCTCTCTCTGGTAAGTTCTTGAATAGATTGTAGAGGCGAGAATCGGACCAACTCTTTTGTCGGTTGGTTACGAGTATTTAACAATCGATTTCATCTCATCATCAAGTAAAATCTCCTCTTGCTTTCTTCAGTTCCCTCAACTTATCATCAACATTTGTGAGGGCTTGTGGCATTTCAGCTGTATGGACTTTTAAGATATCCAAACGTTCCCCCTTATTGACATCATCTTTATTAATCAGGCTTTTAATGTAAGCATTCAATGTTTGTTGAGTTGATGCCAATATGGTTTGAGCCACGACTGAGTCCTTTAAGCCCTGTTCCATTAAAAACATTCTATCGACTAGATTACTAAGAATGCCTTCCCATCTGTCTTGAGTTTCATTTTTCTTTGTGACATGTTCAGTGGTTGTTTTCCGAATCTCAAGCTGAGTGGTTTGACAATTGTCATTCACAGTGTCCATCTTCTTTTCAAGCTTGGTTCGTTCATCTTTACTGGCTTCTAAGGATTTTAAAACTTTTCCGAATAAGCTTTTATCATCCTTTTGAATTCTGAGTATCTCATTGTGATAATACCTAATGAGATCAACTTGAGTAGGAACAGCTTGTGAATTTCCTCCTTGTTGTTTCTTTGCTTTGCTTATCTCAGCCTCAGTTGGTTTAGCTTACTTTAGAGGTGAGAGAACAACTTGCTTCAATTTTTCTCTAAATTCAGCTGATTGTCTTTTCTCTTCAGACTGTTTCTCAGCTTCTTCCAATCTTGATGAATCAATAACTTTTGTGGGTGACAAATGTACTTCAAGTTCATCATCTGATTCTTCTCCAGGTATGTCTGCCAAAGTTCTTGCTATTTCATGTGTGGATTTATCAGTGGGAGATTGGTAGCCTCCTTCTGCTTCTTTGTCCAGCTGTGTTTCAGATAAGCTTTCAGAACTTGAACTTCCACTGATTTCATCAGAACTACTAGAGTTTTCATCAGTATTTCGTTCTGCTGCAGTTTCCTTTTCTTGTATAGAGGCAAGAATCCATTTTTGTAGTTCAGGATCTTCCTCAAAATCATCATCAACATTCTTCTTAGAACTTCCACTGGCTATGGCTTCCCTCCAATAGCTATTTCTAATCAGCGCATATCCTTGATCTAGGAATTCGTCGGTATTGATTATCTCCATTAAACTTGTAATGTTGTACAGATCGAATACCCATTTCTCAATAATCTCCATTTTCACACATGACTTCTTTGATTATCTATAGGCCTGAACTTCCAAGTTCTGTATCTTTGCAATCGCTCATAATCAGCTTTCATAAATTCTGTATGATCAGATGGGGATTTGAATGGTGTGAGGGTGTCCTCTGATTCTCTTGTTATCTCATAATCTTCTTCTTGAGTAGGAACTTCAATTTGCATGGGATCATCGGTTTGCATAAGGTTGGTTCTCTTTGGTTTCTCCTCAGCAGGTGTTTGGGAAGCGATGTGTTCTTTTTCAATATCGAACCGAGATTATTGGCTCGGTTTGCAAAACTTTTTCACTTGCAACTTCTTCAACGGCTTGTCTTTCACTTTGCTTAGGTTCCAATTCAACAACTGGAACTTCTTTCGTTGTGTGTTCAATGGGCTCAACCTCATGAACTTGTTCATCCAACTGAATAATCTTGGTTGATTATGTTTCTGCTTCAGCCTTCTTTTCTTCAGTTTGAGGAGCTGAAAATTCTTTAGATTTCCTCTTGTTCCAAGCTGAGTACTGATTCTTGGGAGTAGACTTGGACTTTGATAGCAACATAAGCATGTTCAATGTTGTTTCATCAATCAGTCTTTCATCACAATCGGATTCTTCATCATCAGGCTCAGTTCTCGAGTCTGCATTCCACGAAGTTCTGACTTCTTCTCGCAAGTCGTTTCAACGATCTGTTTCTCTGTTGACAACTTCGCTTTTTTCACAATTTCCATTTCTGTGAATGCATATTTGCTTCTTGAGTTGGTAAAACTCGCGATTCAAACCGGAATAGATTCGGTGAGATTAACTTCCGCTTGCACACAGTGCCGATCCGTCAACAACTTGGTTCTAGCTTCTTGAATTGATGACATTTCTATTGGTTTCTCAGTAACTAGATCAGTTAAGCCTTTTTTTGTTTCTTCCAATTGTTTTCTTCTTTTCTTTAAGTCTTAAATTTGTGCCAACACTTCATCTCCAGTTGCAGGTTCTTTCGATTTCATGCTTTTCTTCTTCTTGAGTTCAGTTTCAGATTTCTCAGCTTTCCTTTTTCTTGCTTTTTCTTCCTTAATGGCAATCTTTCCGTCAGTAATTGGTGTTTCTTTTCTCTTAGCAACTCCAAAGTGATTGAGTATCCTCTGGACTACTAACGTAAGAGTCTTTTTATGATAAAATCGTCCTTTCTTCACATCGGTCTTCTTTTTGGGTACATCAATTGACTGTGCTATCAATTGATCAAATAGATACCTTGCCCAATTGAAATCTTTTTCAAACCAAATTACATATAGCAAATCTAGTTTTGCTCCAGATAGATGGCTGAAGTTTCCAGCATTCCCAATTATGCAATTTGCCAGCATCTTTGAGAGAAAATTAAATTCTGGCTTGAGCAGGCTTGTGCTCCCTGTCAGTAAGACAGCAGATTCTCCATTAATTGCTATATCTTTCCATAACTTCTCTTTCTGTTCCTTAGTCATCTTAATGGATGCTACTCCTCCGGATTTGTCAAACCCAAAGATTTCTGCAATTAAATCTTCAGTGACTTTGATTTCCTTATCACTGACAGTGGTGATATAGGTTTGTGTGTCTTCTCCTTCTACAGTTGTTCTACCAAATTGATAGAAGTCTCCGATGCCTTCTAAACAAACACTTTTTAGATCGATGTTGAAGGCAGCTTCCAATCCTTTAATTTTCTGGATTTTTGTTGCAATAGAATTGACTAGAGTTTGATCAACATACTTTGCAATATATTGATCAAGAGAAACGATCATTCCAGGTTCAACAAGATTGAAGGTCATTTTTCTGGATTTGATTGAAAATTTGAAAATAATTTGAAATTCAGAGAGTAGATTCAGAATTCAAGCGTAAAGAATTTATAAAAGAAAATTCTAGGTATTTATAATTTGGAGTGGGGGTAGTTAAGAATTGAGTGGGACTTAAAACGTCTTGTCATAAATGTTTTGAGATTGCGAAAAGGTGGGTGAGTGGAAATTATGAACGGTTTAGATTGAGAAGGACCACGTCTTTTCTTGATAACTGTAGCTAGATAAAAGTGAATAAAGAAGGTACGGTGTATCAACAGCTGTATACGCTTAGTTTTGTCCTTATGCTGAATTCAAAAACTCAGTTGTGAATACAACTCAGTTTTATGAATTGCATTTCTCAGTTCTCAGCTAGTGGTGTTTCTCCTGCAAAACAAAGTGAGAAATTTTGGTACCCATATCTTTTGGGTCCTAACCGATTAGCTCTTGATGGTACAACTTTATTTTTAACTTTATACCTCTCTTGACATTTTGGTGAGTGAAGTCGGCCACAAACTATTCTTGTTTTGTCATAACAGATTTTAAATTTGTTCACTTGTGAAACCGATGTGATGGTCTATTCAATCTTCATCGGTGGGAAATAATCTTCCTTTCCTCTCGAGTCTATTATTCCATGAATGATCTTCATTCTTAGATGGATATGACTTGAAGATTTTTCTTCGATTTCGGATCGAGTTTCTTGTTTTCGATTTTTCGAGTCTTTACGTCAAAAAATGTTGGCTTGGTGAATTTTACCGGTGATTTTTGATTTTATCGATTTGTGCATTTGGATGTGCTGAGTATCTATCAGTTCTAATAACTTTATCAGTTTTCTGAGTTTTCGACTGTTGAGCAATCACAAATTTTATTGTAGTTGATCATGGTCTAAACTTAGAATTATATTGATTATCAAACCTTAAACCAGATCTATCTCCAAATGGTTTTCCTGGTTTGAATTGAACTTTGGAAATTGGATCAACTGATGATTCACTGATGTTTATAACTTTTGTTGGTTCATCAGTTGGTCGAATTACCTTGGTTCCATTATTAGTCTTGATTAGATTGATTTCAGCATTCAATCTTGAAATTTCAGTTTTCAATAACTTTTTCTCCTTTTTGACATTCTCATAATTCTTTTGAATAATCTCTAATTGTTTTATGAGTATGTCCAAGGTTTCATTGAAATCTTCATTTCTTTGATTGTTCAGGATAGTGTGAGATTTGGATGTAGATGCACTTACCTCCTGATGTTGGATAGATAAACCTTCTGTTGAGGAATCATCACTGATTAGAACTTGTTTTCCTTTATCAATAGCATTCGACTGTGTAGCTCCTAGCAGTATGATTTCTTCATCACTTTCTCCTCCATGGCTTGTAGGTAGAGTCTCATCAATATCTATGGCTTTTGCACTGGATGGATCTCTGGTTAGCTTTTCTTCTATAGAATCAGCTACTCGTAGTAACTCTCTTTTTGCTTCTTCTGAAAGATCACTTAAGGATGGAAATCCTCTGGATTCATCATCAATATTCGCATTAAACTCAATGTCTTCATCATAACTGAAATGAGGTTCCGGATTTGTGTGAGAGCTTGTAGTACTGAATCTTTCAAATACTTGATCCTGGAAGTCATAGACAAAATTTTGCAAATAGTCAGTCAGGGGGTTATTTAGCAAATTTCTAATTCTAGATGTATCCATTAAAAATACTTTTAAGACAGATACAATAAGGGGTTTTCAAAGAATCGGTTGTTCTGAACAAATAAGCGATATCTGATTACTCAAGTAAGCAAATAGATATTGGATCAGAAGTGGATCTCTTCAAAACAGAAGCACTGCTCCGATACCAATTGTTGGTATCGGAAACAACTGAACCTTGAAGCGGTAAATGATTTGGATCACCTTCAAAAGAAGGAACTGCTCCGATACCAATTGTTGGTCCCTTGGAAAGGCTAACACAAGTTTAGAGGGGGGGTGAATAAACTTGTCACCAAAAACTAATCTGAAAGTGGAAAAGCCCCAGAGGCGAGTTTCTCGAAACTCAAAGCGATCTTCGATTCGATTTTATTCTGTCCCTTAACTTGTGTGGAGTTCAGTTAGCTCAACTGAATATAAGTTAATGCTGACTTATATTTAGTCTTGTTAACTGGCAGTGGATAAAATATTAGCCTTTAACAACTAGTTAATTTAGTTTCGGTATGAAAACCACGTAAATAAAGCTATAACGAAATAAATGAATACATAAAGTAAATAGACAAGTATTATAGAGGTTCCAGGTGATGTAATCCTGTACGTCCTCTCTTCCCCTGTGATGCGGAGGAAAATTCCACTAGAACTTCTTTGAGATGGCCCGGTTACAAAAAGTTCGAAACTGATAGTCCTTGACTAATCCCTAGCTTCACTATCTAAACACTTGTAGAACATGTAGGATTCTTTGCTCTTCAACCTGTTTGAACCACTTTGGTCCTTGGAGGGTAGAATTGCCTCTTCACCACTCATCACAAACACAGTCTTTCCCGATTGCACTCAAGCTGTCCTTCACACCTTCTTGGTGTTTCACAGTCTAAACCTTTGATAAAATCAAAGTTGAGACTTTGAATCAATAACTATGATTCAAGCGTGATTTGAGCTTTTCTTCTACGGATGATTAATTTAAGCACGGCTCTGTATTTCTTCAAATGTTAGATCTTGAATGTGCTTGAATATGCTTGAACACTTTGAAGAAATTACTTGA
Source organism: Gentiana macrophylla (assembly GCA_026214975.1). NCBI lineage: Eukaryota > Viridiplantae > Streptophyta > Magnoliopsida > Gentianales > Gentianaceae > Gentiana > Gentiana macrophylla. The sequence goes on from CM047814.1 coordinate 61,244,050, forward strand.
TCTTGCAATTAAGTACTTAGCAGGTATTCTTTTGGATTTGGCTTTCCCCTCAATTTGATCTTTCTTGACTAGATAGATTCCTTTTAATTTTCTTGCTTTAATATCGTATGCGTGCCTACTTTTTGATGTTGTAGAGGTAGGCTATTTATAGGGGGTTCATTCAACGTTCATCCTGCTTGTAACGGCTATATTTTCTGACCGTTCTGCTGTGTCAGTAACTCATCCAATGAAATTGTTTCCTTTACAACGTTCGACTGTACTTTTAGTTTGTTGGATGGCTAACTTATAAAACTGAGTTTCCTTATTAGTTTTGTGCTGAGTTTTTCTTTTGTCAGTTTCCTAACTGACTTGGAGCATTAACTGAGATTTTACTCTTCTTCAAATATCAGTACTCCATTTTTCATCTGATTATAATTGACTTAATCAGAGTACATCATGACTCATTATCATCTAAGAATTCATTGTCATTATGATTCTTAGGTCTTCATACAAGATCCATAAAGTCAGTTCAGGTCACCACAATCTTGCCTGAAGTCTAACTTTACAGTCTCGACTTGTAATCTTCATAACTATGTTTGAACCCTCAGTTCTGCATTCTTCAATAACTGAGTCTGTGTCCCTCAGTTCTTTAGTCTTCTAGATAATTCAACCGAGTCTGTAACTCTCAACGAACTTACCTTCTTCAATCTTCTGTTGGTGTGCTCTATTGTCAGTATCTTGTAGAATCTCAGCTAGATTAAATTTCAGTTTCTTCATTTCTCAGTTCCAGCCTAGAACTATTACAGTGCTTGTCTGATTTAACTTATAAAAATATCATACTCTAATAGATCCTATACATTGATATCTAGACTTATTTTTGGTTTGCACTATAACAGCTAGTTATTACACTTCATCAATGGGGTTAAGAACAATTAACAAATAAGTGATGAATCATCATCAAAACATAAATTTTATTTCCAACAAATGCAGTTTCTGGACGTTCGTTAGAACGTGGCGTTGGTGGAGCGTGTAGCACAAATGTGTAAAAATGACCCAACAATTTATTTATGTCTTGATCAAAACGCGGCGTCCATCAACCTATTCCATTGAAACATTTTTTGATTTTATCATATTTCAAAGAAGAGAATCAAGTCGGGTTCGACAATTAATTGTTAAGCTAAGTGATAAGCTTTCATTACCGTTTTCAAACTATTTTGTAGTAACAAAGGCGTAGAGCGGAGAAGGAACTCGGCAACCACACCGAGTCAAGCATATTAGCGGACCGGCGGTGGCATCTAATATTTCTGACTGAATGCGATAGCTGCAAAAAAATCATAATGCAATGAGTATGAAAAATATAAGATGCGAGCAATAATGACTACATCAAACGTCTATTTACCGTAGTGTACAGGGGACGGCTGCACGGCATCTAGAATACATCTTACTTTCTTGTTCAACATGCACCTCCGTATTACATTTATTGCATTACACATAAAACATATTATCTGTAGATAACATATCAATAGCAGCAAGAATTCGAAAATGTTTCACCTGTCACATTTGGGCATTCGTTATAGTTGATTAGTGACATACAAATATAGCAAAAGAAATAGGAGTTTAGCTGTATGAAATATGTAGTACATTGGGCACAAATCTGAACTCCTCTACTGTAATTATCTTCGCATTGGCTATCAATACCAAGTTGCTGGATTTGTGCGCTGATCGTCTTGCCCAGTGAACCAAACGTTGAGCACAAATATCCCTTGTTAACCTGTTACATTGTATTACATGATTATTACATAAGGAATGATTGTACAAATCAATCCACATTTATTAGCTAGTAATATCTATATATATTTTGCATTTAGATTATTTGAAATTTACCAATCACTAACAGACGTGTATAAGTCTGAGCGGCAATCAAGATAAAACTTTGTGAATTTTGTTGTTTGTAGAACTGTTCCTACAAAACAACCGAGCGAGAAAATTAATAATTTTGCAAGTTGAAAATTTATATTTACCACATAATATAGGTACCTTGATAGTTGTTCACAGACAACCCACAAGCAAGTATGACTTTGTCTTCACGTATATGACTCACAACATGAAGTGCAAAGTGTCCCCACAATGTCATTCGCATTAGCGTCCGACTATTTTATGAAATTTGCAGATTAAATCAGGTGAAGTTGTTGTGAGTAACGACAACATTGAGCAACAGATGCAAAAATGAAAAAAAAACATTTATTAAAACATAAATTGATGCCGACATAAAACTTTTATCGCATGAAACTTACGTCTTGTCGATGACCATAAGTTCACGATTTGGGTCGGTGACTTTTAGATATTGGCGAGGGACCAATAGAGACAACAATGCACACAATATCGCACATTCATATTGTACTAAGATATGGGGTCATGAGATAGTACCATTATTATTATCTACAATAATAACGAACATACCAATTAATTGTCGCATTCCGTGCATTTTCAAGTAGTGATGTTGGAAAGCTTTCTTGAGTGTACTTTTTATATGGAATGCCTTCACAATCAATCATCATGTCTAAAATCCTCGTGTCCTTGGTGAAAAGAAGTTGCAAGTTCCTTGTGTTCGCAATGTAATACCCCGGCCCAATAGGGACAACACGTACACCGGTGAAGCAGTATACATTTCCTTCGTGTAAACATGTAGCAAGGTTGTTTAAACTTGTTGCATCGTATATAATCCCTTGCATTAGATATCTCTAAAAAAGACCAAGTATTATTCCATTTCTCAAATGACAAACTTAAAAGGGTATTCAACACTTATGATAAACGATTTACATCTTTATCGATGAATAACATGAATATTCCTCTCGGGCGTAGGTTAACTACCCTCATTAAGTGAACCATGATGTGCCAATCATGGTCGGCATCAGCATTTAAAGAAGATAGAGGTGAATAATGTTGAATGTGTTCTGAGCAGCAAATTGTCAATTGGTTTAAATATAGAGCTAAGCAAAATGTCACAAATAAACAATATCCAATAAACTTTATAATTAACAAAACAACACGTGGCATTACATTATCCATGAATCAAAGGTTCTATCTGGCGATACAATCGTAAATGAATGCAAAATGAGATATATTTAAAAGGAAAAAAAACTATTGTATTACAATTTTTATGAAAAGAAGGTTATGAAAGAGGAAATAATCATACACGATTACAAAAACCCCTAAAAATCAAACCCTTCTATGTAAACAACATTTTGTGTGTAATCCAATGGGTCGTCACTTTTGTTAACTACCAGTATTTTTAGACCGGAAGGATCGGTAATACGGGATAGTGCCACATAAAGCTGACCATGAGAAAAAACCGGGTTTGGAAGGTATACACCAACGTTTTTCAGCATCTGACCTTGACTCTTGTTTATTGTCATAGAAAACGCAACCCTAAGTGGGAACTGTCTTCTTTTTATGGGGAAGGGTGATTGGCTAGTCGTGGGTGTCAATGTGATTCGTGGAATAAGAACCAGATCTCCAATATTAGTCCCTGTTAAAATTCGTGCTTCCAGAACCTTATCACCTAGATGCGTAATTTGTAGACGTGTCCCATTGCACATTCTTGCTGATTGATTCAGATTTCTCAATAGGATTACAGGAACTCCTTTCTTGAGTTCTAAACAATGGTTTGGAAGTCCTGAAAAATCCAAAGAGTTTAGGTATTCCGGTGGGTTTAAGTTGTGCTCCATCTCATGTTCTTTGTTGGGAGTAACAGTATCGGCACTCAAGTATGTGCGGCTAACTCCATGAATGCTAGACAACATGATTTCATTCAGTTTGTTGACATCGATGTTTTTCGGAGCAAGTATTGCATGATCCGACAAATATGTTGTATCATTATAGCGCTGAGTAAGATTTGGATATGTCAAGGCAATCAACTCATTCAAAGCGGTAGCATTGTTTTTAATCAAAAACTCATCAGGTATTTTTACCCAATTCGTCTCACCTAGATCAGATATTGATATAATAGGGGCATTGCCGTCACCAATTGACAAAACCCAATTCGAAAAAGCACGGAGCTGCTGACGTGTGGCATTTGATAACCCACTCGACAAAACGCGCATGTTTATTGTTAAGTGTAACACCCGACAATGCCTCCAAATTCTAGACTGAGTGATTGTGGCATGTACCGTGGCTTCCTGTCTTCCTTTAGACACTATGGGCAAGGTTTGTCTGAAATCACCACCAAGAACAAACAATTTTCCGCCGAAAGGACGCTGTTCATCAAAACCATCTACATTTTTCAAAATATCAGAGAATGTCTTGTCAACTGCTTTGAAACCAAATCGGTGCAACATAGGTGCTTCATCCCATATGATCATCAAGGCTTCTCGAATTAATCCAGCTAAATCAGAGTTGTAATTAATATGGCATGTTGAAGTATCATTTGGATTTAAAGGAATCTTGAAGCGTGAATGTCTTTGTTCGTCCTCGGGCGAGTAAACGGTGATTCCGAAAAGCAATGAGATAATACAATTTGTTTTTAGATCTAACCCTAGCAATCAAAGCCCTCCATAAATAAGTTTTGCCCGTACCACCACTCACACAGACGAAGAACAACCCTCATAATTTATTATCGTAAGAATGAACAATCTCAGTAAAAGCTTGTAACTGCTCTTCATTTAACCCCGAATGCAGATTTTCGGACAACTCGTCTCAAGAAAAGCGTCATAATCCAATTCTTCCACGATATGCGTATTCAATGAAACATGGCTACATGATTTGAAGGAACTGGCATTGGAGGGAATTCACGTAGGAGGCGCCCATTCTTATTAAGTATTTTTTTCAACCTCCGATAGGCCAATGTTTTGAATCTCTTCATCACTAACATTGACTTATGAACTTCAATTCCCCCTTCGTAGTGTATGTTGAATATCTTCCGTAAGAGATCGCCAGTGCTTTAACCACAAATTCAAATGATCTGTAACCTCTGAGAACAACAACATCGTGCAGAACATGTTTCTCAATTTCAATGAGGATGCCCAATTGCTTGCTTCAGATATAGCCAAATCCCATTCATTGTCATCTTGTAGTATACCCAGAGCAATGCACGCTGATCTGAACGTTGTATGTCTTTCTCCATGAACAGTTTTGAGATGATCAAAGCTTTCTGCCCCTCGTACTTTGTTAAGCAATATTCGAAGATAATAACGTTCCCCGGAGGTTGGTTGTGCATACGGAAGCCGTCTAATGCACTGGTGAGCTTGTCTCCGGGTCCATGTCTTCCTCGTGCTATTCCACACCCATCTTGTTGGAAACTCAACATAAGTCAGTGTTCGAGCATCGACGTTATTCCTGTTAGTCTCAAACCATTTCGTGAGCATTGTATCATGAAGGTTTCGACGGTTAACAACATCAAATAAGTTATCCTCATTTCGGAAACTAACCCATTGATGGTCTGGTAAATGGTACTGCAATCTTATAACTGAAGGGTATTGCCTTTGAAGCTCAAACTCGTATATTCGCCAGCAAGCCTCGATTGAGGATATGTATCGGCAGTCTAAATACTCTTTCACCTCATTTACCGAAACTTCATTAGGTTGTACACTACTTTGTTCATGGATTCTACTGTCAACTATCAACACATTTGTGTTTTTATTAAAACTATTGAAAGAGTGCATAATTTTTATATCGTGTTTAATTTTTGGGCAACTTTTTGGGCGGACATATTTGAAGCTTCAAAGCTAAAAGTTGTGTTTGTGGGAGTTGATGAGCGAAGCATCCATGGAAAGTCGCCAAAAAGTTGCAATAGATATAGAACATGCTAGTCAAAAACCCATGCATTGCACGGGACCGTCGAACGTCAATGCATTGTGCAATAAAAGAACATCTAAACTCATAAATGTATGTTTTATTGCAATCAGTAAGCGTCAATGAAAGAAAACCAAAATGATATATCTTGTACATGAGTAATAAACTTGATCCTACACAATAACATCAATCATAAGTTGACATAATGAAATACTATATAAAACCAACAACGATCAAGCCGCAACGACCAATCTTTATCATCCACAACGACCAAGCCACTTAATCTCAAGTACCTGAGGAAATAAATTGAAGATTTTGTTACGACGTAAAAAACTATAATGATATCGAAGCAATAACAATATAAACTATTATATATTTAAAAATCGGGTTTAAAAATAAGTTAGTATAACTCTCCAAAAAAATTACATTGTATGTCTTTTATTTTATGCATGCATTTGAAAGCATGAGCACATGCCTCACCCCAATCCACTTTCAGTATGAATGCAGTTTCTGGACGTTCGTTAGAACGTGGCGTTGGTGAAGCGTGTAGCACAAATGTGTAAAAATGACCCAACAATTTATTTATGTACTGATCAAAACGCTGCGTCCATCAACCTATTCCATTGAAACATTTTTTGATTTTATCATATTTCAGCAAGAGAATCAAGTCGGGTTCAACAATTAATTGTTAAGCTAAGTGATAAGCTTTCATTACCGTTTTCAAACTATTTTGTAGTAACAAAGGCGTAGAGCGGAGAAGAAACTCAGCACCCACACCAGTCAAGCATATTGGTAGACCGGCAGTGGCATCTAATATTTCTGCCTTAATGCGATAACTGCAAAAAAAATCATAATGCAATGAGTATGAAAAATATAATATGCGAACAATAATGACTACATCGAACGTCTATTTACCGCAGTGTACAGGGGACGGCTGCACGGCATCTAGAACACATCTTACTTCCTTGTTCAACATGCCCCTCCGTATTACATTTATTGCATGACTCATAAAACATATTATCAGTAGATAACATATCAATAGCAGCAAGAATTCGAAAATGTTTCACCTGTCACATTTGGGCATTCGTTATAGTTGATTAGTGACATACAAATATAGCAAAAGAAATAGGAGTTTAGTGTATGAAATATATAGTACATTGGGCACAAATCACGAACTCTCTCATTGTAATTATCTTCGCATTGGCTATCAATACCAAGTTCTTTGGATTTGTCTTACCGATCATCTTGCCTTGATGAACCAAGCGTTGAGCACAAATATCCCTTGTATACTGTTACATTGTATTACATGATTATTACATAAGGAATGATTGTACAAATCAATCCACATTTATTAGCTAGTAATATCTATATATATTTTGCATTTAGATTATTTGAAATTTACCAATTACTAACAGACGTGCATAAGTCTGAGCGGCAATCAAGATAAAACTTTGTGAATTTTGTTGTTTGTAAAATTGTTCCTACAAAACAACCGAGCGAGAAAATTAATAATTTTGCAAGTTGAAAATTTATATTTACCACATAATATAGGTACCTTGATAGTTGTTCATAGACAACCAACATGCAAGTATGACTTTGTCTTCACGTATATGACTCGCAACATGAAGTGCAAAGTGTCCCCACAATGTCATTCGCATTAACGTCCGACTATTTTATGAAAGTTGCAGATTAAATCAGGTGAAGTTGTTGTGAGTAACGACAACATTGAGCAACAGATGCAAAAATGAAAAAAAAAACATATATTAAAACATAAATTGATGCCGACATCAAACTTTTATCGCATGAAACTTACATCTTGTCGATGACCATAAGTTCACGATTTGGGTCGGCAGCTTTAGGATATTGGCAGGGACCAATAGAGACAACAATGCACACAATATCTGCACATTCATATTGTAATAAGATACGGGGTCATGGGATAGTACCATCATTATTATCTACAATAATAACGAACATACCAATTAATTGTCGCATTCCGTGCATTTAGTAGTGATGTTGGAAAGCTTCATCAGTGTGTACTTTTTATATGGAATTCCTTCACAATCATTCATCATGTCTAAAATCCTCCTGTCCTTGGTGAAAAGAAGTTGCAAGTTCCTTGTGTTCGCAATGTAATACCCCGTCCCAAGAGGGACAACACGTACACCGGTGAAGCAGTATACATTTGCTTCGTGTAAACATGTAGCAAGGTTGTTTAAACTTGTTGCATCGTATATAATCCCATGCATTAGATATCTCTAAAAAAGACCAAGTATTATTCCATTTCTCAAATGAGAAACTTAAAAGGGTATTCAACACGTATGATAAACGTACTTACATCTTTATCGATGAATAACATGAATATTCCTCTCGGGAGTAGGTTAACTACCCTCAATAAGCGAACCATGATGTGCCAATCATGGTCGGCATCAGCATTTAAAGAAGATAGAGGTGAATAATGTTGAATGTGTTCTAACGATGCATTGACGTTAGACGGTCCCGTGCAATGCACGGGTTTTTGAAAGAGTTGCACCTGATTCAAGTTCGACTGGTCAGTTTCTCGCAATCCACCATAAATAAGATGTACCTGATTCCATGCCTCTAACCCATAATGCGGACACTTCCTCAACATTGCTTTAAATCTATCCAATGCCTCATGCATACTCTCCATATCTATCTGCTCGAATTTGGCGATATTGGCCTTCATGTCTAAGGTTCTAAAGAGGGGACAATACTTTAGTAAAAACTTCGAAGTCACTTGATCCCAAGTGTTTAGGGAATCGTGGGGAAGTGACTTGAACCATGCTCTGGTAGCCTCTTTTAATGTAAATGGGAACAAGAACATCCGTACCGGTTCCTCAGATACTCCATTAATCTTCACTATTCGGCACACTTGCATGAAATGGTTAAGAAATTGATTTGGGTCTTCAGTTGATTTACCCCGAAAATATGCACTGTCGTTTAGAAGGTACCACATATGTTGTTTAATTTCCAGATTTTTGATTATAGCTAGAGATTAAAAATGATGACTTTAAAATATATGAATACAAGAATAGCTAAACTAGGGTCAAGAACACTAGTCTTAACACCTTTACCGAATCACTAGGGACGAGCTTAAACCGACCAACCAACCAATGGTTTCTAATGAATATGTTGTGGGTGCAATCTCTAAACGGTTCCCTATGCGCTAATACCACAACCTAGTTACCGACGGGACCCCTTAGGACAGGTGGGGGTATGGGTCGATGAGGGACAGGCGGCTCTTTTCTGCCGGTGTCCCCCTTCTTGATGGGATCATCCGTTAGTTTGATTCTTTGCAAGAGAAATGGTAGCCACCTTGAGGTTCGGCCCATCAAAACAGCATCGACGGCCCCGGATGCGGCCACAACCGCAACACCACCTTGATCCGTGGTTTTCTGATTCTTCTTGGGGACACCCTCCGCGTCAATTTCCTCAGCTACCTCGGCCAAAGACCTCTGCTTAGCGGTGCCCCTCTTCCTTTTCGATTTCGGTTTTGAATGAGCAACCGAACTGCCAACCTCAGCATTCAGAGGTCCACTAAGATGGATGGCGTCAGCGGATAACGTGGACATGCTGACAGTCTTAAGCTCCATGTTTGCAATTTTGGTCAGCAGAGTTTCATTTGTTTGTCTCCTCTTCATTATCTTGGCGAATCGATCCGCCCTATCATCAATGACATCGGACATCTTGCGTGAAAAATACAAAAGTCGGTTACAAATTGCAAGACAAAAATAAAAGGCGATAACGAGCAAGATCCAAAGCAAAACAAAGAAATACATAAAATAATAAGCGGGAAAAGGCGTTACGCGGTCTTTATTATGGCACCTCTCGAGGTTTCCCGAAGCAAACCAGACACCTGGATGGGTAGGTCCTGGAATAATGGCACTCCGCATACCAATCCTTGTCGGACAGCAAGGTTGAGAGCTCAAGAACAGCGACCTCGATGGAACCAGCGGGGATACCGCCCAAGCACCGTAAGGATGACGGACATCAATCAAGGACCTCGGCTAAAGCGTCCTCTCTTGATTATTACCATCCCATCCGAGAAGACTATGAATTTTATCGATTAACTCTTGCTCGCTCGTCCGAGCACTTTGGGAAACGGTGATCGAATTCAACCTTTTCGTTGGCCGCACTTCATACTTGGGAATAGGCCAGCCCACGGCGGATTCGACGATCAAACCGTGTTGCTCCAAATCCTTTACCTTCTCAGGAAGCCAATAAAATAGCCGACACGCGTTGACTTTACTCCGAACTAGCAGCAGATTATGAGTATCCCCTGGAATATTCATCGCGGCTTTCCCAAAGGTATAAAACCTCAAGATGACGGGGAGGGTAGGCTCATATTTCAACATTCGACATAGAACAATGAAGGTGAAACTATCTTCACGGCCCCGGGATGAAGTCGCGAGGTAGGGCGACACCTATCCATAACCTCCACAAAAATGGGTTGAATGGCGCGACGCGCGATCCGATACAAAATGGTAATAAAATAATATGAGACCATCCTTCTCAAGACAACGGCTGCTCGATCAATGCCTGGAGCAATGTCACTCGGCTCAAGACAGTCCCATGTCAGGTTAGAGGCAGCAGCCGGACCGCAGGAAAACTAGTAAAGAGGTATCGGGGGAGATGGTGTGACTCGTGAAGGTCCCCGAAGCAACAAGGCTCCCATGAATGTAGGGCCACTGGGTCTCAATCTCCTTATCCATGGCAGCTATCGACTTTTCCTTCTCAGTGGCCTCAGGATTGTCGGGCCGGGGAGTTTTATTCCGCTTCGCACCCCCATCACCACCGAGCTCACTAGCCTCAACCTCCTGTGTGGAACCCCAGGCTCCAACGGCACTCTCGCGGCTCCCAAGGGCAGCCTTTGCAGGCTTAACCGGCTCGGTAACAACTCTACGAACTAGATCTTTGTGACGGCCACTTTGAGATCGTGGTGGCCGAACCAAAGTCATTTCCTCGCTAACACTAACCGTCTGGCTAGAGCTCGCCTCCTCATCATCCCCTGAGGCGTAACCATGGACATCATCATTCTCGTCGTCGCAGCTTTGAGACATCCTGCAAAACAAAAGGACGAGCCGGATAAGCAACACCAAGGACAGTTACAATCAGGACAAGATAAATAGTACTGAAAATTAAGCCAGAACAATGCAAGGACAGAGATCAAAAAGCATGGCAAGGGAAACTTAATTATAAAAAACGCAAAGACAAAGAGGGTAATTGGAGCTTCCACCGGCCGAAATCTGGCAAGAATTCAGAACGCACACCACCATCAAAAGTAGCAAGACATACGAAATAATATACAAAGGCCTAAAAAATCAAGGAAGGAGGACGGCCTACCTGATAAACGGCGGTAAGCACGGAGGAGCCGGAATAAGATAAAACAGGTCTCCAAAGATTATCCGGAAATCGTCTCATTGGAAAACCTCCACTAACAAGCTGCTTGCAGACCGTCGTCGGAGAAATTGGAAATTCAGAAATGTTTAGGTCAAGGGTCCGCCCCCCTTATATAGGGGGGAATATGGATCCGATGGCCACGATGGAAAGGATCCAACGGACGAGGCGTAAAGCAGGAATATCAAATTTTGAATTCCCCAAAGCTATCATCATTACAGCACGAAGGATGAAGCATCCTAGCCAATCAAAACGTGCCTGGGCCAAGTCAATTGTCATATCGGCCGAAGAAACATGAGAAAAGACAAGGGGGCCGACTCAGGACCACCCCTTTCGAATCGGCTTGGAACCAAAGATTCTGAAAAGCTAAATCAGATGAAGTTGAGGCTACTCGTCCAAATGAAACTTTGAATCGGCCAAGGCGATCTGCCCATTACGGCCAACATATGAAGTCAAGGCTATTTGCCCAATTACGACTTCGAATCGGCTTGGAACCAAAGATTCTGAAAAACTAAATCAGAAGAAGTTGAGGCTACTCACCCGAATGAAACTTTGTATCGGCCAAGGCAATCCGCCTATTACGGCCAACATATGAAGTCAAGGCAATATGCCCAATTACGACTTTGAATCAGCTTGGAACCAAAGATTCTGAAAAGCTAAATCAAATGAAGTTGAGGCTACTCGCCCGAATGAAACTTCGAATCAACCAAGGCGATCCACCCACTATGGCCAGTATATGAAGTCAAGGCTATATGACCAGTTACGACTTCAAATTGGCTAGAGGCCAAAATCCCAAACAAGCCAAATCAAAAGGTCAGGAAAGCTACTCCCTACCTGGCATCTCGAGATGTCATGGGTACGGAGTAGGGGGCGATGATGGGCGGCTCGTGTTCGGCCGCCGACCACCGTCAGATATCGGCGCAGGGGCCAAGGAAAGAAGGAACCGCCGATCCTTGGCCTCGGGCACAACAGCGTCTGAAAGCGGGCTTTGACAACAGGCCCATGAGCGAGCATAAGGGTGGGAGATCCACATGAAGATCTCTACCCGAACACAGAGACCATGGGTCGGCGACCATGCCAACCCGCTAAGGATACGGGGCGACAACTCAAGAATCCGTGTCGCCTACATTCGAGATCGACCACTAGCCGCCGCTTGATTCGATCGTGCTATGTCCTTAGTTGTAATTATGTTGAATATAAGTCGGTCCTCACCCTATAAATAGGGCTCCATGTATTATTCGTGAAGAAGGTGGAATATATGAAAAATAAGGCAAAATTCTGCATCTTTGGTATCTCTTTTTACTTACAGTGCATCATCACCGGAGTTCTTTAGCTCCGCCTTACACCACCACTTACATACACAAATCATGTCCATATATCCACCACTAATCATCCGCTGAACACCCTAGATATTTTTGACATTATCAATAATTCAAAAGATTCAATTTGTAAGCCCTACCTGTCCTTAGATCACTGTTTAGGCATCAATTTCGTTATTCCATCGCATAATTTAGCTATCAGAAATTTAGCTATGCATAATTACAAGAATGAAACAAGAAATCATAAAAGAAACGGAAGAAAGCATGAAAAAAGATAAGTAAAATAAATTACCAATAGTTTGGAAGCGATCCACAATAAAGAACTTGCAAAAAGAAATCAACAATCCTAGCAATCTTGAAGTAATTGGATGCAAGAAAATAATTTTTCTAAAGGTTTTTTGGAAAATAAAACCTAGGAACTCAGTAGAAAATTAAATTCTGAAGAAGTGGGTATAAAATTCGACCTAATTAGATTTTATATGGCCAAAATCCGACCCCGAATAGTGAAAACCGTAAAAAAAAACACGTGTTCCATGCGCGAGCATGGGGATAGCATGCGATCGCATGCAATCTCTGAATGTAGATTTTCTTTTTCGCCCTTTCATGCGAGAGCATGCAACTGGAGCATCTTGCGAGCATGCACTTGCTGATCCACCATTGTACAAGTACCACTTCAGTAATTCGATTATATCTTTACGTGTAGAGCTCCGATTTTAGTGATTCAAGTTGCGTTGGAAAGCTCTTTCAATTACCTACAACTTTAATGAAGAAAATTTGTCCATAAAATGCCTCTAATGGATCTCGAAATCCAGATTAAGTCACAGCTGCATGAAAACATCAACGATTTTTGATCCGTTTCAACTCTTTAGCTTCGGGTGTCATCATTCCATCATCAATGCCTCCTTTTCCGGGATCCCAATTAACCTATATCCTTCAAATATCAACAACAATGGCGCGGATAACTTCCGCAATATAAAATGTGTGTTAAATATGCAATAATTCAGCAAAAATGACGAGATTTTCGGACTAAGTCATTTTTGACCACAAAGTGAATGCAATAGTGAAAATGAATCTTAAATCACTCAAACTATCCGAAAAGTGCATCAAATAAGTCATAAAAGGGGGAAAAGTCATGTAAGAAATGAACCAACGTTGACTCTCATCACAAGACGCATTTTTACGAAAAAAAGCGTGTACACGAAAAGCCACGGAGTTCTTACGGATCAATTGTCTCGAGCATATTTACTCACAGATGCATTAATTCGACTTTTGACCCAGCTTAGAGATAGATTTCGGTTTTGACATCTTCACAAGAGTTGTAGATCTTCGAACTAGTTTTTCAATGCATCTTGAATCACTTAAATCGCTAGATAGTATGAATCTCAAGGTGTAATTAACGGATTGTAATAGCTAGATAGTATGAATCTCAAGGTGTTCTTCTTCAAACTTCTTCCTTTCTTTATGGGTGTAAGATGATTGATTTTATTTGGAGGAGATGGAGTCAATGAAGATGGATTTTCATGGGTAATCTTTTATTTAGCTTATTGTTCTTTAATTTCATCTTGATTTGTGTTTGTTCTAGTTAGATTTATATCTGGATTTTTCATCTTCTTGGAATGGTGTAAAATCCAATTTGGAGAAGATGAAGATGATGTGTAGAGATCTAACCCAAGAAATGTGAATGTGTTATTGCAGTTTCTTTTGATTTGTGGGATGATTGTTTAGATTTCAAGCACTTTATGGAATTATTTCTCATCACGTAACCTTAGTGCTTGTGTTGGATTAATCATCTAATACATTATTTAGCACTTTGTTGAGATCGAGAGAAGATACTTAGTGTGGGAAAATGTGTGATGAGACCACCTAGTAAAATCGACTAGAGATAGATTCGGTTACTTGAATGGGGTTCACTAATCTTGGTTAGGCAACCCAATCAGTGTAATGCATATCGATTCTTCTAGACCTAATTTAGTCAAGTAGGCCGTTGACGAGATATAGAGTGGTTGTATCACGCGAGAGCGGGCAATCACTAAATCGGGGGTTCATACTAATAATTTATCACAAAGTCACAAATGGATGGAGGGTAGGTCGAATCATTTCCAAACGAATCACAAGTGCTACTTTATCACTTTGACCATTATCTTGGCTAACCGTTGATTTTTTTCTTTTATTTTCTATTTTTGTGACATTAAGGTGGTGAGTTGTGGAGTGACACCATGGCTCACCTTAGTTATAAAAATTCACCTTTTATGTTTTGCCTAAACCAAACGTGCTAGTGATTTTGGTACTAAACCGGCATCCTCGTGGGAAACGACCTTGCTCACCAATTCTAGGCTACATTTGACCCGGTATACTTGCCGGTGATTTTGGACACTTAGAAAAGGTCGATCAGGCGCAAAAGAAGTCCCCTTCATCATAAAGATAGGTATATAAAAGTGGGGGATCAATCGGGTCCTAGTAGACACGGGAGCAGGCAGAGATATCATCTACTTTAACTGCCTGAAAGAGATCAGATCCATATTAAAGTCCTATGTAGGCACTTTGGAAGGATTCTCCAACGACAAAGTACGGGTCAAATGCACAATTGATTTGGACGTTATAATCGATGACTTCGAGCCTAGACGAACCGAAAAGGTAACTTTCCTAGTTGTCGATCTGCCATCGCATTATAACATGATTCTAGGCATCCCAGCCCTCAGGAAATTTCAAATGGTCGCCTATGTGCCACCCAGAGGGTTAAGTTTTATGCTGGGGGTGGGATCGGGATCGCCATCAGTCGGCCTCAGATGTTTCTTGATCACATCACGAAGAATATGCCCGACTCCAAAAGGCCCTAAACCAACCAAATAGAGTTCGCTGCGGGGTCGAGTTAAGTCAACATGGTTAAAGTACTGGTCCCTCAAGAAGTTGAGTGTGAAACTTTGAAAATGATAGATGAGCCCGATTTCACTGCTCAGGATGTGTTGATCGAGGTTGTAGTGAATGAGGCCTACCCCGATCAGAAAATCTAAATTTGAGCTCATCTGACTGAGCAGGAAAGAAATGAAGAGTTTTTGTCACAACTCGAGGCAAACCTGGATGCCTTCGCCTGGTTTGTGACAAATATGAGAGGAGTAGAGCCTAAAGTCGCCCTATAATACCTGAATGTCGACCCTAATTTTAAGCCGATTCAACAGAAGACTCGACAATTCTCCCATGAGAAGGAGATTGCCGTAAAAATTGAGGTCGACAAGCTTGTCCAAGCAGGAATCATTAAGGAGATCGCATATCCGACATGGCTCGCAAACGTTGTCATGGTCAATAAACATAATGGTAAATGCCGCATATCAAATAAAATTGAAGAGAGATGAAAGGAAATCACCCGATTTTCTGGAGATGAAATGACAACAACCAAGAACCCTCGCGAATCGGAGATTCATATGCTCAAAATCGAACCAATCACTTAATGCAGTGGTTAAAACAACAGTAGCTCAGCATAGGGCACAAAATCTGGTGGATGATCTGTGTAAATCAGCACGAGTTTGAATTCAGAGAATCTAGCTGTGAAAGGAAAGGTCAAAGAACAAGGGTAACATGCAAAAATGTTTTAGTAAATTAAGGAGGTCACTGAATGAGGAGGAGAGATCGAAATGGTAATATGAGATTCTAGAAGATTGTAATTATGGTTTCTCGTAGAATGAGGGAATGGGGTGAAATCCAGGTTGTAGGTTTATAAGGGGTGTGGGAAAACGGGTAATAGGATGAAAGGGTCGGGTGAGGATAGACGGGCTTGACCATGGGCCGGACTGAAGAAAGGGGCGGGCTTGGCCTGCAGCTTAGTCGATTTGATTATTTATCTGATTAAATAATTAATTATAAAAATAATTAATTAATTACTTGGAGTTAATTTAATCAGATATAATTAATTTATAATCCTGATAAAAGATAAAAACAAAATAAAATTTTATTTTTATGTAAACATGAAATTTCATGTCCATTAGTAACAAATATAGCATATAACAACACACAAGGATATTCTGGGAAATTAATTAAACTACTTGCAACTGGGGCTCATGATTTATCAAGCATTCGGGTAGAAAGATGTTTTAAATAGCACTTCTCTTGCCATTAGATGGAGACTTTTATCATTGTTGGAGAAAAACTTGACACTTCTAAATACTAAGAGAAGCAAGTTGAAGACCTTCTTCAAGGACTCTTGGAGCCCTAGAGCTGTTAAACGAACAGAGCCGCTCGTGAAGAAGCTCGTGTTCGGCTCGTTAGTGTTCGTGATCGTTTGTTCGTTTAGCTTAACGAGCCGAGCTCAAACATGATTGTAGGCTCGTTTACTTAACGAGCTGAGCTCGAGCTTGGTTCGTGAATGTTCGATTATGTTCGCGAACATGCTTATTATGTTCGCGAACATGCTTATTGTTCGCGAACATACTTATATAATGTTCGCGAACATGCTTATATGCTTATAATATATGTCTAACGAACCAAAATCGGGCGAATTCGAGCCAAAGTCGAGCCAAAAGACAAAAAATATGTCTAACGAGCGAGCTCGAGCGAGCTCGAGCAGATTAATGTTTTAAACGAGCCGAGCTCGAGCAGAATTTTGTTCGTTTAACAAACGAACGAGCTCGAACGAGCTCATGAGCTTAACGAGCTCGAGTTCGAGCAGCCAATACTGCCTCGGCTCGGCTCGATGCAAACTCTATGGAGCCCTAAATCATGCCTAGTTTAGCACTAGCTAATTGTATCCAAGAAAAATCAACATTAGATTCTTAGGATGAAGATTCATGGAGAAGGAAGACATTTCAGTGTTGTTCTTTCGTGGATCCAATCTAGAGCTATTACAACTCTAGTGGTTGTAATGCTATTGGTAACCTCTTGTATTTGCTTTTGGTCTAGATTCATTGTTGTAAGATTCTTAATGTGACATTTGAGTTTTATGACTTTGAATGGTAAACTTTGCATATCAATATAATCTTTTTCATCTTTAGAATGGATTGAGAATGATAACTCGGGTGTAGTTAATTTGTCTTACTTGAGCATTGTTGCTTGTTCATGTTAAACTAATCACTTTATATGAGCACACACAACATTTGTAATATTCGAATTTTAGGAAAAGGGTAGAGCGTGTCTTTTGCAAAATTCGAATATTGTATTTATTATATTTATGGATTTAGTTTTAAAAAAGAAATAATAATGGGGAGTTATTTGGAGAAATAAAACCTCCCTTTATTATTGTAAAGTTGTAGGAAAAAACAAAAGCGTAAAACATTCTAACTCGGAAGGAAAATCGAAAACAAATAAGAATGAAAGAATCTTCCGAAATTCTCATTGAATTCTTGGTGGATTTTAGATTCAAGTAGAGAACCGGAATCACGAGAATGCAAGCATCATTTTGGTACTAAGAAGTTGAAGATTGGAAAGGTAATGGTTTTTGTCCTGAATTGGAATCTTCAAGTTTGATCAAGCTCTGTTGTTTTAATTCCCTGAATTCGTAGTTTTGATCGTTTAGAAACCCACAATTGATTCTAGTTTAATTGTTGATCAAATAGGTCTTGTTTGAGGAATCAAGAATAGTTGCAGTTGCTTGAAGTTTTGCTTGTTTTGCTTTAGAAATCAAAGTAAGAGGGTCTTTCTATTGAGCTTCTATGTTTTATAATGTTTGGTGTTTGTGTGGTACTCCCTCCGTATTTTTTATCTAGCACATTTCAGAATTTGCTCTGTTTTTATTTATTTGTCATTTTACATTTCCAATTCATCATTTATTATTTTTTCTTTCTTTACCAATAAATTATTTACATCTCCAATAAAAAAAGTACATTACCAATACTAAAAACCTCTTTACCAACAAAGTATTTACATTTCCAATAAAAAAAATACATTTTCAATACTATATTTTAGACATATTAATTATTTTCTTAATCTGTGTGATTCTTTTCCCTGCGGCATATAAATAAAAACGGAGGGAGTATCAATTTGGTGAAGTTTTCCTGTTGTTTTTTATGTTGTCTTGCTGTTAGAAGTGTTAGAAACCTGTTGGAAATCGAAAAGTGTAGAAAACTGATATTTTTGGGTATTTCGACAATCTTGGCACGTGCCAAAACACTTCAGTGCGCGCCAAGGGTGGAACAGAATGGTGTCAGAATGGTTCAGGGATTATAGTGCACACCGAATGGCTTTAGCATGTGCCGAAGTGGAACAGAAAGTAAGCAGAACACCGTTTCAGTTTTAGCGTGCGCCGAGGAGGCTTAGCACGCGCCAAAACTGAAGCAGAATGATGTTAAGGTTCTGGTTGTGTTTTAGAGCGCGCCAAAGACCCTGTTTAGTTGTTTTGGGTTCTTAAGGCCCCGGAACGAGTTTTGGTTGTGGTTTCATGATCTAATAACTTTAATCAAACTTAACAAAGCCATTATTAAGCTTATGAAACGTTTAGTTCTGGCACCAAATGGATTCTTCTAAGAGTTGAAGTTCAAGACCGTCGGAAGAGCATGAATGACCTTGTGCTTTGATGGATTAGTATCCATCAATGTCTGTGTGTGTGATAAGCTTTGTTAGTGTCTAGTTGCCTAAGTGAGGGAGTAGATGTTAAGTGCGCATTTTCCTTGAAAACACTTAGGTGGCTAGTTAATGGTTAATAACATACATACGTGTGTAACTAAAAGCATAAACATCAATGTTATTCTTGGTAAGGCACAAGACAATATCGGGATGTGTGATGTGGTCAGATAAAGTAAATTAACTCCGCAAGTCCTTAAGAGACCCCAAGCATCCAGGGACTTCGACGAACACACACACACTATCGGGGCTAGCCTGTGGCTACTACTAGTGTATGGATCGCTAGTAGGTTGCACCATAAGCTAATTTAGAATCAAAGTATGATCCTCACAACATGTTGATGAGCATGAAGTGAACCCTAGAGTTGAGTCGTGTTCATGAAGATAACTTTAATTAATAATAATCCGTTGTCCTTTCATTATAAAACTCAATTGTTCAATAGCTTCTACTTTTACTAAGTATGCTTTGTACTTACCTGTTTTTCATATTTGTATGTTTTCTTGTGTGAGAAGATATGCAGGATGAACCAGATGTCGAGGATGTTTGATCGTATGATGTTTGATCGTATGATGTTATACCATGCTTAGGTTAACTATGAAGTTGTTATATTTTATTATCATGTTGTAACTCAATACTATGCTTTTACTTTTCAAGACATGTTGTACTTCGCTTTAAGAAATGTGTAAGATATATTTGCGTTTGTTTGTAAGACTCGTATTTGTAAGATTTGAAACATTGTTGTTGTAAGCTCTTTCTTTATACTTTTAGACGGATGGCATTGTAATCTAGTATCATTTACAATTTCCCTCGAGTCTTTTTAGCTTCCGTTTTTCTTAACTCGAATGACGGCATATATGCTTACGTATAATGATAGATTTATTTAATATTATATGTTCCGAACGTAGTGATTTGGTCCAACCGTCCAAGCTTTTCGATCATACAAATTTCCTTGCCTGGATGAAAGTAGCTGTTAAGTTTTTGAAATCTCTTGGGAAATTTTAATTTTCATTTCCAATTTTTATGAACATGGAAAAATACAAACAAGGTTTAATTAAAGTAGGGGTAAAGATGGGAAAAATTAATAAATGATATATTGGAAATGTAAAATGACAGATAATAAACAAAGCAAATTTTGAAAAATGACAGTTAAAAAAACGGAGAGAGTATTAATTATGTAGATTAATTAAATATCCACAATATATATGAGATATGTGTGGCGCCTAAAACATATATATGATATATGTATTTTTGCAAATCAATTAATCATAGTATTATGTTATTCTGTATTAATATTAGATATTAATACATGCATATATAGATATATGCATGTAGCATATATATATGATATATACACATGTGTAATTGATATATATTTGGTAATATATTAAAGATATATATTTAATATTAGACATTGGTAGTGTATATATCATGGAAATATTATTATGTATTAACGGGATAAATCAATCAAAAGGGTTTATTTGCTTAATCATTATTTTATTGGGAAATGATTTTCTTAATCCTACTCAATGTAAGCTAATCACAAGCCAACTGGAAATGATATGGGGTGCCACTTTCACCTATAAAATAGGTAGGAGTGTCAAGTTTTTTGTATCACAATTATATGTCTTATTTTCTACACGAAAATTAAGAGAGCTTCTCACGAGAGTTTTGGGAGAAAAGAAAAGGGCGGCCTAGCAGCTAAGTTTTTCCGGTAGCAATTATATGGGAGAATTCTGGCGGTTGTTCGTGTGGATCGACGGTAGAGGCCGAACACTTTGGTGGTTTTGTGCACAAACTACAACCGTAGACAAAGCGACGATCTTTTAGATCAAACTGTTATGAAATCTTATCTACTTCTATATGTTTATTGTATAAATGAATTCGATCCCGGTTAAAAGGAAATCAAAATTTTAAATTCCGTTGCGTTCTCGCGTTATTCCTAACACTTTTTACGTCAGCTATGAGTTCTCGAGAATCCTTAACATCCATAAAGAGTGCCCACACCCGTGGGTCCATGGTTTGTAATTTGAGTGGGTGTTAGGCCCGTTAGATGTGCCCACTTGCGAATCTATGTTTAGTAATATGAGACCGGTTAGTTTCTATTAGGTCCAGGGTGTAGCCTGGTATATTTTAGGACCTCCATTTGTTGTCTATACAAAGGCGCAGAGGCGGAGGTATGTATATCAACGTGGGTTCACATGACCCCACTGAGATCCGGGAAAAAATATTAGTATTAAAACGATGTAGTTTTGCTGTTAAAAAATGTAGTTTTAGGCTTCGGTAACCCCACTGAAACAAATTTCAGAGCAAAAACCTCCGGTGACTCCACTAAAACATATATCCGGATCCGCCCTTGCAAAGGCGTGATACCCTTGAATCATCTGATACACTATTTTACGTATGTCGCATCACATATGTAATTTATGGCAATTGAGATATGATAATCCTATATGGATATGAGGTTATGTTGAGACAAGTAATGAAAGTACGTAATGGTATGATAAACATAATATGCTGATTATGACAAGATAAGTAAGGTGGTTCACATGTATGTTTTAGTGAGTTATGATGCATTTAATGATGGTAATATTATTATTTCAAGAGTATACTTGTACTGATAGAGAACTATGGGTGTATTTTCCAGATACTACCATAGTTCCTTTTTAATTATATATTCTTTACTGGGCCGTCATGCTCACCCCCATACTTAATATATTCATATGAGGATTATGCATAATCCGAAGAGACATGAGAAGAACCGTTGGAAGTGAATTATTCTTCTTAGTTTATCATATTTTAGGAGTTCATTTACTTTCAGCTTGATATATTATACCTTATTTGTTTTGTTTCCTGGGTTGCGCACCCACAGTATAATCGACATTTACGTCTTTTCAGTTTCTGTCCTTTGAGTATTAGATAGTTATTTGGTTGTATTTCCTTTTGAGTATTAGATAGTTATTTGGTTGTATTTGAGATGTATTTCCTTTACGTCTATTCTATTTGGGATTTATTATGGAAATGTTTGGAGTATTCTTTTCTTATTATTGAGGCATTATGTGTCTGTAAATGATACAGAATTCGAATTTATATCTCATCGACGGTGATGCGACATGGCCACCGCATCGACGACGATAGTGTTGGGTTTCGGGTTCTTGATAATGTTCTATCAATTCAATCAGTAATAAATGTTTCACACGTTCAGATATATTTCATTCAATTATTTTCCATTCTTTGTATGATGCGACTGTTTCGTAAGGCTTATGTGTAGATTTGATCACGAGATGTGCATATGTCGAGCGGCCTATTACCATTTTAGCCTTGCCTATGCTTTAAGTTCTTACAATAACACGGTCTTTATGTTTGGACTAATTTCACTCATTTAGTTACTAGTTGCTTTATTAATGAAATTAACGATGTTGTTTTTTCCACACAGGATAAAGCAAAGAAGAATATGTACTTACTGCACCAGTGCATTTCAAAACTCAAACAAGTATTCCGGAAAAAGATTATGTGAAGATCGTGCGTATGGCATACGAGTTTATAAGCATTGACATGAGTAAGCAAGTGACAGAATTTGAAGTGGCTCTGAAGAGACATCTCACAGTGGGAAAGAAAATGGCGTGCGAGAGACACCCGAGAGATGAACCCTAATATTTTTCTAAGGCAAATAATGTGATATGAAAAAACTATCATAGTAATTTTCTATGTTTAAATTGTCGTTTTTAACAATAAATCCTAATATTTTTCTAAGGCAAATAATGTTATATCAAAAAACAATCATAGTAATTTTCCCTACCACTACAAATATGCGTACCGGCAATACAAGTACCATAAAGGTTGTTTCACTATGAGTTGGGTGGTAGTTTTTGTTTGTTTGTTTGACATTTTCTTTTTTTACGGATTCGAAACGTTTAACACACACATTATGCTTAGCGGAACAACCCAGGTCATCATCATACCAAGATATACTTTGCATTGTCTACAGGCGATGTATTGAGTACATTTAGGTGGTAGTTGTATATAATACATCACCCACCCCAAATTATATATAGATTGTTTTAGATGTTTTCTAATTGATTAAAAAAGTATATGGATTTCATAAAATTTAAGTAAAATTATCTAATAGTGTTGGTTTGAAAAAAAAAAATTTTACTCAAATTATGTCATAATAATTATCATTTTTCAGTTCTTGATCGGATGAATGTTGTAAGCATCCACTATGGTTGAGTGACGTGGATTTGTTAAATTCCACTTTCTCATCCATTTCACAAAAGTTTATATAAGCTTTATTCTTTTTTCGGAGAGGACCCATTTTGTAATTGTGTTGTTCTTTGCAATGGCTGGAAATTTCGTCGATGTGAAATTTTTCACATTGAACCCGTTACTTTTGCTCTCAGAGAAGCCAACTGTAATGAAGCTTGGATGCACAGCTTTCAATGGGTGAACAGTAAATATGGCCGTGAACTCGGGAGAGATTTTATGGTGCAACGGTTGTAGAAAGGTTATACCAAGTGATATACATTAGAGCCTCTCATTTTTACTTTTTTTCACATAATACACTTTTATCGTGTGTGAGAGGTTAAAAATGAATGGTTGTAATATATGCCACTTTGATAAAACCTTCCTACAACGGTTGTATTTTAAAATTTCACGTGAACTCGGCCCTCAGACATCCCCAAAAATGAAGACCAATTTTCATAAAATAAAATTAAAAAAATGAAAAATAAAACATCGTGTGTTGTTGAAAGGTGGTCTTTTTAATGAAATTTGGTATATGATTAATTAACTCACTCACTTTGTTGGGTATTATGCAATGGCCATGAGCTGTTAAATATACATTTAAGAAGGGTGTAACCCTTGCATAAAGCAAAATATCGATATATATATATATATATATATATATATATATATATATATATGCAAAAAAATAAGAAAATGAGGGGGAAAATGTTGCCTATTAATGATACCCGTGATTTAAATTCCATCATGCAGCTTTAAAGCCTTCAGACAAATGTTGGTAATAATCCTTTTGCTGCAAACACAAGAGAAATTATGAATGATTAATAATACAACCTTGCACAAATTATCTATAACAGTACAAGTTATACTTTGTTTTGACATACTTTATCAGAGACGGATGGAGTGATTTTCTCCAAGGCTCGCTTGAAATGGCTCTCTGTGATGGTACATCGGGTGTGCTCCATACTGTCTTCCGACGCAAGCTTGTCCTCGAGTGCAGCCATTGCAGCTTCATTCATCTATACATAACAATCGACGGAGTTGGAGCAATCAACATCCCTCAAGACAAGCAAAAGTCGATTTTGCACACAAATGACTATTTAAAAGTTAGAATATAGGCGACCATATAATCCACTTTTCAAAAGTCAGATTCTATCATGTCTATATGAAGAACGTCGTAGGTCGGATGTGTTGCATTTAAATAATTCTCTAGCAAAATAGTTAGACATAGAATAAAATAATAAAAAAAAACGGGCTAGAAAAATGACAAGAGAGAAAAAAGCAATGCAAAGTACCAGGGCAGAAAGGTCGGCTCCGCTAAAATTTTCACAAGCAGCATCACTACCAATTGCCATTAAGTCCACACCGGTATCTATAGGTTTCTTTTTCGCAAGAGCGGTTAGGATCAGACCTCGTTCATAAGCACTTGGAAGAGGAACATACAGAAGTTTCCCAAATCTTCCAGGTCGAAGGATAGCACGGTCCATGACTTCAGGCCTGGAATACAGACATATGACGACAAAGACATGTCAAAATTTCCTCTCTTTTGTTATCAACTATGTTTCATGAGATAGGGGAAACAATTTCCCTGACCCAACTTGATTCCAGCCCAATTTTAGGCGAAATTTCAAATATTTTGGGAAAGGGTAAACAATTTCCCTGACACAACTTGATTCCAGCCCAATTTTAGGCGAAACTTCAACTATTTTGTTGACCAAATTTTAGTCAGAAAGTCTGAGAAGCGTCAGGGTCAACAAATCACTCAAACTTTAACTCAAATTGGGTCAGAATAATACCCCTCCATCCCTCTTTCCTTTCTGAGACGCCCAAAATAAGTGTCGACTTTATACATTAATTGACATATTTCTGTAAATGTCCTTGCACCTATAGATTTTTTTACAATAAAAAGCGTGTAACGTTAAATGCTACAACTACCATTTGAAGAGTATATGCGTAAAATATTGCATCAATTAATAAGATTCCAAGCATAACTACACTTTTCTTGAATCATATGTGAATAGTCAAAGCGGACACTTAAAATGGAACGGAGGGAGTAACAATTTAAGATTCCACCACGACAATGCACCGTGTTGAAAAGTGCTGCCGTGTATTGTTAATGATAGTAGTTGGGAGAAGATTGGGACTTGGGAGCCGTGGAAAGTAAGGGGATGTTTAATGGTAACGGGTTGAGATGGGATTCAATCCCCAGAAACTCTCTACAAGGGCATACAAGAGATGCACAAGCCAACAAGGATTGAATGATGTAGGGTTAACCCTCGTATAATCCAAATGACAGAAAAAAGAAGAGGGAAAAAAAACAAACCTGTTTGTCGCACCAATCACATAAATACCCCTTCTTTTTTCCGCGCCATCAAGCTCTATCAACAGCTGGCAAGTAATAAGGAATAATCAAAAACCGTGTTGGAAGAGGGGGGGCAACAATCAAGAGCAATGATACAGCCACAACGGTTGTGCCACAACGAGAGACACAACGAAGATCTGCACCGTTGATTATAATGTGTCTAAATTGATCATATGATATCTAACATGATCAACGGTGCAGACCTTCGTTGTGTCACTCGTTGTGCCCGTATCATTACTCTAACAATCAAAGCAGTAGGCAGCATCGAAACAATCGGTCAACACTAACCTGATTCACAAGCCGCTCAACCACCCATCCCCCTTCTTTACCACGCCTGGTTGTTAAAGCATCAACCTGAAATTAAAAGGCAAAAAAAATAAACAAAATTAATTATATATTTAAAAGATCCACGACTAATCATGACAACATTAATACAAGATCTATTCTACACAAAGAAAGCTTTCCACCGCCAAAATCATCTACAATTAAACCAATACAATTTCTTCGCAAGTGTCATTCTAGACAGATATAATTTCCTACCTTCTAACTCAATTGCCTGTCTTCCCTCCATTCCTCAAGACCACCAGAAAATCCCCGAATTCCATAGTAAAAACCCGAAAGTATTTCTTTCATTTGATTTTACTTTTTTGTAAATTCTGAAGCATATTTATCTAAAAGATACTCAATCATGAATACATTCTAAGAAAAAATAAAAAATCAAAGTGCCCTTGAATAATGTTGTCATGCATATTCAATTATTGAAATTAAAATATAAATAAATAACAAGATAGCCCGCATTTCCAAAGTAATCAAGTACCTCGTCGAAAAAGAGAATGCAAGGAGCGCATGTCCTATACGACTAAATATTGTCCTCATTGCCAATTCACTTTCACCCACATACTTGTTCAGAAGTTCTGGGCCCTTCAGAAATCAAGACAATACATTACTAACAAGTAGACCAATTGCTAAAAAAGGCGAGAAACACAACAAACAAATAAACCTTTATGTGTATAAAATTTGCCCCGGCTTCATTTGCAACAGCTTTGGCGATCAAGGTCTTCCCACAACCAGGAGGACCATAAAGCAAAAATCCTGTTTCTAAATCAATGCCAAGATCCTGAAAATACAACTGTGTTAGGAACTACATCAACAGCTAGCTCTACTTTAAGCCATGTAACGAATAATCCACTCAACATCATTGATCATCCACATAGCGTTCCTTTTTTAATTAGTTTTTTTATACATTGGGCTGCAACGATCCTAACCATTCATTAGAACCACCCACACAAGTGCACTGCTTTACGATAAAAGTAAGGATCTTGCCTGGCATTGTATTAGAACATAAGCCATTCAACCAACAATAACATAAACGATACCAGCAAATCGTTTTCAAAAGCAGATTGATGCAAATTGTTGAATATATAAAATGTTAGATAATTAACATTTTATATATTCAACACGCCCCCTCAAGTGTGGGCCTATTATATTTTTAGAGAGGCCCAACACTTGTTTTTTTTGTTTGTTTGTTTGTTTGGATGACTGTGCGTGGAGCGGGGATTGAACCCATGACATCTCGCTCTGATACCATGTCGAATTACCATCTCTCCCAAAAGCTTAAGCTTTTAAACTTTTGGGACAGATGGTAGTTCAACACAAATAATAGTACTAAAAGACTGCACAAGGTAAAGTTCAAAAAAAGAAAGCAACCCATTACAATTTACAAGGATGGAAAGCTAGACAACTCAAAACAGCTATTTACTTCTTAAATAAAATCGATAACCATCATAGACGTTAAGAGCGCGAAAATCTTCACATGTCCTTTCCAACACTTTTGATGATTATTTGAAACATAATATGGAAAAACCTACAACCAAGCGCGCGCACACACACACAGACCAAAAATAAAAGTAAAATAACTCAGCTAGCTCTAAGCAAAATGAAGACATGTTTTAAAATGCATGTAAGAAAGTGGGAGTCGCAGACAAGAGAACTTAGATTGATTGGGAATTCCGGCATAATATGAATCTTAGAAAGTTAAGCACTTGTGTCTACTGCCTCAATCGAACAGGCCAAGGTGATTATCATGCCCTGTCTTCTTGAAAATCAAACTAAACATGGGTAATCCAACACAAACATATGATACCAAAAAAAAAAGTAAAAAATATTAAATATGCAATCAGGAGCACATCCATATAGAAATTACGTAGAGACAGACAAATTAAGTTATTAAAAGCAAAAATGGACTGCCATGCATACATAGCAACCGTGCGGACTGCCATAAGAAAAATCATATCCAAACGTAATGTTTCCCTTTTATTGATAGATATCTATGTTACCTCGTAATCTTCAGGAAACTTTATGCGCCTGATGATATAACGCTCAAACTCTTGTCTCAGCTGTTGCAGTCCTCCTACATCTTCCCATTTGACACTTGGGATAGCAGAAAATCCTTCTCTTTTAGAAGATGGTTGAACCATTCCAACAGCATTCTAAAGCAGACATATTAGATATGTTTTTTAGGCCAACGCGTGAAGTAAATAAAGCTTCTACAGTTCATAAACTAAATAAAAAGTCACATCAAAAAAGATGCTATCACTATTCCTATTGGTACAATTTCTACAACTTAGTCAAAGAAACAAAAACTAAGCTACACCCAGAAGAGATCCGAATAACCAAGTCTAAATAAAAAAGAAACATCAGCCAGCCCCACAGTAAAATAAGTTGGTGCCTAGGAAAAACTTATCAGGGCTAATTGCATAAACGTCGGTTCAAACAGGTGAAACAAGCGCACCAAGGTAATCGTAAATCAAACAACCAACAAACCTGGGGATCAAGCCCATAAGAAAAGTCAACTTGCCCTCTACTGAATAAAAAATTGAGTTGGCTAGGCTATCTAGTAGATTGGTTTATATTAGCTTTACATGTGTGTCTACTAGGTAGCTTACATGTATGTTGAGTACTAGTATTCCAGTAGCAGACATGTTGATCATTAACAAAATTACTTGCTAACAAGAACAACAAAATTGGAAAGCCTATCCATCTTCCTAATATCACATCCGCAAAATTATCATGGACTAGCAAGGAATGGCATCAGTCATACTGAAAATAAAGCGACTCTATTTTTTTATTTCACCGGCACATGTCACCAATGACAAAAAATATATATATACTCGGTCAAACATGAAGCAGATGGATCCACATACTCAAGTTAGTATTCTTAAGGGGATCATCAATCTTATAGTACAAATGACCAGAAAGTACCTTTTTCCCCTTTACCCTATAGAAGTGTTTTAGAAATATCAGACTTTGTTCAACTTGAATCTCCATGCTAAATTATTAATTGATGCTCTGATTATTCTAATAATTTCACTTTTAGGCAATAAAGATGATTGTCTATACAAATGAACACAATAGGGATCATTTACACATTATCCAATTTGAAAATCTTTCAGGAGGTCCCGGTTAGCATCTACATACGTCAAACAAAGTCACCCAGATGTATGTAGGACCCTGTAATCAACAAAAAAAAACCCTTGAACTTAACACAAGCTACCTCAAAATCCGCCATTGTGATACTAAGTTGTTCCATTTCTTCAGATGACCATGGCTGCTTCCACCAGTCCTCAGCCTGAGTTCCATCGACATGTTCCCCAAGTATACCTTCACGATGATCCATGATTCTTTCCATCGCAAGATTACCAGCCATGTCAGTTAGCGCGGCCAAGTCAGCACCAACAAATCCTGGAGTAGCCCGAGCTATCTTCAGAAGATCAAAGGTGCCTTCCACTTTAAGATTGCGAGTAAGAACCGACAGAATTTCAGCCCTTGCACTTTCGTCAGGAACACCCAAGAGAATCTCACGGTCAAATCGCCCAGGCCTCCTTAATGCAGGGTCAACAGCATCAGGTCTATTTGTGGCTCCAATTACTAAAACAAAACCAGGCCTGGAGTCAGAATTCTCTAACCCTGTTTCCTTTACATCTGGTTTCTCAGGTCTATGTGATTCATCCATACAAGTCATCAGTTGAGTCACAATCCGCCGCTCCATTTCTCGCTGAAGATTTTCTCTTTTTGACCCAATAACATCAATCTCGTCAATAAAAACAATTGATGGTGCAGTCCTGTATGCTTTTGAGAATAGCTCCCGAATGTTCTCTTCTGAAGCTCCTGGGATCACAACAACAGCACATTCATCTAAGTATGATTCTACTTAGATTTTTTTTTTTTTTTAATTTAACTAAATATATCCGGTATTAAGTTTTGGGGGAATAAAATAGATCAAAGAATTCACCCCCAGTGATTTTATTTAGTAGGTATATTCAGTATTATGTTTGAGTGCAACAAAATTAAATGGATCGAACCAATTCAAGTGACATTTTTTTTAGGATATGCCACTATATGAATGCTCAACAAAAATCTTTAAAGATAACAATAAGAATGCATCATGTTGTATCTACATATGACTCATTATGTAGCAACTAGGCGTCTTTGACGGTAACTAAGTATAAATATGATATAAACATGTTGGACTTGGATGTTGTTAAAGCTTATTCAGTAGCAAAAGGAAACCTTTACCTGAAATACCAGAAACCAATTCAGTAGCAGAGATTTTATAAAAGGGAACACCAGTCTCATTAGCAATTGCATGAGCCAACTTAGTCTTCCCACAACCTGGCGGACCATGTAACAAGATTCCGGTTGTTGGTTTCACACCCAAACATTGAGGCAATTGTGGATGGTAGAATGGCACAATCACCTTTCTCTTCAACTCGTTTACAACGTCGCGCATTCCACCCAAATCCTTAAACATCGGCGCGGTTCCACCATCATCGTCTCCTTTCTTCACCATTGCAGGTATAACCCCACTTTCACCTCCACCATCATTCAGAAACTCAGCCTTGAATTTCGGCAGAGTATTATCAGCCACCGCTTCCATCAACTCTGTCTCAACAACAGCATTTTCGTCTTTCACGATTTTAGTGCTAGCCACGTATTTCTCTCTCAGTTGAGAATTCATTAAATCAAATTCGGGCTCATATTCCTGTCCGTAAATCCAATCCCCTGATGTCGAAACCTCCTCCTCCTCCTCCTCTCCATCAACTTCATTCTTCCCTCTGCAGCGTCTGTTCTGTAAATGTCGCATTTCCAACTGCTGCAATTTCTCCTCATCAGCGTCCAGTTTCTTTGTCTTCTTCCTTTTCGGTCCATCGTTTTCTTTCTCGGTAGAATGCAAATCACTAACATCACTGCTGTAGGAAGTTGATTTTCGACAACTGGACTCAAGAACATTATCGACTTGCTTAGATAGCGAACGGCGAGACGAGCGGCTATAGTCGGGGTACTTGGTGCGTAAGTAGTCCACCAGTTGATCAGGATTTGGATTTCTCAAATCGCACGACTCTATGCGACGTGCGAGGATGGAAACAAGAGATTTACGCCTTTTTCCTCGCTGCATCCTTGTTCAGGTTAGGAATCGAGAGAAAATCGGCGGCGTAATGGTGGTGGGCCTAAAAGCGCCGGTGAAAGCTGCTATCAGGGTTTTTCCCGGTCGGAGGGTTCAGATGAAGGGTTAAACCAACGGAAAAAACTGTCCGTTATAGGCAACGCGTACAAACAAGCTGTAAAAATGTGTCCATTTGTTTTTGCAATAAATAAATTTAATGTATTTATTAATAAAATATAAAATGATGCTACATCCGGTGTATATCTGTAATGTTTTTCATAACAATATTAATATCATTGATTGTGTTGGAAATAATAGCAATAAATGATTTATCATTTTAATCAATGGAGATAGATAAAGCATGTAGCAGGAGTGATTGTGCACAAATGTGTAGCATATATCATTTCCCATGAAAAAAAATATTGAGAAAATTGACAAATTTTTTTAGAGTTTTTTTTTAGGTTAGGAACACTATCGGTCAAAATATTTTTGGTGTTTGAGGATATTAAATGTTGATTAGAGCACATGCAATAGCACTAAAATTGCCAATGTGAATAACAGCTCTTAGATTGATCTCTCTACAAGATTGATCTCTCTACAAGATGAGCTCAAAGAGACTTATAGGCAGGAGGAGAAATTTTGGGCTCAGAAAGCAAAAATCTCTTGGCTTAGAGATGAGGATAAAATACTAAATACTTTCATGCCCTAGTCTCTAATAGAAGAAGAAAAAACTATATTTATGCTTTAAAATGTGTTGGCTCTTCTTCTTGGTGCAATCTATTGAGGACATGACTAATGAATTTGTCTCACACTACTCCTCTTTATTTGCTTGCAAAGGAGACTTCTCTCAACTGGATGTTCATTTTAGCAGGATTGGTAAAAAAGTTTGAATCAGTCCCTTATGGCCCCAATTACTGAAGCTGAAGTAAAAAGAGTAGTTTTTGGAATGAAGGCTTCATCTGCCCCTGGCCCGGATGGTATGACTTCCTTATTCTACAAAAAGTTTTATCATCCAAAGTTTTTTCCATTCTGCTATGATGTTAAAAGAGATGAACCACACATGCATTGCTCTTATTCCTAAGCACCCTCACTCCTTTGAGGTTTCTCATTTTAGACCTATTAGTCTGTGTAATGTCTCATATAGGATCTTGTCAAAAGTTATGGCCAACAGAATGAAGAAAATTATGCCTTTGTGTATAAGTTTTAATCAATCTGTCTTCATCCCTGGATGGAACATTACTGACAATTACATCACTGGCCATGAATCTCTACACTATATGATGCACCAAAAGTCTATAGATAATAAGTTTATGGCTTTGAAGCTTGACATGGCAAAAGCTTTTGACAGGGTGGAATGGCCTTTCATTGAATATGTTATGGGTAAGTTGGGTTTTTACTCACACTGGATTAGTAGGATTATGGCTTGTGTTTCCACAGTGTCCTTTTCCTTCATCATCAATGATGCCAGGTCTGGTTTTGTCAAGCCTTCTAAAGGAATTAGGCAGAGAGATCCCTTATCTCCCTACTTATCCTCATTTGTGATGAACGCTTAGCATGTTACTTAACTATGCAGAAGCTGAAGGTCACATTCCGGGGATAAGAATTTGCAGAACAAGCCCTTCAATATCCCACTTATTCTTTGCTGATGCCAGTTTGATTTTTTGTAAAGCTGATCCTGTTCAGGCACAACAGATGTCTAACCTTTTGAGCACCTATCAATACTGTTCTGGCCAGCAAATAAGTATTCAAAAGTCTAGCATCTTCTTCAGCAAAAAGGTGGATAATAACGTGAGATCGACTATAACTACTTTATTTCCTGGCATTTTGATAGCTTCTCATTCCAAGTACTTAGGTCTACCTCTCCTCCTTGGAAGATCTAAGAGGGATGTTTTTGCCCACCTTAAAAACAGAATTGAAGCAAAGCTCTCATCTTGGAAAAACAGATTCCTCAGTCAAGGTGGCAAAGAAATTCTTTTAAAATCATGCATCACTATGATAACTTCCTACCCAATGTCAGTTCTTAAAATTCCTAAGGGTCTATGTAATGAAATATCTGCTCTAATGGCCAAGTTCTGGTGGTGCAAGGAACTAGGCTCAGATAAGGGGATGCACTGGCTAAGTTGGAAGAAGCTTGCATGGTTAAGGGCCCTGAGGGCCTAGGGTTTAGAGACTTTGAAGCTTTGAATCTTGTTTACCTTGCAAGGCATATCTGGAGGCTACTCAAGAATCCTGACCTTCTTGTCTCCAAAGTTCTGAAGGCTAGATACCATCCTAATGGTTCCATTTTGGGGGACCAAACCATCTGCTGGTGATTCTTATTTTTGGAAAGGCATCATCTCTGCCCTTAATACTTTTAAGGGGGGCTTTGTTGGACGGTTGGAAATGGAGAGTCTATTAAAATCTGGGAAGACAATTGGCTTCCTAGTAATCATGATTTAAAACCCCTCACATCCTATCAGTTTTTTTTTTTATTCTTTTTGGGTTAGTGACTTAATTAGAAACAATGCATGGAATGAGGACAAGCTGAGACAAGTGTTTTGGCCAGTGGATGTCCACCAAATTCTCACTCTGCCTCTAAGCTTTTGTCACACAATGGATCATCTTTTTTGGAAGCCTTCCCCTAATGGCATCTTCACTTTGAAGTCAGCCTATGCTTATTTTTTTGAAAAAATTAAATGGCAACCTCTTCAATGCTTCACATGTAAGCACTTCTGACACTAATCCTAAGTTCTGGAAAATTTTATGGAGCCTCTCCCTTCCTAACAAAGTTAAGCACTTCATGTGGAAATGTCTGAAAGGTGTTCTCCCTTGCAAGGCTAATCTTGATAGTAGAATAAACAATGGAACTATTGTTGAAATAGTGTCCTAAACCCAATCGGGTTGGACCAGATCCGACCGGGTCGGATCATTTCTACTATTTCTTTATGATTATACATATATAATAAATGGCTTTTCTGTTGTCATATGTTTGTTCTTTTAAAAAACCAATTATGAATTGTTATATGATAACGTCTTTAGTATTAAACAGTGATAAAGAAACCATGATAGGCGATTATGGTTGATGAGATCTCTAATCACTTAAATAAGTTTGATACTTAAATGTGTCTAGGCTTATGTACTATTAAGCAGGGCATTGATAGTACAAAGCAGGCTAGCATGTATTAGATGTCTTCATCTTTAAGGCGGTGGATAGATCTCATCTATCGAAGTGTAGAGACACTTGGGTATGCGTGGACGTGTATTAGAGAATGCGTACGTTAGACTGACCCACTTACACTGTTAAGTGTCACACTATGTGACGGTTGTGTAATTATCCTTAGGACCGGAGTCATGGCATCACGATGTGGATTTTCATGCTTTGACACTATTGAGGTTTCCCCTAGCCATGGGGCGATCATGCGGTAGTGATTGGGTGTGATACTGAAGCATGCGGAGTATACATGTTTGGTCGTCCGGGAATCACGTACCCTGTCAGTAGGAGTGAATATCCGAAAGGGCCTTCTTATAAGGAATGTCTTACTCTCGTGAATCTTTGCAAAGTGGGAGTAAATGAGTTACTTCGAGAGAGCTTGATATCCAAATTATAAGCTACGGTCGTTGAGGCTTGACACTCGATGTACGACCGTATGGATATTGTAACAGCAATATCATTCTATTTACACGGTAACTGTTTCACATGAAAGGTAGTAGTCATTGCATTTGACTCTTCCGATGATTGGGGGTCACGGTGTGTAGACGCTATTCCGTGATTGTTAGGTATGAAGGGCATTTTCGTAATTGCACTTTGTGCCTACGACCAACTTATTCGGAAGCCTATCGGATCACACACATAAGAACATCTAGCCGGATTAAAATGCGGTTATAGTGATAACCAAATAAGGAAAATTTATCTCGACTATAAAGTGTTATAGTGATAAATTAATATTGTGGTATTTATTTATTATGAATAAATCAAATACAAGTATTAATTATGTTGATTATATATATATATATTATGAATGGCCGAAAATTTATGTGTGTATGACACACGTGGGTTTTCTTTGCTAATTAGATGATGATGATATAATATTATGTATTAATATTCGGATATTAATATATATATTTTTATATGTGTAATAAATATATGTGATATATACAAATGTGTAAATTGATTTATGGTTAGGGATGGCAATCTCGCCCAACCCGACCCTGCCCTACCCGTTACCCTACCCGTTCGGGTATGATTTTCAATTACCCATTCGGGTAATGGGTCGGGTATGGGTAAAATTTCTATACCCGTTCGGGTATCGGGTCGGGTATCAGGTATAACATAAAACCCTACCCTACCCGTCCCCAACCCATTCCCCGACCCGTACCCTACCCTACCCGTTGCTTTTTCTTTGAGGTTAGTAGAAATTAGAAAAGAACTAACCTAACGTTACTGTTAGTAGAAAAGAACTGATAAAAAAACTAAAAAACATTAGTTCCTAATAGGACATTCATTTGCAAAATGTCTTAACTTGTACTTAAAATCAAATTCATTTTGTACTTAAAAAAATTATTTATACATGTTCATGTACCCGTATTCTACCCGTTACCCGTTGGGGTGGGTATGGGGATTTTATTTATACCCGTTCGGGTATGGGTCGGGTATGGGTAAAAAAATTTAGGAGTGGGTATGGGTCGGGTGGAGCTAAACCCGTCCCCTACCTGACCCATTGCCATCCCTATTTATGGTAATATAATAAAAATATATTCAATATTAGATATTGACAATATATATCTTGAAAAATATATAATATAAAATATTGAATATTAATGAGATAAATCTAAAATATTTATTTTCCTTATTTTATTGGAAATTGGTTTTCTTTCTCCTCTATCAATTAGGATTTTTTCCCAATCAAATTGGGAATGAGATATGGCGTCCCATCTGCTATAAAAGGGGAGTTGTGCCAACTCTTTTACAACACAATATTCTTGCAATATTTTAGTGAGATAAAAGAGAGCTTCTAGAGAGAGTTTTTGGATAAAGAAAAAGGCGGCCTAGCAGCTGACTTTTTCCGATAGCAATCCAATGGTGGATTCCGGCGGGTTGTTCATGTGGACTAGCGGTATAGGCCGAACGCTTGGGCGGCTCCGTGCACCACTACTCCTTCGTAAATGATAAAGCTTCGATCTTTTAGATCATCCAAGGTAACATTTTCGTTTACTACTTATTTGTTTGTTGCTTAAACGAAGTCGATCCTGGTTAAAGGAAAATTAAATTTTAAATTTCGATGCGTTCCGCGTAGATTTCCTAACAGTGGTATTGGAGCGAGCTTTGAGCTTAAGAAATAAGTATGTTAATTTGCGTAGTTAATTTATCGTTTAAATCACGTAATTAAAAGATGAAAGATTTTTTATTCGCAAAACGATGCACGAAAAGAAAAAAAAACAAGATCGGATGGTGCTCGGCCAACTGGCGGCGGCACCATCACTAGCGGCCGGTCGGCGGCGACAGGGCAACCTGCTGCCGGCGTCGGTTGACTGGTCAAAGGTGATGGATCTTCTAATTTTGTTTTGTGTATTTGTGATTCAATATGGTTCATAGTTGTGATTGATATCTCTTTGTTTAGTTTGTGTCATGTGCTAACTAATTGTTCAAATAGTTTGGTTCATTGGGATGTCACATTACATTTCCAAATTTTGTTTGGAATAGGCTTAGGCCCTTTTCAAAATTTTGATTTTAGGATGGGCCAAGGTTGGTGCATTTTGGTTTAGCAAACCAAAGGCATCCATTTTGATT
Organism: Gentiana macrophylla; assembly: GCA_026214975.1. Classification (NCBI taxonomy): domain Eukaryota; kingdom Viridiplantae; phylum Streptophyta; class Magnoliopsida; order Gentianales; family Gentianaceae; genus Gentiana; species Gentiana macrophylla. Next base: position 61,280,913 of record CM047814.1, read on the forward strand.
ATGAATCAAAAGGAAAGAAACAAAAGAGACTTAATTTTAATTTTGATTTATTTTTGAATAGTTATAATTAATTAAAATTAAAATTAAAATCGTTTAAAATTAATCGTTAATTTTATTTCGATTGAAAATCAATTAATTAATTAAATGTTAATTGGTTAATTGATTAGATAAAATTATTTAATAGATTAAACGTTAATCGATTAATTAAGACGAGAGTTGTTAGTTTTTAATTTTATCTTTTTCATGAGATTTAATTGTATGGATTAGATATTGTGTAGATATAATATGATTATATGGATCCGGATTGATCATGGACTCGACCAATATGATAGATATGAATGATTTATTTTTCGTTGGTTTAAAAATTGTCCTAGGCCGTTGTTCTCGGTGAAATTTATGGTTTTTTATCGCATTATTAGAGAACAATATCTTTCGTATTTTAGTAATTTTAGAGAAAATTATGTGTTTAAGGCTTGAATTTGAATAATGAGTTTAAAAGTATTAAAAGTGTAATTTGGGCGATTTTATGTGTTTAATTGACGGAATTATTATTATTTGAAGATTACTACATTTTGCAATGTTTATTTATCTTATAGGAGCTTAATTTGAGCGCATAAAGAGGATTAATGAGGCTCAAGTTCGAATTACAAGAGATAGAGATGGATTTAGCTTGAAGAAATTGGATAAAGTTAGAGAAATCCGACCTCAAAAACGATCCCGGCCGGCGTCGCATCCCGTCCCATTCAGACGGGCGCCCGCGATCTTGGGCGGCGTCGAGAGTGAATCGGCGTCCATGCGGCGTCGTAATCGTATTTTACGTTCAGAGAGTTCAGACGCAGGCCAAACGCACGTTCGTGTTCCGTCCCAAGTTTCTGGAAGAGCGTCCGGATATTCAGACGGGCGTCCAACCCAGTTACTGTAGCAGCCGACATCAGATTCCTATAAATACAGCAGCAGCCCCAACCCTAATGGAATACAAAAAAAACAGCCGCACTAATACACAGAAAAAAAAGCGGCGCCCTAGAGAGTTCAGTTGCATCTTCTCTTCATGAAGATGAGTTCTTCCAATCCAACGATCACCAACATGATTGTTGGCTAAACGCATAGCAGTGGAACAACCGGAGGATATCACATCAACGTCATCACAACCATGATTCGTTAGTTTATCTTTAGTTATGATTTTGAATACTTTGTTTTATTTATCGTTTGAATCCTGATTTAATTGTTAAGAGTTTTATTAGATAGGAATGTCAATGAAACTTTATGTTGTTTGAATTTTATGGAAATATAATTCAACAATAGTTTTCTATTTCAATCGATACAATTGATGATGTTTTGAGGAATCATATATTGTTAGTTGGGTATTACAATTTGGGAGCAATTGTTGATCTTGTGATGAATGTTATTTGTTTTTCTTGGAAAAGTAAACAAACCCTAGAAATCGATCTAAAGGAATTTAGTCGGTTTCGCGATTGATCATACCAATAAAGCGTATTGAATCATAAAGCTGGTTGTTTGATTGTTGAGTGATTGATTCTAGGTGTCCTATTGTCTCCCTTTTATAATTTGAAGACAAAGTCGTTTGTTTCAACGTTAGTCTTAAGTTAGTTAATTGAAACCTCAATCTTTGCTGTTTTATTTCATGCATATTTCCAGTTAAATCGTATCCGGACGCCCGTCTGTCTAAGCGGACGCTATTCGTCTACTCTTGAATATTTCTGTTTTACGTTTATTTTTAGTTCTTTGTTTTAGTTTCTTTTCTTTAGTTTTTTAGTGTATTTCTTAGGTTTAGTTTATAGTTAGATTAACCTTAGTTTTAAGTAATAATTAGTGACATATTTGATAGAATAAGCGCCACTTAATCCGATAAACATTCGACTCCACCAGGCGACCCGGTAACACCCTCTACTACGATCCTTATACTTGGGGTGTTCCGGTAAAATAAATATAAAACAAGTTTTATCGAACAAGTTTTTGGCGCCGTTGCCGGGGAGTCGGTAACGGTTGTCGGATTCTTCATAGGACAGTTTTCTGTGTCAAAAGGGATCGCTTTTAGCACGCAGTAGTATTTCGGCCGTAACTTTCGGCTCGAGTGTCCGTTTGGAACGCAGGACCCCAATTCGGAAAGCTCGTTCCGACGCCGACGACGTGGTGAACCGCCATAGGCCGTTCAGTGCGTTTTCGAGGTCAAAATCCACTGTTTTCCCCTCCATTTAGGCCCTAGAAGATTTCAACACGTTTTTTTTTACCGTCTTAGTGTTTTTCTTGTTTTAAACTTTTCGTAGGTAGGTTTCTTTTCCAGTTTCGGTTTCTATATATTTTCTATAAAAAAAATAAAAAAAAATAAAATAAAATAATAATAATTAAAAAAATACTAAAAACTTACGAGCAGCGTTCACCCATCTGAACGCCCGTGCCTTTGCATCATCTCATCTGTCTTCGAACGCTTGATTCGATTGCTCAAACAGCGTTCACTTCACGAATCCTCTCGAACTAGCGTCCACTTACACTCGAACGCCGATTCGATCCACAAAATTCCACTTTTCTTTTCTCTTCTATCTTTCTACACTTCTAAATCCTCCAATCTTCTCTAAACTCGTTCTCATCAACCCTAAGGTTGATTTCTTCCTGCTTCTACGGTTTATGCAAGCCGGGAGTAAGAAGGAAATCTTATCTTTAACCCGAACGAAAGCGAGGCATTGTCAAAAGAAGATTATTTCAAAGTTCGACAAGATGGCGAACACGGTTCTAGCGATGACGAACCGGAGAACCAAGGGAATAATAACCAAGATCCCGCTCAGTTGAACCAAATTCTGATGCAAATGTTGCAGAACCAACAACAGCAGCAAGCCTGGATAAACCAGCAGATGTAACAACAACCTCAGAATGTTCAACAAAGAACAAAGAATAAATGACCCAGCGGCTACTGGTGTTGTGCAAGTGCAGGAAAGAAGACCCTATGCGCCATATCTTGATCAAGACTTCTAGGAAGGGCATAGACCAATTCGGCCTCGAGAGATGGGAGGAATGCATTTTGATCTTAAGAATGGAGTTGTGGGGATGGTCCAAAATAGTTCATTCCATGGCACCGCTTGCAGAAGACCCACATGACTTCTTTGTCGACTTTTGTGCAAATATGTGAAGGAGTCACTACCCTGGCGTCCCCTTCGAAGTTGTTAAATTGAAACTTTTCCCGTTTGCTTTGAAGGGTGAAGCAAATCGTTGGTTTAAGTCCTTACCCCATCACTCTCTTCATAAGCGGGGTGATGTTAAAAGAGCCTTTGCTCTGAAATTCGTTTCACCTGGAACGATAATGGACCGTAAAAGAGATATAGCTACCTTCGAGCAACTAGAATGAGGAGTGTGGGAAAGGCATGGGAGAGGTTGAATTTGTTAATGAGGAAGTGCCCTAACCATGGATACACTCGACATAACTTTCTAGAATTATTCTATCAGGGTGTTACTCAACCCAATAGAGATTACTTAGACTCCACGGCTCATGGATCGTTTTTAGGAGGAGGAGAGATGATCGCCGCCTGGTAGGTAGCGAAACAATAGCTAAGAATAACATGTGGTCTACTCAAAGGAAGACCCATGTTAGTGGAAAAAAAAAGGAGGTCTGCTGAAAGTAACTCGGAGACAAGAGGCGCTAGTTGCTCAAATGGAAATAATGAACAAACAACTAGCCAACATGCAAATGAAGCAGCAAGAAGGGCCAGCAGATGTGAATCACTCGGGCATACAGGCCGGGAATGTGATGAATGAGGAAGTACAAGCCATGGAGAACCAGAATCAACCTTTCAGAAGCTTCATTCAAAATTCTGGTCAATCGAGTCAAACTCAAAACCGCAACTTTTCGGGAAATCCGCGGAATAGTTATTATACACCGCCTGGTGCATCCAATAACCCAAGACCCCAAGGTAACTGGGCCCAAACGCAAAATCAACAGCCCACCTACGTCTCTCAGAAGAAATTCGATGAGCTAGTTGACATGGTGAAAACACTAGCCACCGGTCAAAAGACGATGGAGAGGCAGATTGGTCGGATGGTGATCAACAAGCAAGCAGACCTCAAGGAAGACTGCCGAGTTATACAGATAAAAACCCTAAGGCAGATATCAATGCTTGCACTGCCATCACACCTCAATGGGAGTATGGAGAGGAGGAGTTGAATGCAGTCACCCTCAGAAGCGGTAAGACGACTGGACCCGAAAAGATGTCGGGAAACGAGTAGCCCCTCCTGACGCCATAAGTTCAGGAGGGGGCAATCAGAAGTTAAATGCCAAAGAAAGCATCAGTGAGGAAGAGCTGAGTGGTGATGATACTTCGGGGGATAGTGATGAGGATGTTGAGAAGAGAAGTCAGGTATCTGAACCCCTGACTAAAAAAGAAAAGCGAGAAGTTAAATCGGATGGAAGGATAAGGAGGATGAAACCATTAAAAGTCAACCTATGATTAATCATTCGAAAACCCTTCCCTATCCGGCAAAGAAAAGAGAGAATATCCTAAACTCTGACAAACAGTATGACGGAGTGAGGAAGATGCTTAGAGATACTATGGTGACTATGCCACTTTGCCGAGGTATTAAGCGAGATGCCTAAGTGTTGTAAGTATCTTAAGGATGCTGTGGAAGTAAAAGAAGCTCAAGGAAATGGCAGAGAGGAAGTGCTAAGAGAAGAGTGTTCAACGGTTTCACAGAGCGTTGCAATCAAGCGAGGTGACCCGGACAACCTTCAATCTCTGCATGCGATTGAAGGCCACACGTTCCACAATGTCTTATGCGATTCAGGGCCTCTGTTAATGTAATGCCATTGAACGCCTGCAAGAGTCTCGGCTGGACAAAAGGCTAAAGAGCGTCCGTCTCTCTTCAGTTAGTGGACCGAACTAGCCGTTTAGCAGCTGGTTGTGTTAACAACGTCCTTATTCACGTTAAACATCTAGTTTTTCCAACTGACTGGGTCATACTGGATTACCAATCTGACAAGGAGATGCCCCTGATTCTAGGCCGGCCTTTCTTAAACACTTCTGCCTCCACCATTGACTTCCAAACTGGCCAAATCACTCTGAAAGTAGGGGACACTTCCATTACCCTCGAGCAAGGAAAAAGTTCTGCGGAAGCTTCGAGCCAGGAGTTCTCATTCATTGAAGCAATCTATGGGGATGAATTCGGCCCTGATGAAGAGCTCACGGAGATAGGAGCCCTGGATGTTATAATTCACGAACAGGCAGGAATCACTGTAGAGTTGTCTCAACAACTTGCGCATACTGAGCCTATGAGTGAACGGAAAATCTGGGATATTCCAGGGATGAGCGATGAATGATTTCAAGGAGCTCAACCAGCAGACTTTAACCTCATGAGAGGAGGAAGTTTTAATGGGTAGTTGGGACGGAATAGAATTCGAAAGAAACTACTCATTGGGAGTTGGATGATTGGGAGCAAACTTATGAAGAGCTTGAAGAAGAAGAACTTAAGAAGATGGTTAAGCATAAGAAAGAACAAATGGAAGCTGACAGGTGGATTCCTCTAGATGATTTCATTCAATACCTTTCTGGGGTTACACCTCAGGAAGATGAGGTGTTTTTCAGTCAACCGGTCCAAGCTCACAAGGAGAAAGGTGGTCCCTTAAAATCTAGTATCGAGCAACCACCTGCTGACTTAGAGTTGAAACCACTTCCGCAGCACCTAAAATACATCTTCCTTAAAGATGGTGATAAGTTGCCCTTGATCATCTCGTCTAAACTCGAGCCGGAGCAAGAAGCAGAATTAATCAAAGTGCTTGAGAAACATATCCTCGCGTTCGGATGGCGGTGGGCGATATCGGAGAATCGGCCAGGCGTGTGCATGCATAAGATCGAACGGAGGAAGGAGCGAAAAAGGTCGAGACAACCTCAAAGGAGGCTGAATCCGCACATGCAGGAGGTTGTCAAAAAGGAGATCATAAAATGGCTCGACATGGGTATTATCTACGCCATCGCCGATAGTGAGTGGGTCGATCCTACTCAAGTTGTGCCAAAGAAGGAGGCATTTCTTGTGGAGAAGAACGAAAAAGGGAAGAAGTTGCCTTACGCCTTGTGATTGGCTATAGAGTTTGCATTGATTATCGCGAGTTAAATGAAGTCACCGCTAAGGATCATTTCCCCCGCCCTTCATTGACCAACTTCTAGAAAAGCGAGTGGTCATAAGTATTATTGTTTTCTCGATGGATATTCGGTTATTTCCGGATAGCCATCGACCCTAATGACCAAGAGAAGACAACTTTTACGTCCATCGGGCACTTTTGCGTTCGAGAATGCCTTCGGTTTGTGTAATGCACCGCTACGTTTCAACGATGCATGTTGGCCATTTTGATGGACTTGTGGAGCGGTGCATGGAGGTCTTCATGGATGACTTTTCAGTCTATGGCGACAGCTTTGATGAAATCCTAAAGAATCTAGATATGGTACTCCAACGGTGTGTTGAGAAAAATCTGGTGCTTAAGCGGGAGAAATGCCATTTTCTAGTAGGCGAAGGAATCGTTTTGGGACATAAGGTGTCCAATCTTTGGTATTCAAGTTGATAAGGCTAAGGTCGAAGCCATTGAAAGGATGACGTACCCTAAGGCAAGTGAAAGAGGTACGAGGTTTTCTAGGTCATGTTGGCTCCTACAAAGCGTTTCATTAAAGATTTTTCTACCATCGCCAAGCCTTTATCAAATCTTTTGAAAGATGATGTAGATTTATTGTTCGATGCAAAGTGCAAAGAAGCTTTCAATTGTCGAAAGACAAGCTTATCGATGCCCCTATTTTAGTTGCTTTTTTGGACCGACCAAGCCTTTCGAGTTGATGTGCGATGCCTCTAATTACGCCAGAGCGCGATTTTAGGTCAAAGAGTTGATAAAGGTTTCAGCCCATTTATTATGCGAGCCGCACTTTTGAACCCGGCTCAATGCAATTATACCACAACCGAGAAGGAATTCTTAGCCGTTGTTTTTGCCATTGACAAGTTTAGAAGTTATCTTCTAGGGTCTCAAGTTGTTGTATGGGTGATCATGCGACCTACGCTACCTTATGGACAAAGCGGATGAAAAACCAAGGTTACTTCGATGGATTACGATTTTACAAGAGTTTGACCTTGTGATTAAAGATAAGAAAGGTAGTGAGAATATTGTGGCTGATCATTTATCTCGCCTAGTAAATGAGGGTGCAGAGAATCACAATGATATAGGCATTGATTTTCCAACTGAGCAATTGATGAAGCTTGAAACGGTTAGGCCGTGGTATGCTGACTACGTCAACTATTTAGCGAGTGGTCATTTAGAAGACATGACGTATCAGGAGAAGAAAAAGTTCTTTTCCGACCTTAAATATCTCGTATGGGAAGATCCTTATTTGTTCAGGGTTTGTAAAGACGGATTGCTTCGAAGGTGTGTTCCGGAGCATGATCGGTGGGATATCCTAGAACAATGCCATAATGGTCCTACCGGAGGTCATTATGGAACACCGAAGACGGTTGCAAAGATCCTTCAAGTTGGATTTCTCTTGGCCGACTGTTTAAAGATGCAGAAGCCTTTTGTAAAGGTTGTGATAGTGCCGAGAACCGGACGGCGAGTAGTAGGATGGAAATGCCACTTAAGCCCATTCTTGAATGCGAAGTTTTTCGACGTTTGGGGCATAGATTTTATGGGACCCTTTCCATCTTCGTGCGGTAATAAATATATCCTCGTCTGTGTCGACTATGTTTCCAAGTGGGTTGAAGCCATAGCTACCCAAACTAATGATCATAAAGTCGTGAAGAAATTCTTGCAAAAGAATATCTTTACCAGATTCGGCTGTCCGAGAGCACTCATTAGTGATGAGGGTACCCACTTTTGCAATGCGCCGCTTGATAAAATCCTTGAAAAATATGGTGTCAAACACAAAGTTGGTACACCATATCATCCCCAAACCAGTGGCCAAGTCGAGGTAAGCAACCAGAGCTTGAAAAGAATTTTAGAGAAGACCGTGAACAATAATCGATCTAATTGGAGTCTTAAGTTGGATGACGCGTTGTGGGCTTATCGTACTGCATTTAAAACCCCGATGGGCACGTGACCCTTCCAAATGGTCTATGGCAAAGCTTGTCATTTACCTGTCGAACTTGAACACAGAGCTTTCGGGCAATTAAATTCTTAAATTTCGATAGCCAACTCGTGGGGAGAAGCGGTTGTTACAATTGAGCGAGCTCATTTAATTCGGACTCGGAGCGTCACGAGAATGCAAAGCTTAGCAAGGAAAGAACGAAGATACTCCATGACGCTAAGATCAAGGACCGAGAATTCAAAGTTGGTGAGATGGCTTTACTCTAATACTAGACTTCACCTGTTTCCGGGTAAACTCAAGTCTAGATGGTCTGGTCCCTTTGAGATTCTCGAGGTTAATCCAAGTGGAGTAATTACTTTGAACGGGTATGGTAATCAAGCTTTTAAAGTGAATGGTCATCGACTTAAGAAATATTTTGGGCAACCAAAGGAAAAGCCTGAGACTTTTTACTTCCAACGAAGAGATGAGAGTACAGATGTCCTGATTTGTGAAGAGATTCCATCTTATTTCTTTGAGTCAGATGATGACATCCCTACCTCTACCTGTGAGGAACCCTCTTCTGGGACTCCTGAGCATGTTAGCACACCCATGCCTATCATCCGCAAGAACAAGAAGAAGAGAGTCAGTGTAGTTTGGAGAGAAAAATTTAATGATCTTATAGCACACTTGACTTGTTGTTGTGGTGAAAATCATTTCCGCCCCAGTGCTCCTGATTCTGATACTGAGGTGGCGGTAGTCAAACCAAAGTGGCCCGATCCGGGTTGATCTTTTGAAATCCGTGTCAAGCTATTGACATTAAAAGAGCGCTCCTAGGAGGCAACCTAGTTTTATTTTCTTTTCTTTTAGGTTAGTTATTATAGAAGTAGTACCTTGGTTGTTTGAGTGAGATGTTTATTCCGTTTACGTGTTGCTGAATGTTTTGTTTGCTCATATACCCCTTGTACCCCGAGATTATATCTATGCCGAGTGTTGCAGATACTTTTGAGCAGGTTCGCAAGCTTTTATGTCCAGTGTTGTCTATTCAAGTTGTAACGGTACACTCATGCTCCGGCCTGACCTCTGCCAACTTTCATACGACAACTACTGTTGAAACCAGCTAAGTTTTTATTTTTATTTTTATTTTATTCTGCACATTCTGAGGACATAATGTGATTTAAGTGTGGGGGGGTAAATTGGGTATGTTTTTATGCTATATCCTTTGAAATATGAGTGAATGTTGAATTTCGAGCAAATTTAAAATTTTTGTGAATCTCGAGCATGAGATTGAAACTAAATGCTTGCTAGTTGTAGTTTTCTAATGATGATAGTATGTGACTTAGTGAGATAATTATAGCATGTCTTTACTTTCATGGAGCTAGTATTCATTTTTCACGTTCACGAGAGCCTTTGATATTGAAGCAAGATTTTTGAACTATATCCTTTCATTGTTTTAGTGATTTATCTTAGTAAGATCAGTATAGTAACACTTTAGTTAGACCGTGTACTGTGAATATCATTAAGGTTGAATGTGATGAGTGAGATGTAACTTATGTCTTGAAAAAAGTGAATGAATAAGCAATCATAATAAATACGTTTGTCGAAAGCTGGTCGATGATTTGAGTGCGGTAGGGTATACCACGTATGTCCTATACCATTATGATGACCAGAAGCTCACGACAGTCAGGAGAAGCTACCTTATGATTTGAGTAAGGTAGGGTGTTATCACGAAACATCCTATTCTACTATGATGGGTAATAGCTCATTCTGATATGCGTCAAATTTGAAAATTTTGAAAATGATGAATAAAAATAAAGTGAAGTTTTTGTTATCATGGATCTTATACCCAGTAGAACCGCATGATATGCTGTAGGGATTATCCTACTGAGTGCGTGGGAAGGCTTTGAGTGAGCTATTACTGCCTATATCTAGGATAGTCATTGGATTTTTGAGAGGATATTTCTTTGAAAGGCTTGTTAAATTTGAAAAGGGCTTGTCACACATACACCGAATCTATCTCTGTGATGGTATTGTTTGCTATAGTTGTTGTATCTTTTGTTACGTGAGTTAGAGATCTATGTGGATTGCATGAAAGTTGAGCTATAATTTTGATTGTTTTGTCCGGGATGAACAAAAGTTTAAGTGCGGGGGAGTTGTTCTCGGTGAAATTTATGGTTTTTTATCGCATTATTAGAGAACAATATCTTTCGTATTTTAGTACTTTTTAGAGAAAATTATGTGTTTAAGGCTTGAATTTGAATAATGGGTTTAAAAGTATTAAAAGTGTAATTTGGGCGATTTTATGTGTTTAATTAACGGAATTATTATTATTTGAAGATTACTACATTTTGCAATGTTTATTTATCTTATAGGAGCTTAATTTCGAGTGCATAAAGAGGATTAATGAGGCTCAAGTTCGAATTACAAGAGATAGAGATGGATTTAGCTTGAAGAAATTGGATAAAGTTAGAGAAATCCGACCTCAAAACAGTCCAGCCGAGCGTCTGCATCCCGTCCAATTCAGACGGGCGCCCGCGATCTTGACGGCGGCGTGCAGAGAGTGAATCGGCGTCCATCCAGGCGTCGAGAATCATATTTTACGGTCGAGAGAGTTCGGGACGCAGAGCCAAGCGCACGTTCGTGTTCCGTCCCAAGTTTACGGACGAAGCGTCCGGATATTCAGGCGGGCGCCCAACCGATTCATGTAGCGGGCCGACATCGATTCCTATAAATACAAAGCAGCAGCCCCAACCCTAATGGAATACAAAAAAACAACCGCACTAATAATACGAAAAAAAAAGCGGCGCCCTGAGAGTTCAAATTGCATCTTCTCTTCATGAGGATGAGTTCTTCCAATCCAACGATCACCAACATGATTGTTGGCTAAACGCATATAAGCGATGGAACAACCGGAGGATATCACATCAACGTCATCACAACCATGATTCGTTAGTTTATCTTTAGTTATGATTTTGAATACTTTGTTTTATTTATCGTTTGAATCCTGATTTAATTGTTAAGAGTTTTATTAGATAGGAATGTCAATGAAACTTTATGTTGTTTGAATTTTTATGGAAATATAATTCAACAATAGTTTTCTATTTCAATCGATACAATTGATGATGTTTTGAGGAATCATATATTGTTAGTTGGGTATTACAATTTGGGAACGAATTGTTGATCTTGTAATGAATGTTATTTGTTTTTCTTGGAAAAGTAAACAAACCCTAGAAATCGATTTAAAGGAATTTAGTCGGTTTCGCGATTGATCATACCAATAAAGCGTAATCGAATCATAAACTGGTTGTTTGATTGTTGAGTGATTGATTCTAGGTGTTCTCTTTGTCTCTCTCTTTTATAATTTGAAGACAAAGTCGTTTGTTTCAACGTTAGTCTTAAGTTAGTTAATTGAAACCTCAATCTTTCTTTGTTTTATTTCTGCATATTTCGATTAAATCGTATCCGGACGCCCGTCTGTCTAAGCGGACATTTAAATCTACTCTTGAATATTTCTTTTTTGTTTATTTTTAGTTCTTTGTTTTAGTTTCTTTTCTTTAGTTTTTTAGTGTATTTCTTAGGTTTAGTTTATAGTTAGATTAACCTTAGTTTTAGGTAATAATTAGTGACATATTTGATAGAATAAAGCGCCTTAATCCGATAAACATTCGACTCCCTTATGACGACCCGGTAACACCCTCTACTACGATCCTTATACTTGGGGTGTTCCGGTAAAATAAATATAAAACAAGTTTTATCGAACATATATTCAGGTGCAAACTTGAATATGGTTGACTACACTGATTCTGACTTGTAGTCAGATTAAGGATGATCATTAAGTTGATCTCGGGCTCAGTGTTTACTCATAGTGCTTAGAATTTCCTTTTTTGGTCTGGGAGTAATTCCAGGTCTGATAAGCCGATATCACTTCATCGTGAAAACAGTGAAGAGATAGCTTAGAAGGATCTTCTCAGTCACAAGAAGTCAAAAGCATATTGAGAGAAAGTACTGCCTGATTGGAAGGACCGACAACGTTTCAATCCTAAATATCGTCTTGAGTCGACAACCTAACTAATCAGTGTTCCAAGTCGAGTGCTTGGAGGGTACGACATTGATGGATATGTCTCATCTGCTTTTAGAGCAAGTGGGAGAGTGTTGTGAATAAGATGAGAAATGGCGTGCTCTAAAAACAATCGTTACTTGTCATTTCGTGCAAGTGGGAGATTGTTAGGTGTAGTGCCCGAAAGACAATTTGTGTAATTGTTTTTAACAATGGATGACAGATTTTAATCTCACCTTATTACTTGCTTTGTGCTTGTAAACAATACACTGCTGCAAACCCTAAGTATATCAGTATGTAACCGCTTAACTCAGTGTATGGCATGCACGTGAGGATTGAGTTAGTGGTGATATACTTAAATTGTTAGTCCGTGGTGAACTTAATCAGAGTTTAGGGTCTCTTGATTAAAACACCAATAATGCGCCCAGAACACCTTAGGGTGTGATAGTCTTATCCGGACTGTCGGTAGAGGGTACCTACGTGGGGCATTTATATATGATGGCTTTCATATAGATTTGGACCGATTTAATCTGCTTTTTCTCGATATAATTCCGTAATCGAGGAATCTTATTAAATCATTAGATGATCATATATGGATCAACCTTAATCTGAGGTGATCACAGTCTTTGCCGCTTGTCCCGGGGTAGTGTTTGATGTGTTAGTTACGGTTCACTTAAATAATGTGTTCCAAGCCACTTCTCATTGGCACTATCTCCAGATGAGTGAGTAGTTCTGATTTTCACAGACATGGAATCCATTCCTTCCTGCGGGAAGTAGAGAGACAGTCCCCTTATTTGTTAGCCTTAAGAAAGTGATCGATCGGCCAAGTTCATATTTAGACTAATTAGCTACTAGTCAGATATGTGAACTAATTGATCACTAGGGGTTGATGGTAAATAAGGATAAGATATTCTGAGTCGGGTTCACGGAGACTTCCCTCTCAGAATGGACAGTCTATGGAGGGTTAATCTGTATGTAGTGATTATATCAATGGACGCTTATTCACTCTATGGGTTGAGTATAAGTATACATCTATAATCGGTAGAGTTCAGTTTCGGGTTTATGGTGGCGTAATCCCGGAATTAATAATTAATGTACTTATTCGGTTCGATGAATAATTGATTATTGGAGCTACTGGTTATAGGTCCATGGTCCCCGATGTGGCTTCTGTAATTCGGGCTAATAATCTTGTTATTTGGGCCTCAGTGATAATTAATTGGCTGGGCTAATTAATTGATATGCAAAATATTATTTAGTTGGGCTAGATAATATAATACACATAAAAGACATTTTATGTGGGCTTGGAAACCCTAAAGGTGGCGCCAATGATGTTGATTAATTAGAGAGAAATTAGTTTTCTTGGATAATTATTTGACATGTGATTTATCTTTTATTTGTTAAATGATAATTCATGGAATATTACATAATAATATGATTTATCCTAATTTGTTTGGGATAATCATTTTATTTATCTTTTATTTGGAATAAAGGATTAATGGAATAACTATCTCTTAATTATTTAATCCTTGGAGGACAAGGTTTACTCTCCTTTATAAAGAGAGTTCTCCCAAGCCTCAACATACTTGGCATAATTCGACCACCATATCAAAAGGGAGAGGAAAAATTAGTTTTCTCTTGCCTAGGGTTTTAGAAGAAGAAAAACTCTAAGTTTTTCTTGGTGTTGCATATCAAGGAGGCTCGTGTATCAAGAAGGGTGTCCACCAACCGCCGTTTGGAGAACACATCGGAGGATCTTGGCTTCTCTTCCTACTATTGGTAACATGATCTTAACCCTCTTGTAGTTGTTAAATCCTTTGATTATGTTTTATGATATGTAAATCGTGATCCGTCCGCTGCGTATAGATCTAACTTGGTTAGATCTAAGAACCTACATCCTTCAGGGGACTGTTGGACATATTTTATGTTTTAATGATGAGTGTCAGACTAGCTGTTATAGAGCAAAGGCAAAAAGATGTCTAGATCAAATGTAGGTTTATTAGAGTTTGATCTTTGTATAGGTTTGATCAAACAAGCATTGTAATTAGGTCACCGATCAGACAATCGACATACTGTCTAGGTCGATAAGGTAACTAGGTCATAGAGACTAGTTAGGAACTCCGCCAAGATCAAGGCTAAGGGTTCAACTCAGTTATTGAAGGCTAAGGGATCAAACTTAGTACTTAGAGTCAAGGATATGGAATCATAATTTAGGGAAGTCTGTGATGACCTAAACTGATTACATATACATTGTGTATAAGGTCTAAGTTGCATATGTTAAGTGGTGATTGGAACTTAGTTATAATAAAAAATGGTGTACTCTAACTTCATAATGAAAAGTTAGATTAAAAGCAGTCAGCTGAAGTGTTATTGAAACACTGCAGACTTAAGCCAGCTGACATATATGTACATCAGCAGACTAAAATAAGTCAAACATCCGCTGAGTATAAATCTCGATTTAATCAAAGGTTACATTGGAAGATTACAAGGATAAGGATGTATTACAAGACTTGATATTGTCAACAAATCAATGGCCAAGATGAAAAGAACGTTGGAAAGATTCAGAGGATTAACCAATGGACATAAGTCAAAGGGTGGACAGACTGAAAACTGACAAAAAGCAAACTGACAGTGTCAATACTATGTACAGAGATAGAAAGCAAGTCAAGATGGAGACAAATCTGAAACGGCTATGTTTGAATTTCAAACATAAGTCACAGGATTCTCACCTATAAATAGAAGACTCGATTCGAGATCTGAGATGATGAAAAAGTGATAATCTACTAAAAGCTATCAAGTTTCTTATCAAGAAAATCACCCTACTGACATCACTGAGCCAAAAGCTACTGATCCAGAAAACTCTTCAAGTGTAACCTGCTATCAAGTTACATCAAGTACACACACTTGAAGACATCAAGCTGCTGATCATTTCATCCTGATCAAGCTGCTGATAACTGAATCATTTACTTGATTCAACTTTATTTACAAGAAACCTGCTGAAGACAGAGAAGCACTTTGGTGTCAAGAACTGTTGTTTGTAGTGGAGCTAGTGAAGAGGCAATCCTACCCTTCAAGGACCAGTGGAATACTTTGGAGCAGCAATCCTACCTGTTTCAAATATTCAGTTTGTGAAGCCATAGTTATTGGTGAAGGACAGACAGCTTTGGGATTTTTTGTAACTGCAAACTCAAAGATCTCTAGTGAATTTCCTCCTACATCATAGGAGAAGAGTGGACTGAAAATATTACACCACCTGGAACCACTATAAAAATTGCCTACTTACTTTCTGCATTTAGTAAACAGATCACATCAACTTACAGAAACTAGCAACTGAATCACAAACTTACACTACTGAGTATCTAATACTTAGTATCATCTTTTTGACAACAAGTAATAAGGCTTAATTTGAATATATTCCACTGCAACAAATTCGATTATATCAGCAGATTAGTGAGACTCTGAGCAAACAAAGAGGCTATTGACATTGCTGAGTTTGTCAACTCCAAAATTTTTAAGTGTCAAGTTTATTCACCCCCCTCTAAACTTAACCAAAGCCTTTTTCAAGGGACCAAAAATTGGTATCGGAGCAGTGCTTCTGTTCTGAAGTAATCCTATTTGTTTTGCTTGTGAAAATACTTTGAAAAATCTTTCAAGTTTCTGATTTTCAAAGCTTTGCATCATGGATAATAACCAGTATGCTAGAACTATGTTGATGTGTTCCTTAGATCTTTTTGATGAGTATAAACGTTGTATGCAGGCTTATCTAGCTGCAACACATGATGAGATGATGGATGTGCTGACTGAAGGACCACTGGAGATCACTAAGTCCATAACTGTAGGCAGTGAAACTCGGTATATTCCAAAGCCAAAAGAGAGTGGGTGCTGAAGATAGAAAAAGAGAAAACCTCAACAATATTGCTATTTTTATCATATACAGAACCTTGGATAGCAATATGTATATGAAAGTGAAGGATTGCAAAACTGCAAAGGAACTTTGGCAAAAATTGCAACTTATCTGTGAAGGCACTGATGCTATAAAGAAAAACAAAGTCAGTGTAGCCAAAAGAAAGTTCCAAGATTTCAAGATGAAATCAAATGAAACCATTGAGCAAATGGAGTCAAGATTCAATGCTATCATGGACGAACTCACCCTACTGAATGTGATCTATACAAAAGAAGAGATCAATACAAGAATCTTAGAAGCCCTACCTGCAAAAGAGGTTTGGGAGATGAAGGTTACTGCCATTGAAGAATCCAGGAGTCTACATGAAGAAGACACCTACAAGCTGTTTTCAGATCTCAAAGCATATGAATTCAGTAAGAAACTTATTCCTGAGACTGAAAAAGAAGAACCAAAGACTACTGCATTGGCTGCTTGATACCGCCTAAACCTATCCCTGAGAACGGCGCCAGAAATCTGACAGACGTTTCCTGGGTTAAACGATCCTAACCGGCAGTGTACCGGGTCAAATTGTAGTGCTAGTATGGTGAATCAGAGTATCGTATCCACAGGGAACTTGGTAATTTCTTTTACGTGTGGTTAAACACCAAAGAGCTGTTATTAACTCGATCTAAATCGCAATTTTATAACACAGATCACTACTATTCTAGTCAACATAAAATAAATACGTAATTTAAAAGTTATTCTAATATAATATATATAGATATATAAATATATATAGATGTACATAAATTGCAAAGTATATATATAGATATAAATATATAGATACCAATATATTAAACAGATATTTTAGAGAACTGGCCAAAACTTATATAATTGGTTTATACGATCTTTTCGATTAATTGAAATGTGTTCGAGATCTCCTTTTATTTTAGGTCCAATTGAGTAAGTGAAACGGTGCACTCCTGAGGTAAACAATTCCTCCTCACACGAGCGTATGAAATTGTCATATGTCCATTGCATCACCCAAGGTCCACAATCATTACGGTAAACGAATTAATCGAACAGTCCCGCGTACAAATCTACCTTTAGATAAAAGGAGTCATTCCGTTCATCAAACGGTCAATTTTATTTTAAAGGCTCCGGTTGTCAAAGCCGGACGATTTAACTTTCGGTTTAAGTTTCAATTAAGCGATGATTTAACATTATTACGATCTCGAGTACAAATTATAATAAAATTCATTTCTCCCAAAACAAATTTACCCCGGTAGAAATCGGATTCCGTTATCACGTTGTTCACACGGCCAATTTTACCCTCCGGTTTTTCTATCTTTTATTTCATATCCACGACTACGAGGCGTCAATTCATAATTAGATTATGAATTCTCAGATTAGTTAAAATGTCAATACGAATACGATCAAAATAGAAAAAGATTCAATTAACTCAATTTTAGTCATTTTAACTTAACAACATTTCTTTAACGAAAAGATCGAAATAAAACCGATTACATAGTTTTGGCCAGTATTATATTTAGCCTAAAAACATTATAACAACAAAAAATATAAAAACAAACATAAATACTGAAGAAAAGTTACCCGAATACGGCAGTTGATTCAGAAATCGTATTTTCCGGACATTACAACTTCTTTAGCAAAACCGACTTCCGAGATTTTCCCGAGCATTATAACGATACTAAAACTACATTATTACGGCGTAAGGCCTTATTTACAACTACTACTAAAAAAGAAAAGAGAAGAGAGGAGAATATATATATGATATTGTGTATATATATTTTGTACACTCGACTGCTCTCTGAATGAGCTCTTTATATAGAAGTTGGATCCTTGGCGGACCGGGCCGGAGGTTATACGGACCGAGCCGGACTCATGATGACTCCTACTTCCATGATTAACTCAAAGATATGCGTTGATATAATTATATTTATATATAATTATATATAACTTGTAAAATTCATATCTCGAGTTCTGGACCTCCAAAATTGCAAGCGAAATGCCAAAATTAAGGTCTCGAGAAACTCTACAACTTTCATGAAGGACTCTTTTTCAGATAACGCCTTCTTGATAACCTCGTGTTCCTCCAAGCTTTTACGAATTTTTATTAATCCAAATCGATTAGCCACTTGATCACTTTGTTTAAGTTGTAGACCTCCAATCTTCATAATTTAAATTGCATTGGAAAACTCTCGGAAAAATCTACAACTTGCGTGAAGAATACTTTCTCTGAAAATGTTGTTTTGATGAGCCATTCGTTTGTCGAAGACATTTCTCAATTATTACTTATCCAGATTGGTTGGCCACTTGTCCACTTAAGCTATTCAATTGACCATTTAAGCCCGTGGCACTCTCTAAATCATTCCAGAGATATGATTAAACTTCAATATGTCGATTCTCGGGGTCTTGGTTTATAAATCTGCAATAAAATACCACAAATACCCACGTAAATCGACATTTACACTCCGATTTACTAAAATCGGTACAAAATTACAACTTTTTATTATTATTATTACTAAATACTCTAAATTATAAAGACTAACATTTTATACCATAATTTCATATATTTTATATAGAATTCGTTAATAAAACATAATAATATAACGTATATTTAATCATATAAAAATAATACATCAAATTACTCCCCACTTAGCTTTTGATCGTCCCTCGTTAAAAAATAAGCGTAATAAAAGATAGTATAATTTTTCAGATTATATTGTATATTGTCAATATTATAAATATATTATCTATCTTAATTTAAAATCTTAAGAAGACAGAAAGAGTATATAACTGAAATAACTTAAACATTAAATATTATTTAGATAAAATTATATATGTAATACTTAAAAAGTATAAATAAAATTTCAGAATTATTTTTAATCGCAACTATTATGAAATTCTGGAATCGGAAACTCGGTCAGGTAGTCGAAAAAAATGGCTTATAGAGTTTAGGTTCAAGATGTTGGTTAATCAAAAAGAGAAAGAGGCAAGTCGTACGTACCTACATCTTTATATTTTTGAAAAAAAACATAATCTCGATTTAATAGCATCTCTTTTGATTTTCTCTCTTCTCTCTTTTTTTTTTATTTTTTTTTTTTTTAGATTAAGAACTAAAAGCGTGAGTGTGTGTAGAAAATCAAACTTACAGGCATTGCTTCATCAAGATTGATCGGAGTAATACTCTTTCGATCGAAAATTACAAGTCCGGTTTCCTTAAACTTGTAATAATTCCTGAGATCTTATGATTCAACTTTTCCTCTTTCATTTTATCTTGTGCCTTCATTCCCAAAGAATAGGACATTTCGTGATAATACCCTAGCTGGACTACTATCATCAGGCAATCGGGAGCTTACTTACCTCATAGTGATATAGGACATTTCGTGATAATACCCTACTCACTCCAATCATTGGTAGCTACAACCGATTTGTTATTTTTATTTTTAAGTTGTTAATCACAGATAAGGAAGATACCTGATATTTGATTAATTCTGTGTAAATATGGTACTTCGTTCTTAATTCTTTTATAGAATATTAATATATCCGAACTTATTACCAAAATCGGCTATGTTGCAAGTGTCATGAGGTAAGATCGAATATACTACTACTTATCTAATCTTTCCAATCTCAGCATATACCAAAATTTAGCTTTTATGTCTCCATCTCTTTTTATAAGTACGTACAAACTTGCGGTATTTCAAGGAAATGTAGACCAAAATAGCTAAAGCTCGGTTATTTAATCACAATTGACAATTTCGAGTGAGGTCTTGATCACTCTAATCAAGGCTGAGGTAGGTTATTTGGCTATAGTTATATTTTTGTGGTGTCAAAAATCAATAAACTTAATCCAATTCCAAACTCATAATTCATATTGACAATGATTCTAAAAATTTTACTTATAAATATCAACATACTTATATAATTTTATAAAAACAATATCTAATATTAATTACTCAATTATATAAACTTAAAATCTTATTAAAATCTAAATTAGACATATAATATAATTATTATTTTTGACTATTTTTCGAAAATTTTAATGAATTTTCTAACCTAACTCTACTCCCCACTTACGAAGCGGCATCGTCCCGATGTTCAATAAGTAGTAAAGAAGTAGGTTCGAAAATAAAATTAAAATTATCTATTAACGTTATTTTTCTGATTTTGTTTTAGCGTATACTAATTATATCATTAAATAAAAAACAAACAACTTAAAAAACTAAGACATATATATTAAACAAGATACACTATTACAAACTTAAAAAGAAAAACTTAACTTAACTAAATTAACTTCAAACTTAATTTTAACTTAACTTATTAAAACTTAAATAACACCAACAAACAACTCTCTATATAGTAGACGAACAACCCGGTGTATCAACCGGTAGCAAACCAAACCGACTATCTCTAGACGGAAAAATCTCATCCGTCTCCAACTCTTCCACTCCATTCAGAAGAATACACAAACGCGAGATCATCCATGAATTAGGCATAGGTTTCCCCCTACTACCTCTGGCTATTGCAAAGTCCGACACATTTCTCTGAATCAATATACCCCAGTCAACAAATTCACCAAATGCCAATGCATAGAGCAGAAGCATTTCTTCTTCAGAAAGGCTAGCAAAATCCCAGGTGGGATAAACTCTAGAATTTATAAAATGCTTCCACGCCTTTAGATGTGGAAGTAAAGCTCGTGTTGACATGTCGTGATTTGCATCAAAAAGCGGGAACAGACATTGGAAAGACTCGTGTACTTTATTCAAATGATTATATGCATTGTCTAGTCCCCATTTTATTTCAAAGTGCTGCATCGTAACTGGTGGTATTTCAAAGAGTTGATTTATAATAGATGAAGAGAAGGGAACAACCACTCCTCTTACCATAACGATTTGTGTAGACTCTATCGCGAACGTTGAAAGTAGGGCCGAGTAAAATTCCCTTACAACCGTAATATTAACTCGCCCTCGTGGTGTACTCACAAATTTTTTCCAGCCACAACTACGGATCAGTGTTTTTCCCCATTGATCAAGCTTATCTAAATTTAAACCTTTCTCCAATAGGATTGGAGAATTTGCAAAATGATAGTGTAAAATGGTATTCTCGTTAGAAGCTTGAGATTCCGGATGATCCGGTGTATCAGGCTCGTAAGAATGAACCGACGGTGAAGAGTGGTTCGACATTTAAAATTATATAAAAACAGAGTTGAAAGTAAAAGGAAAGGCAGTGAATGAATGTTTACTCATGCCCTTACTTCCTTTAATAGATGAAAAAGTGTACATACGTGGATGCATTAGACGGACTCAAGAATGACTCACCTTCTTTTCTTTACGGCCCGGTCCGGAAAATGCCGGCTCGGTCCGGCCTCATCTTGCTTTTTCTTGAGGACAGAGGTGAAAGACAACTTGTATTTTGGTTTTTTACTTCACGTGTGAAACATTGCATATGCTTTTAAAGATATTTCACAAAGAGTATGTTATCTTTGATACGAACGGATAAAACGACACATTATTTTTATAAAACGCGTAGTAATTCTACAAAAATTATTTTTGTGATATTTTATAGTTTTTATAAAAACTAAACCGATTTAAAATACAAACCAAATTTTAATAAAAGCGATTATAAAATCAAACTAAACGAAAACAAACCAATATCTAAATGATAAATGTCAAATAAAAGAGTGCAATAAAAATGTTTTAATCAAAAATTATTAAATTCAATCTTCATTGTAGTCTTCCTCAGGATCAACTTGAAAACTCGAACTCGAAACGATCGAGAAGGCGATGGTTGAATCGTAGTCGTGGTCTGATCGAACTATCAAGACCCATCGAACTCATGCCGGCCGTGACATGTGCAAACTCGGTGAATCCTCCCCAACTCGACATCGCCGGTCTCTCGAACACTGTCGAAAATACACTGCCCCACTAGATTGGCTTCCAAAAGGATATGACGATGGATGAAAGCTCGACGGTGGTGGAATAGGTGTTTCCCAACGTGGTAAGGTATAAGAAGGCATCGACAAGGTGGATAGGCGGGATCATCAAAGTAGGATTACGAAGCAGCCGCTCGTTCCTTCTTAAACCTCTACGAATATCATCACACCACCGCTTAGTACTCAAATAATAAAGCCACATTGGCTTGACCACGTGCAACATCTCGTCACTAAAGATTGAAACATGTCATATGTGATAGTGTTGGAGAAAGGAGTTTGTTGAGGCCGACTAGAAAAAGATGGAAAAGAAGAAGATGTAAAACTGGTGGAGTGGCCGAGTTTGACGCCTTCTAAGCAAAGAGCTAATACTACCATCCGGAAGACTAGTCAAACTAGGTCCAATCGATTTCCATCACCAGAGATAACTTGTCATTAGGCGGGAATGGTACTCCCAACCTACGACATAAATCGAGAGATAAAACAAGGAAGTATAGATGACTCTCTGTCCAGCGATGACAATACTCTCAAAAATTCTTTTAAACATGACCTTTCCAACATCCACTCTAACATCATTTACCATTGCCAGTGCAATACAAACATCTTCTTTTCCAAAAGCAAGATGTTTACTAGAAGGATAGAGATTATGGCTAATAAATCTTTTAATTGCCCTCAAACCTCTAAAAGCAGTTCCGTAATTAAACCGATTTTCAACCCACACCGCGGTCGGGTCAAAACATCACTGGCTCTCGGGGCACTCGCTCAAAACTAGCAGGATCATCTAAATTATAAACTACCTGTAATCCTCCTCCTCATCGGGAAAAACCTCAACTCCTAAGATTGCATTAATGACGGCAGGTTAAAAGGAATATTTCGCTCGTAAAGTGCAGATTTCGATCGAGTAAGTCATTCTTCCGACAAAGTAGATAAAACCGAATAAAACTCAGCTACTATAGTCGTGTTAATCTCCCTTCCCTTCTCGTCGCTAAATCTAACCACCGACGCTTTTAAAGATATTCTTAACTTCATCACCTAAGTCATCCAAGTCTAATCCTTTTTCAACCGTAACATCACACTTACTATAAATTTTCAGATACGCTTTCTTAGCCTCGGTGATGCGGTTTTTCAAAGCTTACGGCTTCCTCCTCAGGTGATAAAATTATCGTGTGCCTCACGACAGGAGTTGAAATTGGAATTTTTGATTTTCTCTTTTTAGAGACTCTAGTACTCGACTCAGCTATTCTACGATATTGGTAATGCCAATCAACAACAAAAGTAACAACAAAAAAATAAAAATGTCACAACACACTCAAAAATCAAAACAGTTGAAATTAATCTAAAAAATTATGAAAAATACGAAATTGACAACTAAATAAACTAGATTATACCTTATAGTGTAGAAAACGTTGAAAAGTAGGCCGGAAAAGTGTTAAAGTCGCCGGAATGAATGAAACTTGTTTTTGTTCTCTTTTGATTTTTTTTTTTTTTAAATTTGTGTAGAAGAGAAGAGATGAAAAGAGGAAGAAATCAAGTAGTGGTAGTGTGAGAGGTGAATTTTTGTGGAAGAATTGATAAAAATTTTGAGTGGTGGGGTTTGGGTGTAAAGAGTGCGTTGTTGGAAGAATTAGGGAAGAAGAAGAAGAAAAAAGAGGTCCCCGTCCTTTTTTATGATTTTCGACCCCGGACCGGTCCGGGTTAAGGCCGGATCGGTCCGTGAACAAATTTTTCTATTTTTTTCGATTTTTTATGATTTTTGAATAAAACTTATACAAATTCTAATAAAACTTAATTAAAGTCTTAAAAATAAGTTTATAAAATTTTCTTAAAATAAAATTTGAAGGAACTTTTATAATTTTATAACAATTTCTAAAAATTTAATAAAATCTTTATAACACTTTAATAAAAAGCTTATAAAAATTTAATAAATTTATATCAACTCTTATAAAACGTTTAAATTAAAACTAAAAAAAAACAACTTTTATAAAATTTTTATAAAACTCCTCAAATTTTCATAAAGATCCAATTATAAAATTCTCAGAAGTTATGCGAAAATTTTATAAAATAAAATAAAGGACTCGAAACTTAAGGGGTTCTCGACTCTTGATTTCTAAATCTTCCAAAGTTTCGATATAACGCTCAATCAACCTAACTCCTAAAAACGAGGCATTTGAATTATCTCTCGAATTCCATCGATTTTCGGATAACCACCTAATCGCTCCTTCCTAACAATATTCAAACACTCATCCCAGGATTTGGTTGTGTTTTTCCCACATGCGTCCAACATGTTCACTTTTTCCACAGATTCGTGATCTCATTAGAAACTTTGCCCTTCTTTTATATCACTTCTTGATGTTCCATTACATACTTCTCTCAATCTGATCTCTCTCAACAATTTCTTGTTTTGTTCAAAAACTAAAGCTTCTATAGAAAACGCGACATCTTTATCAAGGCCTAATTTCAAAAGTAAAATAAAAACTCCTATTCTATCTAAAAGACATCCAGTTCTTTTACGTCTATCCGGTAAAAATTTAAAAGAGTTTAAACATAATTAAAATTACGAAAAGTAGAGTAAAGATAGATAGCACACTGGTATTCGGGTGATTCGGTTTCTCGCTTCTCGCTTTTTCATTTTTCTCTCGCTTTTTTCAATTTGTCGGGGATCAATCGGTAGCATTATTTCTTCTTTCGGTGTGATTCCTTCTCCTCCACAAATAACTTTACTCTGTGTCCATTGGCTATAAAAGTTGTATTTCCATCGATTAGTCCAATGACTCCAGCTTTGTAAACCCGTGTTACTTTAAATGGACTGTCCATCTTGATTTAAGCTTACCGAAACAACTTTAAACGTGAATTGTACAAAAGCACTCGATCACCTACATGGAACTCACGCTAAAGATTCTCTTATCATGGAAAGACTTCGTATGCGTTCCTTGTAGATTCGAGCGTTTTCATAAGAATCGAGACGAAATTCTTCTAGTTCTCATCAATTGAAGCAATCTATGATCACCGGCTGACCTTAGGATCGAAATTTAGAAATCTAATAGCCCAGAAGGCTCGGTGTTCTAACTCAACTGGGAGATGACATGACTTACCAAAGACTAGCTTATAGGGAGAACAACCAATTGGTGTTTTAAAAGTCGCTCAGACGCCCATAACGCATCATCTAATTTAATCGCCGCTTTTACGATTTGAATCAACTGTTTTTTCCACGATTCTTTTAATCTCTCTATTTGACACCTCTACCTGACCACTGGTTTGCGGATGATAAGGCGTTCCTAGTTTATGCATTACACCATATTTCTCAACTAACTTAGTAAATGGTCTATTACAAAAGTGTGAACCTCTATCGCTAATGATCGCCCTCGGAATGCCATATCTAGTGAATATGTTCTTTTTAAGGAATCGTATGACAACCTTGGTATCATTAGTGGGAAGAGCTTCAGCTTCTACCCATTTTGAAACATAATCTACCATTACAAGAATAAATCTTTTTCCAAACGATATAGGAAAAGGTCCCATGAAATCTATACCCCAAACATCAAATAACTCACATTCTAAAATAGGTTGCATAGGCATTTCATGTTTTTAGATACATTTTCCCATTTTTGACAAGATTCACAAGAATTAACATATTTATAAGCATCTTTATATAGTGTAGGCCAATAAAACCACATTGTAAAACTTTAAAAGCGCTTTTCCATCCTCTATGATGACCTCTCGCCTCACGATCATGACAAAATGATAAAATACTTAAAATTTCATTATCAGGCACACATTTTTTCGATTATCCCATCCGAACATTTACGGAAAAGGTCCGGTTCCTCCCAAGAATAAAATTTTAAGTCGTAAAAGAATTTCTTTTTCATTGCCAAGTCCAATGAGACGGAATATAATCACAAAGTTAAGTAATTAATGATATCTCCAAACCAAGGTGAGATTTCCTTAGAAGGAATTCTATTTTTAATAATTGCATGGTTGAAGGAGTATCTATTCTAAATAGTTGTTCATCAGAAATGAATCTTTAATTTCATTCCCTATCTCTTCCTCGATCTCCATTCTACTTAGATGATGCGCTACTACATTTTCACTTCCTTTTTTATCTTTAATTTCAATATCAAATTCTTGAAGTAGGAGAATCCATCTAAGAAGACGTGGTTTCGCATCCTTCTTACTCAAGAAATACTTTGAGTCGAATGGTCTGTGTAGATTATTACCTTAGAACCAACAATATAAGATCTCGAACTTATCTAAGGCAAAAATTACAATATGCAGTTCTTTTTCTCAGAGTTGCATAATTAAGTCGTGAAGCTGCGTTTAATGTATGGGATGCATAGTAAATAGCTTTGAGAATTTTGTTATACCTTTGACCTAAAACAGCTCCTACAGCTAAATCGCTTGCATCACACATAATCTCAAAAGGCAAATCGACCTGGTGCTACCAATACCGTGCAAGAATCAACTTTGCTTTTAAGGTCTTAAATGCTTCCATACATTTACTATCAAAGTTAAAAGGTACTTCTTTTTCAAGTAAATGACTTAGAGGCTTTGCTATCTTTGAAAAATCTGCAATAAATCTCCTATAAAATCCTCTGCATGTCCAAGAAATCCTCTTAGAGTCCTTAGATTAACGGTGGCGGTAATTTTTCAATCACCTCGACTTTAGCTTTATCAACTTCAATTCCTATTTCGAGATTCTATGACCTAAAACAATTCCTTCCGATACCATTAAATGACATTTTTCCCGTTTAGAACTAAATTGGTATCCTCACAACGTTGTAAAACTCTTTCTAAGTGCGACAAACATTTACCAAAAGAATCTCCATAAACACTAAAGTCGCCCATAAAAATTTCTAAGAATTTCTCAACCATATCGTAAAATATAGACATCATACATCTTTGAAACGAGCAGAGCATTACATAAACCAAACGGCATTCTTTTATACGCAAAGTTCCATAAGGACAAGTGAAAGTAGTCTTTCCCTATCTCTCTTTGCAATGAAAATCAGTAAATAACCCGAATAACCATCTAAGAAACAAGAATACTTATGACCACTTAAACGCTCCAACATTTGAACTATGAATGGAAGCGGATGATGATCTTTCTTAGTATGATCATTTAGTTTTCTAAAGTCAATGCACATTCGATAACTGTAATTTCCTTGTTGGAATCCATTCATTCTTATCATTCTCTTTCACCTTTGTGAAACCTCCTTTCTTTGGTACAACTTGAGTTGGACTCACCCATTCACTATCCGATATAGGAAAGATTATTCCCATTTCTAATAGCTTAATGACCTCTTTCTTAACGATTAATCTGTAAATTCGGGTTGAGGCGGCGTTATATGTTGAATACAAGGTTTAGCATCTTCTTTCAAAATTATCTTATGAACACAAATCTCGTGGCTAATACTCGAATATCGGCAATCGTCCATCCAAAAGCTTTCTTATGCTTCCTTAACATTCTTATTAATTGATCTTCTTGTCGCTCGCTTAAAGTTGATGAAATAATAATCGGTAATAGATTATCGGTTTCTAGAAAAGCATATTTGATTTAAAGGTAACGGTTTCAATTCCATTCTTCGGCGGATCTTCTATTGATGATTTAAGAACCTGGTCCTTCTAATTTAACTCCAAATACTTATGCCATGGTGGCTTAAAAGTAAAGCTTCCTTTATCTAGAGAAAGGATTATCTCTTTCATTTCAATGTCTTCCTCATCTTCTTTATAGATAGACAGAGTTAAGCATTCTTCTAATCTGTCTTCAAAAGTTGGTAACTGATTATCATAGACAAAATGAATATCTTCTATAAAAGAACATGATTCTGGTGATGTATATGGATGGTTCATAGCTTTGAAAATATTGAAAGCAACTTCATCTTCATTGACTCTCAAAATTAACTCTCCTTTATGAACATCGATTAAAGTTCTTCCGTAGCTAGAAATGGACGACCTAGAATAAGAGGCGCGAATATCCTTCTTCCATTTCCATAACTACAAAATCTCTTTGGAAAATAGAATTTGTCTACTTTAACCAAGACATCCTTAATCATTCCTTTAGGGTACTTAATCGATCTATCCGCCATTTGCGAGTCATTCGATCTTAGTAAGCTTTCCTATGCCTAGCTTTTTATAATCCTCATAAGACATGAGATTTATACTAGCTCCAAGATCACATAAGACTTTCTTAAAAAGAAATCCTCCAATTTCACATGGAATCGTAAAACTTCCGGGATCTTTCAGTTTAGGTGGTAACTTATGCTGCAGAATTGCAGAACATTCTTCATTTAGGCATATATTCTCATATTCCTCTAATTTTTTCTTATTTGATAGTATCTCTTTCAGAAACTTTCCATAGGCAGGTATATTAATCAGAGCTTTAATAATGGGGATATTAACATGAAGATGACGAAAAGTATCAAGGAAACGAGCATACTTCTTATCGCTTTTGCCTTTTGATTTGATCTTTAGGAGGGTAAGGTAAAGATTCTAAATCTATAACCTTTGGCCCCTTAGTCAATTTCTCTTTTCCTTTTCCTTAAACCTTTGAGTATTACTTAGTCGCCATGTTTTGAGTTCTTGAATTTTTCCTTTAAATTGTTCCCTGAATCAATCTCTACTTGATTTTTCGGTTCTTCCTGCTTCTCATTTATTCTAACATGTTCCTTGAATAAATTCCTTAAATCTTTATCCATAGGGTCTTTCAAAATCCTAGGGATTTTTACCCAATTTTCACCTTCATTTTCGTGTTCCAAACTTATTCCTTTTCAAGAAATTATCTATAATTTCTTCTTCCTCATCGATGAATTCAATTTCATCTTTAGTTTCATCATTCTTTCCATCTAAATCATTTTCTACTTCATTATTCCCAAAGTTTTCTACTCCATTGCTTCCACTAAGCTTCCTACTTCGTAACTACAACATTTACCTCTCTTGGGTTTCTTTCAGTGTTGCTTGGTAATCCTCCCTGGGGTCTACTGTTGTTACGTTCACCTTCCCTACTCAAATGATCTTCCATATTCCTCAATGAGGCTTCTATTGTTCTCATTCTGGTATCATGTCCACTCATAGATGTTTTTATTGTACTCATATCTTTAGTGACTGTGCCAATAGAAGTCATCATTGTTTCCATATTCTTAGCTTGAGTAGATACTACACCCATCATATTTTCCATTAGTTTTTCCCATTTTTCAACTCCTTCCGCAGTTGAGTTGAACTCGAAAGTTCTTGGTATACTTTGAGTGGTATGTTGAGGATAGGATCTTGGTAATGATTGTAAATTCTCGATTAGATGTATTTTCTTGATAAACTTGGTTATTATTCCTATATGGGACTGGATATGGCGGTTGTCACGGCTTACTAGGGCTTTCGGACCATCGATAAGTAGGATGATCTCTTCTAATAGCATTAAACGAGTTTGAGTATGCATTGTTCAAATTCTATCTTTCTTGTCAAGAAAACTCACCTCCTCTCTTGAATATCCTGTTGGTTCTTCACTCCCTAATGCCACATTATCATGACTTGAGTATTCATTTGGTGTACTATTTTCGAATTTTGGTTCTTATTCGTTGTAAACCATCAAATTTCCTACTCAAATTCTCCAAGTGTGCTAGAACTTCCGTGATTAGACGCATACATTCTCCCGCAAAAGCTACTTTTTCGGTGCTAGAACCGGTTTCCCACATTCTCGTTATTTTGGAAATCTTTTCTATAGCATCGTGAATCGCTTGAGCTTCACTCATCATTAACGAACCACCACATGCATGATCTACATCCGCACGTGAGTCTTTTCTCAATTTACGACAGAAGAGTTGAATTTGCATATCTAAGGAATAACCATGATCGGGACACGCTCTTAACAATTTTTTAAACCTTTCCCACGCATTCCCAAGAGTTTCCTCAGATCCTTGTCTAAAGTTAGCAACCTCGACTTTTAATTCCAAATTTCGTCCAGAGTGAAATATTGTTTGTAAATTCAGTTTGAATCTCCTCCCAACTAGTAAGTGAATGATGTGGAAGAGACATAAACCAATCTCGGGCTCGTCCTTTTAAAGAAAAAGGAAACATAGTCATTCTCGTTAATTCCTTATGAGCACCTTGACTTTTGGCTGTATTGCACAGTTCTTCAAAAAGATAGAGATGATGATGTGGATCTTCATCATCCTCTCCTAGGAATTGGGCTCTTGCGTCAATTAAACCAAAAAGATGAGACTTAATTTCGAAATTATTCGCTCCTTCATTAGGTAAAAGGATGGGATTATTAGTCTGGTTTCTTCTTACGGTTTGATCACAGATAGGTCTCGGGTTTGGTGGATTATTATGATTATTCTGGTTCCGATTTTGATTATTTCTATTATTATTATTATTATTATTAGGGTTAACAGGGTTTTGTCCATGCCCTAGAGCATGTTCCAGCCCTTGTTCAGGTGTTTCATCACTGATTTCAGCCATTCTCGTATTTCTGTTTGAAGATGATTCTTGGTCAGGATTTCCCTGACTAGTATGACCGCGTTTACTCTCTACTCTTAACTGCCTTTCGTAAGTGTTTATGTCAGGCTTATAAGGAGTGAGAGGGGCCTTACCACTTACGGTCATCAACTAACAAAAATAGAAAATAAACGAAATTGATAGTAGTAAAATTGGTAATTTTCCTAAAAGGTAACAACCAACGAAAAATAAAATAGAAATGAGATAAGAAAAGTGTTGACTTATTCTCGAGAATTTTAAGCTAATACAAGTAGTAACCATAGACACATAAAAGAAATTAGCGGCGTTCCCGGCAACGGCGCCAAAATGCCGATAGACCTAAACCTATCCTCGAGAACGGCGCCAAATCGGCAGACGTTTCTGGGTTAAACGATCCTAACCGGCAAAGTGTACCGGGTCAAATTGTAGTGCTAGTATGGTGAATCGAGTATCGTATCCACAGGAACTTGGTAATTTCTTTTACGTGTGGTTAAACACCAAAAAGAGTCATTATTAACTCGATCTAAATCGCAATTTTATAACACAGATCACTACTATTCTAGTCAACATAAAATAAATACGTAATTTAAAAGTTATTCTAATATAATATATATAGATATATAAATATATATAGATGTACATAAATTGCAAAGTATATATATAGATATAAATATATAGATACCAATATATTAAACAGATATTTTAGAGAACTGGCCAAAACTTATATAATTGGTTTATACGATCTTTTCGATTAATTGAAATGTGTTCGATCTCTCCTTTTATTTTAGGTCCAATTGAGTAAGTGAAACGGTGCACTCTTGAGGTAAACAATTCCTCCTCACACGAAAGCGTATGAAATTGTCATATGTCCATTGCATCACCCAAGGTCCACAATATTTACGGTAAACGAATTAATCTGAACAGGTCCCGAGTACAAATCTACCTTTAGATAAAAAGGAGTCATTCCGTTCGTCAAACGGTCAATTTTATTTTAAAGGCTCCGGTTGTCAAAGCCGGACGATTTAACTTTCCGGTTTAAGTTTCAATTAAACTGATGATTTAACATTATTACGATCTCGAGTACAAATTATAATAAAATTCATTTCTCCCAAAACAAATTTACCCCGGTAGAAATCGGATTCCGTTATCACGTTGTTCACACGGCCAATTTTACCCTCCGGTTTTTCTATCTTTTATTTCATATCCTGACTACGAGGCGTCAATTCATAATTAGATTATGAATTCCTCAGATTGGTTAAAAATGTCAATACGAATACGATCAAAATAGAAAAAGATTCAATTAACTCAATTTTAGTCATTTTAACTTAACAACATTTCTTTAACGAAAAGATCGAAATAAAACCGATTACATAGTTTTGGCCAAGATTATATTTAGCCTAAAAACATTATAACAACAAAAATATAAAAACAAACATAAATATCAAGAAAAGTTACCCGAATA
This sequence comes from Gentiana macrophylla, assembly GCA_026214975.1. Taxonomy (NCBI): domain Eukaryota; kingdom Viridiplantae; phylum Streptophyta; class Magnoliopsida; order Gentianales; family Gentianaceae; genus Gentiana; species Gentiana macrophylla. Next base: position 61,312,761 of record CM047814.1, read on the forward strand.
CGGCGGTTGATTCGTAAATCGTATTTTCCGGACATTACAACTTCTTTAGCAAAACCGACTTCCGAGATTTTCCCGAGCATTATAACGATACTAAAACTACATTATTACGGCGTAAGGCCTTATTTACAACTACTACTAAAAAAGAAAAGAGAAGAGAGGAGAATATATATATGATATTGTGTATATATATTTTGTACACTCGACTGCTCTCTGAATGAGCTCTTTATATAGAAGTTGGATCCTTGGCCGGACCGGGCCGGAGGTTATACCGGACCGAGCCGGACTCATGATGACTCCCACTTCCATGATTAACTCAGCATGTGCGTTGATATAATTATATTTATATATAATTATATATAACTTGTAAAATTCATATCTCGAGTTCGGACCTCCAAAATTGCAAACGAAATGCCAAAATTAAGGTCTCGAGAAACTCTACAACTTTCATGAAGGACTCTTTTTCAGATAACGCCTTCTTGATAACCTCGTGTTCCTCTCAAGCTTTTACGGAATTTTTATTAATCCAAATCGATTAGCCACTTGATCACTTGTTTAAGTTGTAGACCTCCAATCTTCATAATTTAAATTGCATTGGAAAACTCTCGGAAAAATCTACAACTTGCGTGAAGAATACTTTCTCACGAAAATGTTGTTTTGATGAGCCATTCGTTTGTCGAAGACATTTCTCAATTATTACTTATCCAGATTGGTTGGCCACTTGTCCACTTAAGCTATTCAATTGACCATTTAAGCCCGTGGCACTCTCTAAATCATTCCGAGATATGATTAAACTTCAATATGTCGATTCTCGGGTCTTGGTTTATAAATCGCAATAAAATACCACAAATACCCACGTAAATCGACACGACACTCCGATTTACTAAAATCGGTACAAAATTACAACTTTTTATTATTATTATTACTAAATACTCTAAATTATAAAGACTAACATTTTATACCATAATTTCATATATTTTATATAGAATTCGTTAATAAAACATAATAATATAACTTATATTTAATCATATAAAAATAATACATCACTGCTACACATAAAGAAGAATCATCAGGTGGTCAAGATGATCTACTGGATGAGATGGAAAAGCAAATTGCCCTACTGAGCAAGAAAATTAGAATGATGAAAACATGAAGATGTTCTCCAAGGAATTTCACAAAGAAATCAAGTGAAAAGAAGAAGGAAGAATCCAAGAAAGATAATGATTATTTGTGTTTTCATTGCGAGAAACCAGGACACTACAAACTCCGATCATGATCTAAAAGCAGAAAAGGAACTCGATTATCTCAGGCTTCAACCGCAAGAAACCTGGACATTTCGGACTGATTGTCTAGACTCATCAAGAACAAGAATCAGCAAAAAAGACCTGGCAAGAAAGCAATGGTTGCTGATGATGAATCAGGCTATGAAGTTGAATCAGAAAAAGGAAGTGGATCTGATGATACTGTACTTGTTGTTGATATGGATGATTATGCTTTAATGGCAAACATGGAAGAAACTGAGGAGGTATACAACTCTATATCTATAAATACTCCTGCTGAAAGTGATTGTGAATCTATTTGTGGTTCAAATCCTAAAAATTCTGACAATGAAGAAACTTTGGATGCCATCCTTAATCAATCGAGGAAAATACAATCATTTATGAGATTGTGAAAATTTGAAAAAGAAGCTCTTCAAGCAGAAGTTGAAAGGTTAAAAGCTGTATTAAGAACTCTCAAAGGAAAGGAAGAAGATTTTGAACAGAATCAACATAAGTCTGATGTACATTCAGTAGATGCTGAATCTGCAGAACAATCTAGTTCCACCACTGCATTCAAATCTGGAAAGCCTTATGGTGATAGAACAGGCCTTGGATTGGGAACTCAACAATCTACTAAGAGTGGATCCAGTAAGGTTACTAAACCTAGTACCAGAATTGGTCTTAAGTTTGTACCTGCACAAGATCCAACTCCCAAAAGGGTTGCTGAGGCATTAAAGACTATTGATATGACTTCAAAGAAGCAAAATCATAAGTCAAAAAGGTCAACAGTACCTAACAAAAAGGGTAAACCCAAAAGTAGGACTACTGGGCCTTCTATACCTGCTGATAGCAGACCTGCTACTAAGTCTGCTGGACCACAAAAGAGCAAAAATTAGAAATATTCCAAGGATAAGAATCCTAAACCTAAAAATGTTAATCATTCTAAGAATACTTATCTTAGGGGGAAAGGTAGATTGTTCCCTACTGATGATGATTGGTATATTCCTACCCGTACTGCTAGAAACAACAGTCATAACCATAATGCTAGGGTAAAACCTCAGCAATGGAATCAATGGAGGACTCAGCAGAGGACTTATTCTAGACCTCGGTAGGACCTCAGCAGACTCCATATTATAGGGCTGCTCTTAACAGACAGCAAACCTATGGTTATGCTAGTGCTTCTAACAATAGAAATCACTTCAAACAGCATTATGTACCAAAAGGCCAGAAAGCATGTGTGAATCCTACACAACCAAATGTTAGATCTTATGGAAATGTGGGATACATATATGAACAAAAGTGCAATGCTTTTCAAAGAAGACCTTATGGAAATTTGCCAAGGGTCATGCTTACCGCTGACCACTATGGACCCAAACAGTTTTGGGTACCTAAAATACATTAACTTTGTTTTGTAGCGTGTCTGGTACTTTGACAGTGGATGTTCCAGACATATGACAAAGAATAAGCAATGTTTGATAAATTATGTGGCAAAGGATGGTCCAAGAGTGAATTTTGGCAACAAGAACACACCACGTTACACAAGAGGATATGGTACACTGGTGAGGAATTGATTAACTATCAAGAATGTTGCATTTGTGGAAGGACTGGACTACAATCTACTAAGCACTGGACAATTTTCTGACATGGGTTACAAGGTCACTTTTGACAAAGGCAATTGTTTTGTCACTAGTGAAAGAGGTGAACAAGTTATGTTGGATGGTAGAAGACAACAAAACATGTATGTTATGGATTGGTCTACTACTATTCCAGAGACATGCCTGATTGTGCATACTAAGTCAGAACTAAATTGGTTGTGACATAAGAAGTTAAATCATCTTAAATTTGATGATATAAATCAACTGGTGAAAAATAAGTTTGTGATTGGTTTGCCTGAGATCACATTCAAAAAGGATGCTATATGTGATGCATGTCAGCAAAGTAAACAAACCAAGTCAAGCTTTAAGTCAAAGACTAAGCAATCAACAAAAAGAGTTTTGGAGTTAATGCACATGGATTTATTTGAACCAGTAACACCAACAAGTGTAACAATGAAGAAAAATACTCTGGTAGTTGTGGATGATTATTCTAGATACACTTGGGTAGTATTCATGAACAAGAAAAGTGAAACACTTCAAAAGATGCATGAACTCATGAAGAGATTGCAAAATGAGAAAAGTTTGACAGTAGTGAAGATCAGATCAGACAAGGGTAATGAGTTTCAATATAAAGTCATAAGAGAATATTATGAGCAAAATGGTGTGCTGCATCAATTAGCAGATGTTGGTACACCTCAGCAAAATAGGGTTGCTGAGAGAAGAAACAGGACCTTGAAAGAAGCAGGGAGGACTATGATTTGTGAAGCATTACTACCTGAAAAGTATTGGGCTGAAGCAATAAATACAGCATGCTATACACAAAATAGGACCTCAGTGAACAAGAAGCTGCTGAAGACACCTTATGAGATATGAAATGAGAGAAAACCAAATATATCTTATTTCCATCCATTTGGAAGCAAGTGTTTTATTTTAAATCATAAGGAGCAATTGAAGACATTCCAACCAAAATCAGATGAAGGAATCTTTTTGGGATATTCTTCTGTCAGTAAGGCATTCAGGGTACTGATTAAAAGGACATTGAAACATGAAGAATCAATACATGTTGTATTTGATGAACCAAATTTCACTGGAATGGAAGATGAAGTTTTAGAACCTGCTGAAAATCTTCAAGTTACTGATCCAGAATTTGTTGATGTTTTGGAAAAGATAAATGACTTAAAAGTTTCTGACTCTGCCCCTGCTGAAGAACTTGTTGGTAACATTACTGATCCAACAATAGATGCAGTTCAAGGATCTGTTGAACCCCCTACTGAAGCAACAACATAGCCTACTAAAGATGAAGCTCCTGGAAATCAAACAAATCATGATTTACAATGGTTGAAGGATCACCCTACTGAACAAGTAATTGGTACCATACATCAAGGTGTAAGGACCAGAAGACAATTGGAAGTAATGTTTACTTGTTTTCTATCTCAAATGGAGTCTAAAGTTGTTGAAGAAGCAATATCTAATCCAGATTGGATAATTGCTATGAAAGAAGAATTGAATGAGTTTGAAAGAAACCAAGTTTGGACACTAGTGGAAAGGCCTAGTCATGCAAACATAATTGGAACTAAATGGGTATACAGAAACAAATTGGATGAATCTGGTACCATTGTAAGGAATAAGGCCAGACTAGTGGCAAAAGGTTATTCTCAAGCTGAAGGAATAGATTTTGATGAGACATATGCCCCAGTTGCAAGATTGGAAGCTATAAGATTATTCTTGGCATATGCTGCTTATAAAAACTTCAAAGTATACCAGATGGATGTCAATAGTGCATTCTGGAAGAAGAGGTTTATGTTCAGCAACCTCCTGGTTTTGAAGTTAAAGATCAAGAAGATAAAGTGTACAGACTTAACAAGGCACTTTATGGTTTGAAACAAGCACCAAGAGCATGGTATGAAACCCTATCTCAATTCTTGATGGACAATGGTTTTACCAAAGGTACCATTGACAAGACTATTTTCAGAATCAATGAAGGGGACATCACCCTACTGGTACAGATTTATGTTGATGACATAATCTTTGGTTCTAAAAATGAATTGCTATGTGAAAAGTTTGCTAATCTCATGAAAATCATGTTCCAAATGAGTATGATGGGAGAGATGAATTACTTCTTGGGATTACATGTTAAACAAATGAAAGATGGAATCTTCATTCATCAAACTAAATATACCAAGTAGCTACTGAAGAAGTTTGGCATAGAAAATAGCACCAAGGTGTCAACTCCTATGAGTACTAACATCAGATTGGATGAACATAAAGAAGGCAAGGATGTTGATCAAACTTTATACAGAATGATGATAGGCAGTCTGTTGTACCTCACTGCCAGCAGACCTGATATATCCTTTGTTGTAGGTGTTTGTGCAAGATTTCAATCAAAGCCTAAGGAAAGTCACTTAACTGCAGTCAAAAGGATTGTCAAGTATCTAAAAGAGACTTTAGGAGTAAGGATATGGTATTCAAAAGATGGAAGTTTCAAATTTATATCCTACTCAGATTCTGATTATGCTAGATGCAAGATTGATAGAAAAAGCACCACAGGAACCTATCAGTTGATGGGAAATAGACTGGTTTCCTGGTTCAGTAAGAAATAGAATTCAATATCAACTTCCACTGCTGAAGCTGAATATATTGCTGCTGGAAGCTGTTGTGCACAAATACTATGGTTAAGACAACAATTAAGGGATATGGAATTGAAGAAAGAGAAATTCCTATAATGTGTGACAACACAAGTTCAATTGCAATCACTGAAAACCCTGTTTTGCACTCAAGAACCAAGCACATAGATGTGTGACATCATTTTATAAGAGATCATATGGAGAAGAAAAATGTGGTGGTCCTTTACATCCCTACTGAAGATCAACTTGCTGATATATTTACAAAACCATTGGATAGTGAATGATTTTCTAAGTTAAGAACAAAACTTGGCATCATAAAAGTTGACTGATATAACCTTAATCAGCAGTGTACTGGAATTCACCAAGGGTATTAGTCTTTGCTATGTTGGGTGAGCTCACTTAGCAGATTAGTCATTGGTATGAACAATTCCATGTACTTAAATAAGTTTGGACAATTAAGCAAATGAAGTTGCCAAGGGGATTGGTCTTTGTCATGTTGGGTGAGCTCACTTGACAGATCAATCATTGGTGTTAAACTTCATCTTGTATTATAAGTTGGACAAAACAAGTGTGTATAAAGATCAGCAGAGTAACACATCAGCAGGCTGCTGAGCCATCCTTATCAGCTGGCTGCTAACCCAACTCTACTGAAGATCAAGCTTACTGAAGTATACGTTACAAGACAGTCAAACTTAAATGAAAGTCAACAGTAATTGGATATTATTCCTATCCTTTATAACTGCGGTTACAATATCCAATGGTTACAACTCTTTATTGGAATAGTTAGTGGTACACGTGGCAACATCACATTTATTCAAACTGTAATCGTGGTTAAATGCTACAGTACGTGTATAGTACTTTCCTGAAAGTTACTACCAACTACCTTTCCTTATATATACAGACATATACACAGAGACATTACTTACAACTTTCAGATCGATTTTCTCTGAAAATATACCGTGTGAACATAGAGTTGCAAGCTTTCTTCTTCATCTTTTTCAAGTTCATCAATGGAGGATAAGAGTGATGTTCATTTTGGTACAAGCCAAAGTGTTAAAGGGTTTGTTGTTGATGCTAACACGACTGAGTTGGCTATCAATATTGGAAGAAGAATCAGAAGATATGAAGGACTAGAGGATGTTCTAAATCTGAGATTGGAAAGCATCTCTTACACTAATGTTGTTCATTTCTGGAGAAATATAGTGATTAGAGATGATGCAGAGGCATTTACTACCACTGTAAATGGTCAGTAGATTCAAATCACTTCAAATCTGCTGAGGGAGGCATTCGGATTTGGACCTGGAAATGGTGCTCCTACAAATCTTGAATCTATATAGCTTGCAAGACTGGATTTTGTTGATTCAATAAAGACAAACAAGTCCATACCATCAATACTGAATGTCAATGTAAAGCATATCAGATTGGAGTACAATCTACTGAGCAAGATAATTGCCAAGAACATTTTTGGATTTAGTGGCAGTCTTGATAATCTCTTAGGACCAAAAATTGACATGCTGATAATCATATGCAAAAGCATGAGATTTGATTGGGCTGGATTCTTTGTTCAGTATATGAAGAAGGTGATAACAGAAGACAGAGATGGAACAATGAAGTTTAAGGCAAAGCCTTTGGGTTTGATGATTCAGGCCCTACTGAACCACTTGAAGGTTGCTAATATTGCACCTACAAAGATAAACAAATCTAGATATAAGCCAGAAGTCTGTTATCTTATCCCTGGTTTGGATGATGATGATGATGAAGATGATGAGGCAACTGAAAGTGATAATGATGGGGATGATAATGATGATGGTGGGCAGGCCAAACAAATTGCACAACCTACTGAACCTAAGAAGGCTGCTGAGAAAAGGAGGGCTAGTGATACAAGAACGATCACTGAGCTCTTAAGGCCTAAGAAGACAAGGCAGCAATCAGTAGACATTGCTGAGTCTACTGAGGTTCCAGTTGATGTTGAGGCTTCTGAGCCTACTGAAGTTACAAGGAAGAAAACTACTGCTGAGATTTTCAAAGAACAGCTAAAAGAAGATAGAAGAAAGAGGAAAGCTGCTGAAATTGAAGAACAACCTGCAAAAAGAAGGAAACAGGTTGTAAAGAAGAGGGTTCATGGTAAAGGTAAAGAGTTAAGGGTCCTGGAGGACCAAAGTGAAGTAGAAGAAAAGGCTGTTGAGCCAACTGAGGATGCTAATGTTGTTGTTGAGCAACAGATTGAAGAACCACAGCACACTGCTGTGCCTGACCCTGCTGTGGAATTTGTTGAACCTGTTCAAGACCCTACTGTGGATGCTACAATTCAGAGGGAAGAACAAACTGTTGCAGACCCTACTGATGTGCATATAGTCAGGGGGAACCTAAAGTGGAACAGTTAGAGGTAGTAGGAACAAATGTACAACCTGATGAACCTACTAACCTGTTTTTATCTGCTATAGATACATTGACTCCCTGTTGAAGCCTTTGAGGGACAACAAGCTGAGCAATCTGCCTTAAGAAGGCCCACAATGCCTTTTGAGAGAAAAGAAAATAAATCTAAGAAGGAAAAAGTAGATCCTAATATCCAGAAAATTGAAGATTATCTAGCTTATAAGTCTGGTTACTACAAGAGACAAAAATCAAATGCAGAGTCAATGACTGATTTTGAGGAATGGTCATTCAATCAGTTGGGAGTAGAGAGCTTGATTGCACTGATTGATACATCTGAGCTACAAGTGAGGCTGCTGGATATTATTGAAAGGGAGAAGCCGAAAGGAAGCATCATGTTCAGAGAACCACAAGATGCACCTGATAATGATGATTCATCATCCTATGATTTTGATGATGATCACCCTTCTTTTCTAGGCCAACCCAGTGGCACTGCATTGGAAAGACCTACTGAGAATGTAGGACAGGGATCTGAAAACAATACAGCAGATCAATCTGCTGATGATGGCAAGTCTGCTGAGGGTCAGCAAACTGATCTTATGGATGAAGACATGGATGATATAACTATGGATGACCGGAAAGCTCTAATTAATGATGGGATAACTCTTGGAGATAATAGGCTGATCAGTATGTCTGACACCCTATTGGTGTGGAGTCTGATGCATATTTTGGGAATCAGTAGACTAACCTGCTAAATGAAGAACTTGGAAATACTTTCAATGAAGATTTGGAGAGACAGCTTGCTGTAGCAACATCCCTGGAAGAGGCCAGAATATCTACTATTTATGATGTTGTTATGTTTGAAGAAGCTAATGCATGTTCAGAGGACTCAGCTCAGTATCAGGAGAGTTTTGACACTCAGACAACCTTGTCTCAAGTTGCAGATCAATTACAGAAGGTTGCTGATGATAGAGGAGTCTTAGAGGAAAATCTGGCTATATTTCCTTATGTTTTTGTTGAAGAGGTGGTTCAGGCTGCTGAGTTACAAACAGCACCTGAATACATGTTAGAACAGAGGGTCCTAATCACAGAGGAACAAACAGTGTTAGGACAAAGGTTGGAACTGTTGATGGGATTGGAGGAATCCCCTACACACTCTGAAGAGACTGTTGTAGAACAGGTTGCTGAAGAACCTGTTATTACAGTGCAGATTACTGAAGTTAAAGATACTAAAGGTAAGGATAGTCAGCAGACTGTTGTTGATGAGGATGAACAGCTGTTGGACTATGACTTCAGTGATGAAGAGTTCCAAATGCCTGAGGAAGAACAAGTTGCTGATGAGCCTCAACAGGCACATGTACCAATTTTTGAGGAGGCACATGTTTTGGAACCTCAACCTGCACAAGATCCTATTTTGGAAGATATTTTTGGAGATGTGATTGAGGAAGGTCCTGAACCTGTTGGATGGGATAGGACAAGAGCCATGGTTGTCAGCGCACAAAGGGAAAACTATACTGTTGAAGAGCCTGCTGATGATTTTGCTAGACATATGGTTTGGAGGTATGGTCTGCACTGTATCAAGCACATGTTTTGGAAGAGTTGAGGGCAGTAAGAGATGATATTACACGATTAAGGACTCAATGAATAAACAAGAACAAAGATTTGAAGACTTGATGAATCTGGTGGAAAACAGAGGAAGAACTCATCAAATAGCTTGCTTCCAACATCACTTCCACTCAATATGCTATTGCTGACCTAACCCAAGATGTGAGAAATATAAAGCTGAGCACAGCAAACAGAGATAAACATTTGAATGAACAGTTGGCCTCAATTCACAAAAAGCTTGACAAGCTTGCTGAGGCATCCAAACCTGTTGTGGCTCACCCTGCTGAAACACCTCAACCTGCTGCATTGGATCCTAAGGTTACTGAGAGGATCAATCTGCTGGAACAAACTTGAAAGGAAGGATCGCTGCAATTGACACAATGATAGAGATTATGGAAGGTCAACTTGCTAACTTGGTGATCACACATGAGAGTGTTCATAGTCTACTGTCCCGGTTTATTGATGATGTCAATAAGGGGGAAGAGGGCCTTACAGCAGAAGCAAATGAGGCTGCAAGGATTTTTGCAAAGAAGACATAGGATAATGATATTAATGAGTTCAGGAAACCTGCACCTGGTAGGATTCAGTTGACTGATGACCTCCTGCAAGAATATAAGAAGCTATACTATGGAAGGAAGAAACCCTATCATCACATGGGATTTCAGAAGGGACTGAATTCCTTTCTAGGACAAAACGTTGGGAAACAAGGATCAAGGCACTGAGAGCTTTTAGTAGAGGTGGAAGATGAGGCAGAGGTGGAAGAGGTCAAAGACTGGGATCAGTTCAGTCAGCAAGGGATTCACTGGATGAATTCAAACATTTCTACATAGGACATGGCTTCAGTGTTCATAATATATGAAGTGGTGGAAAGAGGTGAATCATTGGGTTGACTTTTCCCCAATTGAAAACCAATGGATGCTGGATGTGGTCAGAGAAATCAAGGAGTTATATGAGAAGAGAGAATAAGACAAAGACAGAAACTAGATCAGCACACTTACATTATTTATTTCATTCTGCTGATCCTAGTTTGTAATAAGTTTGAACAAATTTGATTATAATGAGAAAGGGCTAAATTTGTTCTGTTTTGATTTTATCTTTTGCTTTGCTGTAAGGAAGGTATTGTCATCATCACTAAAAAGGGGGAAATTGTTGGACATATCTTAAGTTTTAATGATGAGTGTCAGACTAGCTGTTATAGAGCAAAGGTAAAAAGATGTCTAGATCAAATGTATAAGTTTATTAGAGTTTTATCATTGTATAGGTTTGATCAAACAAGCATTATTATTAGGTCAGTTGATTGTATCAGCAGACCTGTCTAGGTCAATAAGGTAACTAGTTCAGTAGACTAGTTAGGAACATGCTGAAGACTGAAGGCTGAGGGTTCAAACTCAGTTATTGAAGACTAAGGGATCAAACTTAGTACTTAGAGTCAAGGATATGGAATCAGAATTTAGGGAAGTCTGTGATGACCTAAACTGATTACATATACCTTGTGTACAAGGTCTAAGTTCCATATGTTAAGTGGTGATTGGAACTTAGTTATAATCAAAATGGTGTACTCTAACTTCGTAATGAAAAGTTAGATTAAAAGCAGTCAGCTGAAGTTTTATTGAAACACAGCAGACTTAAGCCAGCTGACAGATATGTACATCAGCAGACTAAAATAAGTCAAACATCTGCTGAGTATAAATCTCGATTTAATCAAAGGTTACATTGGAAGATTATAAGGATAAGGATGGATTACAAGCCTTGATATTGTCAACAAAGCAATGGCCAAGATGAAAAGAACGTTGGAAAGATTCAGAGGATTAACCAATGGACATAAGTCAAAGGGTGGACAGACTGAAAACTGACAAAAAGCAAATCGACAATTGTCGATTACTATGTCTGAGAGACAGAAAGCAAGTCAAGATGGAGACAAATCTGAAACGGCTATGTTTGAATTTCAAACATAAGTCACATGATTCTCACCTATAAATAGAAGACTCCTGATTTAGATACAGATGATGAAAAAGTGATAATCTACTAAAAGCTATCAAGTTTCTTATCAAGAAAATCACCCTACTGACATCACTGAGCCAAAAGCTACTGATCCAGAAAACTCTTCAAGTGTAACCTGCTATCAAGTTACATCAAGTACACAAACTTGAAGACATCAAGCTGCTGATCATTTCATCCTGATCAAGCTGCTGATAACTGAATCATTTATTTGATTCAACTTTTCTTTACAAGAAACCTGCTGAAGACAGAGAAGCACATTGGTGTCAAGAACTGTTGTTTGTAGTGGAGCTGGTGAAGAGGCAATCCTACCCTTCAAGGACTAGTGGAATACTTTGGAGCAGCAATCCTACCTGTTTCAAATATTCAGTTTGTGAAGTCGTAGTTATTGGTGAAGGACAGACAGCGTAGGGATTTTTGTAACTGCAACTTCAAAGATCTCTAGTGAATTTCCTCCTACATCACAGGAGAAGAGTGGACTGACAGGATTACACCACCTAGAATCACTATAAAAATTGCCTACTTACTTTCTGCATTAACTTTCTGCATTTAGTATACTGATCACATCAACTTACTGAAACTAGCAACTGAATCACACACTTACACTACTGAGTATCTAATACTTAGTATCATATTTTTGACAACAAGTAATAAGGCTTAATTTGAATATATTCCGCTGCAACAAATTTAGTTATATCAGCAAATCAACAGACTCATCGAGCAAAGAAGGCTCATGACATTGCTGAGTTTGTTAACTCCAAAAGTTTTAAGTGTTAAGTTTATCCACCCCTCCCTCTCTAAACTTAACCAAAGCCTTTTCAAGGGACCAACAGGGACAAACTCAGATTCGTCAAACTTATTTGAGTTCCCTGTCTCGATATTTCCCTCACTTTCGATCATCTTTCTGCTCTTCTATGTGTTCTTCCCTCTTGTCATCCCTCGCGGATCTAGATTCGCTACGATTTTTTCCCTTTCCCGAGGGCGAAGGGACAGCTTCAGTCAGTCCGAATATACGAGCCTGGTTGAGAAGGTCGCGTAAATTCGTGGGGGGATTCATAGCGAAGTGTGTCTTCATCGGCGATACCATTCAAGAATTCTCTATGGACCTTATTTTCGGGCATGTTCTTTGTCTGTTCGTACACCTTCATGAACCGATCATAGTAACTCTTACAAGATTCCCCGTCTCCCTGACGAACCTCGTACAAATCTTCGATGGACTTTTTGGGCCGTTCCATTATTTCTAATTCCTTCAGAAACTTTGCCCTTAACTCGTCCTAGATTTTGATCGACCCGCAGGGCAGGTTGCGGAGCCAGGCAGCGGCTCGATCTTGCATGCTCCCTACGAACGCAACGCACCAGGCCGACTTGTTTTTCGTGGCTAAAAGCATTCAGCTTTGAAATGCGGCTATCCATTCTAGAGGGCAGGTGGTTCCTTTATAGTTCCAAAGGGAAGGTGGTTCTCTTATAGTACACATACTGCGAGTACTGCACACCTCTGGAGGGCAGCGACTCCAGTATTTCATTCGAAAGGACGTCGATCCCTTGAGTTGGCTGAGGCTTTCCATCTTGTTTAGCTTTTTACAACTCTAAAATTTCCCTTTCCATCATTTCCAACCGGTCATATTTCTTGGGTTCGGTAATTTTGATGGGAACCAACTTCTTTTGGATGATATCCTTTGAATCTGCATAGTAAACTGACTCTCCATCTTGTTCAGGCCTTTTTTCGTTCAAGATTTGCCATGCATCATGGAGGTCTTTGACCTCGTGACGTGGGATCACATTCCTTTCATGGGGAGAAGGGCCTAGGCGCAGATGTACAGTCTTTTTGTCGGGGCGATACAATCGGTCCAGGGCAGACCCCCTGTCTGCGCTTTTCTCTGGCACCTGTTTCCTCTTTTGTCCTACCGACGAGTATTCACTCCCTTCTACTTCAATCCTTGTTCATTCATGCGTGGGAGCTGCTGGGTTCTTATGGGGAGCCACGGCCTCGCGTCTCGATGGGACGGGCAGTTGCTTGTCGGCTGTCATGAGTGGAAGACCGCAGGCAGCCAGGCGTAGATTCACCAAATACACCTGCTTCACGTACTCGGTTAGTCTAATACTGCTTTCGCCTCTGGGTTCATTGCCTCAAGGGCCTCCTCTACCCCTGGGATTCTTTCTGGGATGGCCTTTCTGTTTTCATATTGTTTCGATGTCCCTTCTATACCTTTTCCGCGTGAGGGCTTGGAGCTGTTCAGAGCCGAATTCCTTGTATCGTCCCTAGAGGCGGACCTCTTTTGATTTATTATAGTCCTTGCGTCGACATTGAGTTTTGACCTATCCGGTTGAAAACTGTCCCATCCTGCGGTGGGATTCTCAAGCGTCGTGTCCAAGTTATCTTGGTGAGGGAGATCTCGTGTGGGACCCTTTCCTGGGGTATGAGGTACATGGACAACATCATTTGTCCCTGCCATGTGTCTAGCTCTGATTGCTTGTCTGCACTAAATGCCAAAAAGTACTCTGGTTCTCAACCGTTCTAACACTCACCAACCTTGTACTGTCTGGGCGCACATGCGGCGTGTTGGGGATTTTGTCGAAAGTGACTTATCCAGCGGATCTGATGGCGGAGCCGGCATATGGATATAGGAATTCAGGGAACGACTGCGATTTCTCAAGCGTGAAGTCCCAAAAATCCCAATATCCCACTGATTCCAATGTGCTCCTTTTCCCGATCCAAAATAACAACACAACATAGGAACACGAACTCTACTTGATGCACTACCCAAAGATTTCAAATGCTGAAAACCTTGATTTTCCTGATAACGGAGCCAACTGATAACGTGGAAATTATCTTGGGTGTTCAACGGATGAATTACGGTGGATATCTGGCTGTGATTTGTGTATGAGTGTGGCGGTGCGAGGTGGAGCTAGAGAATTCCGGCGGTGGTGAGTGGTGATACAATGTAATAAGTAAAGAGAGAGCAACTATATGGGTAGAGTTTTGCCTTGTTTTGCATATATTCCACTTAGTGTATGAATGTTACATGGAGCCCTATTTATAGGGTAATGACCGACTAATACTCAACATAATTACAACTAAGGACATAGTACGACTAAATCTGCGGAGGCTAGTTGAGTCGCATCCGACTGAAGGCGACGCGGATCCTCGAGTTTCCATCCTATATCCTTAGCGGGTTTGTTGGGTCGTCAGTCTGTATTCTCCAAGTGTTGGGGGTGGAGTTCCTTGGGCGGATCCCTCACCTTTGTGCTCATCATGGGCCTATTGTTGAAGCCCATTTCCGGAGTGGTTGTGTTCGAAGGGCAAGGGCCTGGCCGTTCCTTATTTCTTCGGCCCCCATATGCCTGTACATGGAGGTCGGCGGGCCGGAAGGTGGAGCCGGCCTATCAATAATTAAAGTCTTGGAGCACTGCATCAAATATGTAGTCTCCTTGTCTTTAACTACTATAACGGGGTTGCTCGTGTCATTTAAAAGGATTAAAATTACTTAACCATGTTTGAGAACGTTTCTGAAAATGTAATAGTCATAATTTGGTTTTACTTATCGAGAATAAAAACATAAATATAAAAGTTTGCTAAAAACTACAACATAAAAATAAAAATAAAAGAGTGTTGTTGTTTATACAGGCTAAATCAAAAAATGGTCTTTTGATTTATGATTTTTCTCCCACTAGTCAACTACTCTCAATTGACTTTCAAGAATTTTCCAAAATTCTTTAGTGGCTGAGATCCAATATAGTTACTCGATTCCCGGCGGTGGTCGATCAATCAAGATAATTTCGAAAGGTAGGTAACACTTTACCAAATCACATCTCTATGTGACTTTCAGTGGTTGACTAGTCAACTCTTTGACAATTCACATCACTATGTGTTAGTCAACCCCTTGTCTCTAAAGTCAGACGGCTCTGACGGTGGCCAATCACCGAAAGACTCTTGTCAAGTCATAACCCAATATTCACGAGATCTCATACGATTATATCTCAATAACGACGATATACCCGAGGTAGGTCAACTCCCGACGAGGGCCGATCAGTTCGATCTGAACAATGGCTCTTCACCGTCATTATAATATTGGGAGACAAATATAACTCGATTTTCGATGTGGGAGTAATTTTAAATTCATTCACTTAATTAATTTTGAATTAATTCTCTTAATTAATTTATTACGGTCTCATCAAGTACATCTATCTCTATATACATACATCCTACACAATCAACTAGATCGTGCCAAGTTATGCATCTATCGTATCATATAAAATAAATACAAGTACAAAATAAATAAATGCGTAAAGTAACTGGTATGATCATGGACTTTTCCTAGGTGCGGTTTCGAATACAAACCGACGAAACCGCGGGTCACAATCTAAAGTTATCCGCAACCACCAATAGGATATTTAATGATCCAATCTCCAATGGGATCTTTATTTCGTCTTTCTTTGGTCTCCATCTTCCGCTCCATTCTTGCTTCATAAATTTTATCTAATAAAATAAATACACCCGCCGCACACGGGGGGAGCTAACGGGAATGAGATAATGCAGAAAATAAACTATGTCACGTTCTTCATAACGGCTGTTGGGGAGATTTTGCATCATTAAAACAAAAGAAAATTTATAAACCTATACTACCATGCAAAACTACCTCCTAACCGGCCGAATACCGGGTAGTTGCTAGTAAAGTTGGATAAGTACGGGTATCGATCCTCAGGGAAAAGGGATGTTGAATCTAATCTAATTAATTCTTCTTTATTAACTAAACCTAAACCTAAACTAGAACGGAAAAATAATCGGACGGAGGATTGTTAATCCAAAGCCAGGAAATATAGTTTGGACAAAATAAATAAAACTACATCTACGAAAACAAGAAACTAACTAATAATCGAACAAACATAAACAAACCATGATCAACCTATTCCCAACAACCATCACCCCACCGAAATCAATGATAGACAAACATTCATTCATTAGTTATCTTGGATTATTATCTTTTCTTATGAAGCGTTTCCTCTTCCGATTTATCACGCCATTAATTAGTTTACCTTCCGGTCTTAACTAATATCGATACAAATCAAAGATATGGATTGAATCCTAACCTAACAACATTGTCCTCAACTTCCGCTTGTTGGAATAATTATTGTCAATCTCCTCACGGTAATCTAGTGAATCTATTAACTTCATTATCTAAATTCGATTAACATAAAGCATACAAAACATAAAAGAGAACAAGAACAACGTAATGAAATAAACACATGAACAATCTCATCTTTCCGGTAACGGTGATATCCCTCAATTCCAATCTAAGATAATCTTGCATCGAATTAATTAAATTGTGGTTCTCTCGTAAACCTAGATATTTAACCTACAAACTTCCGTTATGTATAGATTAAAGATCTAATCTTTCCTATGGTGATCTAAACTACACCGACTTCCGTCATACGGTAGCATCAAATCATACAATCATCTTTCGATATAAAATTGCACGATACAAATAAACATAGGAAACGAAACAATTATAATTAAAACTTACAAAATCATCCATGAATCGAAATTAAAGTGCTGCAGAAACAGTCTCCATGGTTGCTCCATGGATGAAAGCTCCAAGCCTTCATCATAATTCGAACAAGAAAAGAAAACGAACGAAAAATAAAACCTAATCTAACCCCGATCACCCGAGCACAAGGCTCGGGTGACCGGCCTTGAAGCCTCGAGAAAATAAGGTGTTCTTGCGGCTCGCTGTGTGTAAAATTTGATATGGTATGATATTAGGGTTGAAAAGCTGCTGCTATTTATAGAAAATCGAGGCGGTTGCTATGAAGACGGTTCGGACGCCCGTCCATAAGGTCGGACGCCCGTTCACTATTTTCAGCAACAGCATCCATACTTGTAACGCTCATATCTCGGGCCTCGTAAGTCAGAATGGAGTGATTCAAAATCCTGTAGAATCCTCCCTTCAAGCCCTACAACTCTTCTCTTGAGGTCCAGAGTCAAATAGGTTGTTATCATATCAAGAACTTTGTTGCAAGGTCGTCACTACCCGGAATCCTGATTTTCCGACATTTATCTTGCTTGATTTCTTTTCCACTCAAATTTATCTCTTTAAAATCATCCTTTCCATCAACAATGTGTATCTAAAATGTAGGAAAAACATACCAAAGCGTAACAAAATCCTAAAATAATATAAAATCATGATTTAAACACATAAATCGCTACGTTTTGCAATTTAACCTATTAGAAACACCATTTACTCAATTAATCGATTATAAG
This sequence comes from Gentiana macrophylla, assembly GCA_026214975.1. Classification (NCBI taxonomy): domain Eukaryota; kingdom Viridiplantae; phylum Streptophyta; class Magnoliopsida; order Gentianales; family Gentianaceae; genus Gentiana; species Gentiana macrophylla. Next base: position 61,330,471 of record CM047814.1, read on the forward strand.
CTCGATTTCTATGAAAAACCTAAGAATATGGGGAATATTGACATAAAATATATCCTTATAAAACGTATAAAATCACCCTTAACAATATACAAGCATATGATTCCTCGTTCTCTAAAGATACTTGCGGACGTACTAAACCGCTACTTATTGCTTGAATCCAAGATTCGATTGCAATTGACTCGTGTTAAGCTGACTTGCCCTTATCCCAGAGAGACTCTATCCGAAGATTTAGAGAATCATTCCTGAGAGGTAGGGTAGGACTACTCTCGATGAATGTTGCATACGTATACGCATGATCGTCTTATTCAATAAGATAGGTGGGATAGCCAATGACTCATTCTCGTGAATTTGACCGAATCATATTCTTAGAATATAGTCCAATTCTCTTATCCAGAGAATCTTGGCCTGTCAGTTTCCGACTTCAGATAGCACACACATGTTGTTTCCAACTGTTTCAGTGTTATCATCCATGAACACTAATGCTACTACTTTACCAATATTGATATCCAGTCTATGAAAAAACTTATCAATATTTTGGTCAAGTCCACATATTTTAAAACATGTGACTTTTAAATGACCGAGAGGTTCTCTTAAATCCACAAAGGATATAAGCCATGGCAGGCTTCCTACCAATGGTTCTTTCTGAATAAATTAAGATATCGTTAGTCTCGCAAAAAAGGTATTAGGGAATCACCCCTATCTTACGCTTTTAACGAATCCGTTATTCATTCTTAGCTAAAACCCATACATTCTGAATGAATTCAGATTCCGTTGTTCGGCAAGAAAGTCTCAGGGAATCACCCCTATTTTCTGCTTTCTAACAAAAATCTAGCAAGACTAAGTGGTGAGAGAGTTCAAGGTCTGGTTAACTCTCTACTTGTCAGGGAATCACCCCTATACCACTCAACTTTGCGCTGAAAGTTTAAACTTTCCTATTCATTCGACTCTTTTCTATGTAGATCCAATTGCTCCCACTGGGCCTGAGACACACAGGTGGTTCTACAATAGACTGAACAAAACTGGAGTACAAAAACTCTATTTACAGGGTTAAGGCTGTCAAACCAACCTCTATGATCAGAATCCTATATAGCCCACTAAGAGCCATAGGTTATCAATCACCCCAGAAGACCGTAAAGTCCACAATGGGTCAATGGTTAAACCATACTCCCACTGCGTGGTGGATTGACATCCTGATCTAGCAGTATTTATCAGTGTAATCACCAACAACCGATGTTGGACGTGGTCTGATTAAATCAGATAGTAACTACCTTTGGGTAACCGTACTCCAAGGTTTAAGGTTGTTACTTATAGATTCTATCAGAAGGCTTGTGATAGTTCAACCGTCACTTTCTGATCTCAAGAATCTTATAATCAACCTTCACTCGTCTCATTAAGATATTTCATGAACAGTCACAATCTGAACGTATGCGCAAAATCCCAGTCCTACCTTCAAGCATTAAATTCTAAATGCCTACATTTACGGATGTGGTGTGAACCGAATTCATTCCTTATCCATAAACTCACTAGCATCTTCTAGGTAGACTTCTCGGTTTACATAATAATGTTAACCGTTATTTTGCAACGAATTATCTTAATCGAGTTTAGCAGTGTATTGTAGCATATCAATAACTATATAGGGCAAGTCTATGGTTTCTTCCTCAGTGAGAAATATTCCACTAGGAGGCAGGCCGAGCATCAGTCCCAAGACTATGCGATAGCCTATTTCTGAGCATGGAATACTCTATTCTTTGCTAAAATCAGAGACACCTCCTCGTATTCTTTCGATAAACCAACCAGTGTTTTGAGACAGAATGTCACCACTCAAAATCTCCCACTAGCTTGTATCTCTCACTAGACCCCGAAGGTCATGGTGAACAAGCTATGTTACCCCTTCAAAACTATTACCCTTTCCCGATTGAAAGGAAACTTAGTCATTGTTCCTTTGAGATAGTGTTCCAAGACTGGGAGATAGGAATCACCCTTAGCCAGTCGTCAGGTCTTATCTCTAGGATATATGCTCTAATTAATAGATATTGAAAGGTCGCTTATCTTAATACGTAAACCTTTTACCTTTAATAGTTTTAGATGTGTTATACTTATTCAGTTTTTCTTAGTGGTTCTGACTTTATCAAACAAAAGTCCGAGTCTTGGATTCGTACTACAAATGTTATATTCACTTTCTATGAGGCAACAATATATCGAGTTGAAAGTGAATCCAATTGTTTCAACGAACCAGAAGCGTAAAAATAAATTTTTCTCGTGATATTCAAGGATAGAATCCGAAATTCATTTCCTTATATCACTCCCACTATTCTAGCTGAAATTACTGCCCGTTGTTATTAATGCACAGCTTCATTGTTCTTCCAAAGAACTAAGCCACTGAGTCAAGTTACTCGGTTAAGAAAGTCGCTAAGGATTCATTGGTTAGTGATCCGAAATCACTTTCCTTATCCTATACTTTCTTTAATTAATGTTCCGGTTAGCCTCAAAACTTTAGTTAAGATGATTAACACTTATAGACATTCTTTCCCTTTCTTAACTTTCCTGAAAAGGAAATAGTCTTGAACTAGCAGTTCGTTTGAGTAGACACTACTCGTGAACTGTGGGATGTCTAATGAAAGTGTTACCCAGTGGGACTGATTTTCTAATAAATTAGAAAAACATAATATAAAAGGTCCCACTAGTTTATCGGTTCCAAATACCGTCTAACTAGCGACACTTTAATTTATGATTCTCCAATTTTTCTATCAGAAAATTTCTTGTGTAGACACTACACAATTCACTAGAAGAATTTTATCGTCCCAATCATCTTTCAAACTAACTACGGTTGTCTCTCTCGCTCAAGACGAGTGACAAAGATGACATGCCTATTTACGTCACTTAAGTTTTGAAGGCTTCAAGAGAAATATCTCTTCCGAAAAATTAATCGCATGTGAGATTAATAAATACAACGTTCTAGTTACTTACCACTTTTTAACGAAGTCATTACTAGTCAATTATACACTAGCGCCTAGCACCTTAGAGATATATATAATAGTTGTAAATAAAGCGTGTAGAAAATAAATCCAAATCATACACTACTAAAATTTTAGGAACATAAACTAATTACTTATAGTCTATCCTACTGTTCCAAGGATTTAATCTAATGCCTCAAAGTCGCCTTAGGGTAGGTCAAAGAGGTTTCGATTAATATTGAAGATCGATTGAGAGTCGAACATCTCATTTGTGATCGTCAATCACCTTTCCTTTTTCAGCCAAGGTACTACCAAAAATACCCTTTATGAGTGTGACCTACTGTCTCAGATTTTTAGGTAGACCCCAAGTGTGCCGCCTTAGGGTCGGTCAGTGACCCGACAAGTACCCAAAATCCTATCCTTTCGGAGACCAAGCCTTGAATTTTGATAGCGGTGAAGGCCTTCCTTAGGGGGCCGAAATCAAAGCCGGCACGAGGCATCACCATTCTCTCACGTTGCTTGTGTCAACAGTAGAGGCCGTGGGGTTGGCTGTCGCCTCTCCCGCTCCCACTCAATATTTTGAAAAAGTGGTGGGTTTACTGATCACGTTTTTGGACTTGATGTTACATTAAGGAACAATAATTCACAGGCCCGAATGTTGTCGGTTATGTGGGATAGCCCACCTGACCTATTCGTTAGAACATATGTGGCCGCCGGACGGATCAAGGCTGGGGAGCTCCGTTAAGCCGTAGTGGCTCTTCGGATGACTCACCTTGCGAGATCCCGATGCAAACGCGCCACACATGGAGGGTGAAGTCGATCGAGCCGTAGCTACCGTTGACCACCCAACCGTGGTTAAACCACTTTCGAACCTGTTTGCCCGTGATTATCCAATCCTTAAACATCAAACTTTCACGTAGACACTACGGAACAAAAACGTAATCTCGTCTTAGGTAAGGTGGAATTCACCAAGAATCCAACACCTTAACCACGCAGGTTTCGAATTTTACTCCTTATGCTTTCGCAGAGTGGGATTCACCGAGAATCCATCACCCAACCTCGACGATTGAAAAAACCCGTGTTCCTCGGTTTTTACCCTAATTAGTTTCTAATTAATATCATACAATTAATTAAAACTAATCGCGTGTTTTTATACATGCCTAACTAATTCCTCGAATTAATTTCTACATGTATGCATATGGAGTGGAATTCATGATATGATGCATGTCATGGCAATTTTCCGGTTCTACTCATACAATCTAAACATGTATACTAGTGCGGAAAATAAACACCGAGATGGACCGTTGGCACCCCCGTATCTAATCTATTAGAAAATAAAAACAAAAAACCCTTGTTAGGGTTCACAACTTTCTAACATGATCTGCAGCTGTTCGAACTCTTTGACAATCGGCATACCAAAAAAACTCGGACCGGACGAAACTTTCCAGATCTGATCTTCATTCTTCAGACTTCAAGCTGGACGGTTGGATCGGAGCTTTGACTTGTCAATCTTCTCCAGCGAGCCGCCCAACTTGCTGCTGAATCTGACTTTTACAGCAGCGCATCAATGACTTCCCGCTGCCGATCGGTAATTGAGATGAAACCCGATCGACCTGAAATTTTTATTCCACGTCCAAAACTCCATATTTGTAAATCTGACCGGTTGGATTTGCGTTCCAACGATCGAAACTCTCCCAGAAATTCGAGGAAGTCACAGGTAGGGTTTCTGTGAATCCTGCGTTTTTCTGTTACAGCAGCTTCTTTGCAGCAACGAACGGACATCCAAACGGACTCTGATCGACGCCAAATTTTGTGGGATTGTTCATCAACTTCCAATCTTGATTCTGACCGGAGGGATCTTCTTTTTAACGGCTCGATCAACGGGAAAACCGAAATATCTAAACAGCTACTAAACAGATCTATTTTCTGGAAATTAAAATTGCAATAAAAATAAATTACATAATTTCCTATACTCATATGAACGAATTTTCATCGTTCATATGAGTTTACAATAGATCTAACGGGTAAACGATACCAACCCCAATCCATCTCTTCAACCATAACAATTTTAATCACATCAATGCATAAAATAAGAAAAAAAATACCTACATGCAATTCCACTCCTTTAAATCGTTTAACTACGATTATGACAATATAAATCGTGGAACCTTTCTCTGATACCACATGAAGGATGCAGGTTCTTAGATCTAACCAAGTTAGATCTATACGCAGCGGACGGATCACGATTTACATATCATAAAACATAATCAAAGGATTTAACAACTACAAGGGGGTTAAGATCATGTTACCAATAGTAGGAAGAGAAGCCAAGATCTTCCGATGTGTTCTCCAAACGGCGGTTGGTGGACACCCTTCTTGATACACGAGCCTCCTTGATATGCAACACCAAGAAAAACTTAGAGTTTTTCTTCTTCTAAAACCCTAGACAAGAGAAAACTAATTTTTCCTCTCCCTTTTGGTATGGTGGTCGAATTATGCCAAGTATGTTGAGGCTTGGGAGAACTCTCTTTATATAGGAGAGTAAACCTTGTCCTCCAAGGATTAAATAATTAAGAGATAGTTATTCCATTAATCCTTTATTCCAAATAAAAGATAAAGAAAATGATTATCCCAAACAAATTAGGATAAATCATATTATTATGTAATATTCCATGAATTATCATTTAACAAATAAAAGATAAATCACATGTCAAATAATTATCCAAGAAAACTAATTTCTCTCTAATTAATCAACATCATTGGCGCCACCTTTAGGGTTTCCAAGCCCACATAAAATGTCTTTTATGTGTATTATATTATCTAGCCCAACTAAATAATATTTTGCATATCAATTAATTAGCCAAACCAATTAATTATCAATGAGGCCCAAATAACAAGATTATTAGCCCGAATTACGAAGCCACATCGGGGACCATGGACTATAAACAGAGTAGCTCCAATAATCAATTATTCATCGAACCGAATAAGTACATTAATTATTAATTCGGGATTACGCCACCATAAACCCGAAAATCGAACTCTACCGATTATAGATGTATACTTATACTCAACCCATAGAGTGAATAAGCGTCCATTGATATAATCACTACATACAGATTAACCCTCCATAGATTGTCCATTACGAGAGGAAGTCTCCGTGAACCCGACTTCAGAATATCTTATCCTTATTTACCATCAACCCCTAGTGATCAATTAGTTCACATATCCGACTAGTAGCTAATTAGTCTAAATATGAACTCGGCCGATCGATCACTTTCTTAAGGCTAACAAATAATGGGACTGTCTCTACTTCCCCGAGGAAGGAATGGATTCCATGTCTGTGAAAATCGAACTACTCACTCATCCGGAGATAGTGCCAATGAGAAGTGGCTTGGAACACATTATTTAAGTGAACCGAAACTAACACATCAAACACTACCCCCGACAAGCAAAGCACTCGTGATCACCTCAGATTAAGGTTGATCCATATATGATCATCTAATGATTTAATAAGATTCCTCGATTACGGAATTATATCGAGAAAAACAGATTAAATCGGTCCAGTCCTATATGAAAGCCATCATATATAAATGCCCCACGTAGGTACCCTCTACCGACAGTCCGGATAAGACTATCACACCCTAAGGTGTTCTGGGCGCATTATTGGTGTTTTAATCAAGAGACCCTAAACTCTGATTAAGTTCACCACGGACTAACAATTTAAGTATATCACCACTAACTCAATCCTCACGTGCATGCCATACACTGAGTTAAGCGGTTACATACTGATATACTTAGGGTTTGCAGCAGTGTGTTGTTTACAAGCACAAAGCAAGTAATAAGGTGAGATTAAAATCTATCATCCATTGTTAAAAACAATTACACAAATTGTCTTTCGGGCACTACACCTAACATCCTCATCAATGCAAGCCTATCTGAAATATTGTACAAGATCCGCGACAAAGTGGAGAGGCTGAGGCCTTTGAGGTCTGACCCTAGTTCGAGAGACGACACGAGGTACTACGACTTTCATGAAGATCATGGTCACCTCACCGACGAATGCATCACCCTGAGAAAAATCATCGACAAAATGACCAGGAACGGAGAATTAGATAAGTGTAAGAAGCATGGCGGAGGAAACATAAATGACCGAGGACCTCGAAGATACCAAAATGAAATTAAGGTAATCATAGAGGAGTTTCCCAAAACCCAGCTGATCAAGAGTCAAATCAATGCCATCAACGTCAGGGGTAGAGAGAAGCCAATCATCTTGGCTCCGGACGAGCAAGCGATATCGTTCACTCGAAGCGAGCTGTCAGGCCCACCTAGGGCGATGGAGTTACCGATTGTGGTGCAGGTTGGAATAAATGATTTTGGTGTTAACTGAGTTCTCTTAGACACGGGAGCCGCTCGAGACATCATTTACCTGGAAAATGTGAAACAGTTGAAGATCGGAATTTCAAGATTGAGGCTGTATCTGGGAATGTTGGAGGGATTCTCCAACGATAAAGTGACAGTTCTGGGTGTTATTGATTTGGAAGTGGAAATAGGCGACCACCCCCCGTACCGGAAGGAAAAAATTGACTTCTTGGTGGTTGACTTGCATTCCCATTATACTGCGATCATGGGGATCCCATCGAAGGGATCGGAATAGTCGTCAGCCGACCTCAAACTCTGCTGAACCATATGACGACAAACCGCAGCGATTATCCTGAGAGATGGACATATAAGATGCCTCAGGTTGAGACATCTGAGTCGGCTTCCCAAAGGGCCGTGTGGACATGATTGAGGTAGCGAAAACTTGAAACGAGCTTTACCTGCACTCGAACATCACCCAAGGGGATATCGTCGAGCCTAAAGCGGTCGTCTGTGACACCCTCCAAATGAGGAATGAATCAGATTTCATCGCTGAAGACGAACTGGTCAAGATCACGATAAATGAGAAATATCCTAACCAAAAAGTGAAGGTCGGTGGGAAAATAGAGGAAAAATAAAGAGAGAAATTGATGTCGATTCTTAAAGAGAACTTGGATGCGTTTTCTTGGATAGTCACGGATATAAGGGTTGTGGAGCCCGAGATCGCATTACATCATCTGAATGTGGATCCTCGCTTCAAACCTATACAACAGAAAGCCCGTCAGTTCTCTAAAGATAAATAGGAAGCAATCAAAGTCGAAGTGAGCAAGCTTGTCGAAGCGGGAACAATCAAAGAACTCCAGTAGCCGACTTGGCTGGCCAACGTAGTGATGGTCAAAAAGCACAATGGAAAGTGGCGCATAAAGCGTCGATTTTGTTGGTCCCTTGAAAAGGCTTTGGTTAAGTTTAGATGGGGGGTGAATAAACTTAACACTTAAAACTTTTGGAGTTAACAAACTCAAGAACTTCAAAGACTCATTGATAGCTCGAGAGTCTGTGACTATTGACTTTCTCGAATTTGTTGCAATGGAATATATTTAAATTAAGCCTTATTACTTGTTGTTAAAATATGATACCAAGTATTAGATACTCAGTAATGTATGTGTGTGATTCAGTTGCTAGTTCAGTGACGTGCTAAATGTACTAAATGCAGAATGTAAATGCAGAAAGTAAGTAGGCAATTTTTGTTGTGGTTCCAGGTGGTGTAATACTGTCAGTCCACTCTTCTCCTGTGATGTTTGAGGTAATTAACTAGAGATCCTTGAGGTAGCAGTTACAAAAATCCCTAAGTTGTTTGTCCTTTACCAATAACTATGGCTTCACAAACTGAACACTTGAAACATGTAGGATTGCTGCTCCAAAGTTTTCCACTGGTCCTTGAAGGGTAGGATTGCCTCTTCACCAGCTCCACCACACACAACAGTCCTTGACACCCAAAGATGCTTCACTGTCTTTAGTAGATTTCTTATAAAAGAAAGTTTGAATCAAGTAAGTGATTCAGCCTTCAGCAGCTTGATCAGGATGATATGATCAGCAACTTGGATTCTTCAAGTGTGTAAACTTGATGTAGCTTGATAACAGATTACACTTGAAGAAGTTTTCTGGATCAGTAGGTATAAGTTCAGTAGGGTCAGCAGGGTGATTTCTTGATAAGAATCTGAAGCTCAAGATTATCTGTTGTTTTTCTCTCAAAAATCATTATCTGTTTATTTAACAGGGGTCTTCTATTTATAGGTGAGAATCCTTGTGACTTATGTTTGAAATTTAAACATAACCATTTTAGATTTGTCCCATCTTGACTTGCTTTCTGTCCCTATACATAGTACTGTCACTGTCAGTTTACTTTGTCAGATTTCATACTGTCCACCCTTTGACTTATATCCATTAGATAAACCTCTGTTTCTTTCCAACATTCCTTTAATCTTAGACATTGATTTGTTGATAAAATCAAGAGTTGTTATATGTCCTTTTCTTTGTAATCTTCCAATGTAACCTTTGATTAAATCGAAATATGTGTTCAGCAGGTTCCTGTGATTGTAAGTCTGCTGAATACATTTCAGTCAGCTGATCCAAAGTTGCTGTGTTTATAAAAACACTGCAGCTGACTTCTCTTATATCTAAGTTTTTATTATGAAGTTAGATTACACCATTTTGATCATAACCAAGTTCCAATCACCATATAACTTAAGGAACTTAGACCTTGTACACAAGGTATATGCAATCAGTTTAGGTCATCACAAACTTCCCTAAATTCTGATTCCATATCCTTGACTTTAAATACTAAGTTTGATCCCTTAGCCTTTAATAACTGAGTTTGAGCCCTCAGCCTTCAGTCTTCAGCAGGTTCCTAAATTAGTCTACTGACTCAGGTACCCTACTGATCTAGACAGGTCTGTTGAAGAAACTCAGCTGACCTTTTACAGTGCTTGTTTGACCAAACCTATACAAGATCAAACTCTAATAATCCTATACATTTGATCTAGACATCTTTTTGCCTTTGCTCTATAACAGCTAGTCTGGCACTTATCACTAAAACTTAAAATAAGTCCAACAATTTCCCCCTTTTAGTTTTGTAAGTATGATGATCTAGTTTCTTCTTTCTCTTTCTTGCCTTTCCTTCTCTTGCTGCTCTTGATATTCCCTTATATCTCTTACCATTTCTCTCATCCACTGATTTTCAATAAGGGAAAAATCAATATTGGGATTCACTTCCTTCCACCATTTCCATGCCTCAGGTAGAGTAAGGTTGTTCTGATGTACTCTGAAGCCTAAACGCATGTATAACTCTTTGAACTTATTCAGTGAATCTTTAGCTGATATAGTAGGTAGACTCCTTCCACCTCTTCCACCTCTGTGTGAAGATCTCAAGGCTTTTACTCTTGCTTCCCAAAACTTAAGCCCTAAGAAGGAATTGAGTCCCTCATGGAGGCCCTTGTCATGGTAAGGTCTTCTCTTGTTGTAGTAAAGCTTCTTATATTCTTTGAAAAGATCATCAAGAAGTGGAAGTCCACAAAGTGTGTTCTCTCAGATGCATTGGTGTCGACTTCCCATCTCTTTTATGAAAAATCCTAGCACCTCTTTTGCTCTCTTTGTTTGGCTCTCTTCCCCCTTATTGACATCATCAACAAAACGGGACAGCAGGCCATGAACACTCTCTTGTGTGATCACCAGGTTGTTCAGTTGACCCTCCATTATCTCTATTCTAGTGTCAACTGCAGTGATCCTTCCTTGCATTGTCTGCTCCAGTAGATTGATCCTCTCAGTAAACTTAGGATCCAATCCAGTAGGGTGAAGTGTTCCAGCAGGTTCAGCCACAGCAGGCTTGGGTGCCTCAGCAAGTTTATCACATTTCTGGTGAATGGATGTAAACTGATCTTTTAGGAACTTATCCTTCAGTGTATTGCCCTATTTTATTCCCTTTACATCTTGGGCAAGATCAGCAAGAGCATACTGAGTGGAAGTAATATTGGAAGCAACAGTTTCAGTGGTTCTTCCTCTATTTTCCACCAAGTTCACTAAGTCTTCAAACTTTTTCTCTTGTCTGTTAAGTTGAGTTCTTAATCTTGTAATGTCATTTCTGACTGCCCTCAACTCATCCAACACCTGTGCTGGTACCTCACCAGCCATTCCTCCAAACCATATGTCCAGCAAACTTCATCAAAGCAGGGCTCTTCAACATTGTATTATGCTTCTTCATCACGACAACCATGGCTCTACTCATGTCCCTTCCAGCAGGGACATGTCCTTCTTCAACCATAGCACCAAGAATATCCTCCATAATTGGATCTTGTGCAGGTTCTTCCAAAATTGGTACAAATGCCTGTTGTGGTTCATTATCAATAGGCTCTTCCTCAGGCATTTGAAATTCCTCATCACTGAAGTCATAGTCCAACAGCTACTCATCCTCATCAATAACAGCAGTCTGCTGACCATCCTTCCCTTCAGTGACCTTTCCTCTAGTAGGCTCTACTACAGCAGCCTGTTCTTCAATAATTGCAGGGGTTTCCTCCAAACCCATTGGGAGTTCCAACCTTTGTCCAGGTGCTGTTTGATCCTCAGCAACCTATACCACCAGTTCCGACCTTTGTTTAGGTGCTGTTTGAACCTCAGCAGCCTGAACCTCCTCAAAATGTAATGGTGATTCTTCTACACCCATCACCATGTCCAACCTTTGTCCAATCACTGTCTGTTCCTCAGTGAGTAGGACTCTCTCTTCTACACAAATAAAAGGAAAAGTTGTCATGTTCCTCTAGATATCCTCCAGCATCAGCAACCTTCTGTAGGTCCTCAGCAGATTTAGAGATAGTGCCCTGAGCATCAATCCATTCTTGATATTGAGCTGAATCTTCAGAACTGACATCAGGTTCACTATGTTCAATATTATTCTCTTCAACCAAATCTTCAGTCTGCTGATCCTCAGGATTCATATCAGCCTCCACAACCTTGAATGCATCAGATGTGCCAACCATCTTGTTACCTCCAAGGTTTAGACCATCATTGATTAAAGCCTCCAGATCATCTATGGTGAGATCTTCCAGATCCTCATCCATTTGATCAGTCTGCTGGCCCACAGCATACTTGCTAGCATCAGTGGACTGTTCTACTCTTGGTTCTTTTAACATAGCTGTCCCACTGGCTTCTTCTTGATGTGGGGGATGACCATGATGAATCATCACTATCTGATCCATCTCTAGGATCCGTGAATTTGATACCTTCTTCCTTCTTTTGTTCATCAATGAGTTCCATCAGTCTCATTTCCAGCAAAGAAGTATAAACCAAATCAAGCAAATTCTCCACTTCTAACCTTTCAAAAGCCCACTCCTCAAAGTCTGTCATAGGCTCAGCTGCTGATTTTTGTTTCTTGTAAAATCCAAACTTCCATTGAAAGTAGTTGGCAACCAGCAGGAGTTTAGGATCAACATACCCTTCCTTCTTTTTATTTTCTTTCCATTCAAAGGGCATGGTTGGCTTTCTGGGAGCTGTGTGTCCACTTTGCTGACCTCCAAAGGTCTCAACTAGAAGATTCAGAGTTTCCTCAACAGATGCTTCCAGGTCAGTAGGTTCTTCTGGTTGTACATTTGTACCTACCACCTCCAACTGTTCCACACTTGGTTCCTCCTGACTTACATGCTCATCAGCAGGGTTAGCAGCAGACTGATCTTCCCCTTGAACTATTCTGAGAATTTGCGGTGGTCTTGTAAAGATTATATCAATATCCACAGTGAGTGCACTCGTGAGTCCGCTATGGTTCTTCAGTAGCCTCAACAGGTTGCTCAACAACAACCTCTCCAGTTTCAGTAGGCATAACAATTTTTAAGGGTTCAGCTTCAATAGCCTCTTGCTCTTCCTCTTCCCTTTGTTCTTCAAGAACCCTCAGTTCCTTGACTTTTCGATGCTTCTTTTTCTTAGAAATTTCCTTCATTCTATTGGAAAGTTGCTCGATTCAACTTCAGCAGACTTTCCTCTTCCTTGTAATTTTAGCAGGTTGAGAACTTCAATTTCAACTGGACCCTCAGTGAGACTCAAGTGATCTGTTTCCTTGTTTTCCTAGGTCAGAACATCTCTCGTGATTTTTCCGTGTCAATGACCTTCCTCTTCGTGCAAATTTCTTGGGTGCAAGAGGTTTAACAACTTGGTTGACTCGCTCACCACCAAAGATCATCATCTTCATCATTATCACTGCTGTTTCAAAGATCCACATCCTCATCATCATCCAAACCAGGATGAGATAGCCAATCTCTTTCTTATATCTGGATTTGTTTATCTTCTCAGGTGCAACATCAGCAATCCCCAAATGATTCAGCAGGGCCTGAATCATCAAACCCAAAGGTAAGGCCTTGGATTTCCTTGTCCCTTCTCTTTCATCAGTTATCACTTTCTTCATGTATTGGACAAAGAACCCAGCCCAATCAAACTTCATGCTTTTACATATGATGATCAGTAGATCAATCTTGGGTCCAAACATGTGTCGAGGCTTCCACTTAATCCCAAGATATTCTTTGCTATGATCTTGCTCAGTAGATTGTATTCCATCCCAATGTGTTTCACATTGATTCCCAGAGATGATTTGATAGCATCATTTGTCTTTATTCTGTCAAAAAAAATCCAATCTTGACAGTCCCATTTCCTCAGGATTAGTTGGAGCATTGTTTCCAGGTCCAAAACCGAAAGCTTCCCTCAGCAGGTTTGAGGAAATTTCAATCTCCTGGCCATTTACTGTTGTAGTAAATGCCTCTCTATTATCTCTTATCAAAACATCTTCCAATCCTTCAAATCTTCTGATTCTAAGACCAATATTGATAGCTAACTCAGTTTTGTTAGCATCAACAACAAAGCCTCTGACACTTTGGCTTGTTCCGATATGAACATCATCCTTATCTGCCATTATGAAGAATAAGATGAAGAAGATAGCTTTCAAATCTGTGTTCACACGGTATATTTGCAGAGAAAATCAATCTGAGTTGTGTAAGGATCCTCTGTGTATATGTCTCTATTTATGTATATCAGAGAGTGGTGGGTAGAAACTGTCAGAACACGTACCGTAGCATTAGCCACAATTAAATTTGAGTTAATGAGATCTTGACATGTGGCCCATAACTTATCCATAAAGAGTTGTAACCGACAGATCGTGTAACTGCGGTTATAAAGATAGAATAAATATCCCGGTCTTTTGCTTTTTGACTTTTGTTAGAGTTTGACTGTAACGTATGCCTCAGTAGACTTTGCCATCAGTGGACTTGGCTCAGCAGCCTGCTGACATGATGTCTCAGCAGCCTGCTGACAATGTTACTCTGCTGATCTTCAATTCTTCTTGTTTTGTCCAACTGATAATACAAGATGAAGTTTAATACCAATGACTGATCTGTCAAGTGAGCTCACCCAACATGACAAAGACCAATCCCCTTGGCAACTTCATTTGCTCAATTGTCCAAACATAAATAAGTACATGAAATTGTTGATACCAATGACTAATCTGCTAAGTGAGCTCACCTAAGATAGCAAAGACTAATCCCCTTGGTGAATTCCAGTACACTGCTGATCAAAGATGTATCAGTCAACTTTTATAATTCCAAGTTTTGTCCTTAACTTTGCAAATCTTTCACTATCCAAAGGTTTTGTGAAGATATCAGCAAGTTGATCTTCAGTAGGGATGTAAAGAACCACCACATCTTTCTTTTCAACATGATCTCTTATAAAATGATGTCTCACATCAATATGATTGGTTATTGAGTGCAAAACAGGATTTTCTGTGATTGCAATTGCACTTGTGTTGTCACACATTATAGGAATTTCTCTTTCTTCAATTCCATAATCCCTTAACTGTTGTCTTAACCAAAGTATTTGTGCACAGCAACTTCCAGCCGCAATATATTCAGCTTCAGTAGTGGAAATTGATATTCAATTATGTGTCTTGCTAAACCAGGAAACCAGTCTATTTCCCATCAACTGATAGGTTCCTGTGGTGCTTTTTCTATCAATATTGCATCTAGCATAATCAGAATCTGAGTAGGATATAACCTTGAAGCTTCCACCTTTTGAATACCAAATTCCTACATCCAAAGTCTCTTTTAGATACTTGAGAACTCTTTTGACTGCATCTAAGTGACTTTCCTTAGGTTTAGATTGAAATCTTGCACAAACACCTACAACAAAGGATATATCAGTCTCTTTGGCGATAAGAAGGTACAGCAGACTACCTATCATCCTTCTGTATAAAGTCTGATCAACATCTTTGCCTTCTTTGTCTTCATCCAATCTAATGTTTGTACTAATAGGAGTTGATACCTTGGTGCTATTTTCCATACCAAATTTCTTCAGCAGCTCTTTGGTATACTTGGTTTGATGAATGAAGATTCCATCTTTCATTTGTTTGACTTGCAATCCCAAAAGTAAATCATTTCTACAATCATACTCATTTGGAATTTACTTTTCATCAAATTAGCAAACTTCTCACATAGAAATTCATTTTCAGAATAAAAAATTATGTCATCAACATAAATCTGTACCAGCAGGGTGATGTCTCCTTCATTGATTCTGAAAAGAGTCTTATCAATGGTACCTTTGGTAAAACCATTGTCCATCAAGAATTGAGATAGGGTCTCATACCATGCACTTGGTGCTTGTTTCAAACCATAAAGTGCTTTGTTGAGTCTGTACACTTTATCTTCTTGATCTTTAACTTCAAAACCAAGAGGTTGTAAACATAGACCTCCTCTTCCAGAATGCCATTCAAAAATGCACTTTTGACATCCATCTGATATACTTTGAAGTTTTTGTAAGCAGCATATGCCAGGAATAATCTTATAGCTTCCAATCTTGGAACAGGGGCATATGTTTCATCTAAGTCTATTCCTTTTGCTTGAGAATAGCCTTTTGCTACTAGTCTGGCCTTATTCCTCACAATGGTACCAGATTCATCCAATTTGTTTCTGTATACCCATTTGGTTCCAATTATATTTGCATGATTAGGCCTTTCCACTAGTGTCCAAACTTGATTTCTTTCAAATTCATTCAGTTCTTCTTGCATAGCAATTATCCAATCTGGATCTGATATTGCTTCTTCAACAACTTTAGGTTCCATTTGAGATAGAAAACAAGTGAACATTGCTTCTAATTGTCTTATAGTCCTTACACCTTGCTGTATGTTGCCAATAACTTGCTCAGCAGGGTGATCTCTTAACTTGCTCAATATTTCCATTAAACACTCGTTTCTTATGCAAATTAATACAAATACGGGGGAAAATACCATAGAATATAGCGTTATAAATTGTATAAATTCACCCTTAACAACTCCCCCACACTTAAGCTTTTGCTCGTCCCGAGCAAAACAAAACAAAAATTAGGGCTCGAAACGAAAACAGACATCTAAGACAGGATAGCATAGATCAATAAATCAGAGGTTCACCAGTGTGTGTGCAAAGCCATAGAAAACTTCCACTAAATCCAAACTTGAGAGACTCAAAGCAAAACTAGCTAATACCCCCTTTAAACTAGCGATAAATGACACTCATAAGGTGTACCCTACAAACGTGACATATCCCGAAAAAGATGATAGAGCATATCTAGGGCCTGTCTGAAATACTCAGAGGATAATCCCTACAGCATATCTATCAGTTTCTACTGGGGATAAGATAGACGATAACTCAGTCTTATATTCATTTCATATCAATTCTTTAGTTGATTTAATCACTTTTACTTTAAACACACATCAGAATGAGCTATTGCCCTGTCATAGCAGAATAGGATATTCGAGATATACCCTACCTTACTCCAATCATAAGGCAGCTTTCCTGACTGTCATGTATACCCCATCGCACTCAAATCATCGACTAACTTTCGACACACCCAACTAATTCTTATATAATTCAACTTTTTTTTTTCATTTGACAATAAGTTACGTGTTACTTATCACATTCAAACCTTAGATATTCACAGTATAACATACTTCGGATCTAAATACAAACTATCATAAATCTCAAGATATATACGTAGCACTAAGCACATGCCTTATAAGAAAATCAGAAATCACTAGTCCAAAAGGGGTATAACTTTATAACTTAGCTCATCATTTACTATGGCTCGTGAAAAATAGATCTCAGGTGAAACAACTAACTTATCAAACATATGATATATAGCTTGGATGACTATAAAAATATCGAACATTGAATTGAATTGCCTACTCGGGACAAAACAAAAACAAAAGATGTCAAGAAAGTTCAAAAATCTAGCTCATTTCAGCCCATTTTAGCATAGAAACATTACAAATTAAGCAAATGTATAGATACATCACGAATCATTCCCCTCCCCCACACTTAAAAATCAACATGTCCTCATGTTGTGCGTAAACTAAAGAAAAGTAAAAGACTTAATGATTTAAACCGGTACACGACTCGTCGGTCAGGCCGGAGCCTACATAGTGACACTGGAAACTCGTAACCATACAATGTAGCTTGATAAAACCGCTAAAACAGTATACCTGCACGACTTGACAAACACGGAACCATCTCGGGGAAAACGGGGAATTACACCAGAACGAAAAGAGATAACAAAAACGATTTATTCCAAAAGATAAAGCAGTGAATACATTCACCAGTTGAAAGAAAATATGAAATCAAAGTACGGATGCCTTATGGCTTACATGATCCATTGGAAAAAGTAACAGTAGCAATATCAAAAATTACAACGAATCATATAAGGAAAAAGTAGCAAAAATAGACAATGACTGTATCTAGGGCAAAAAGTAGCAAAAATAGACAAATAAAATCAGGACTGCCCCGGAGCCGGAGAATCGTCAGCTGAAGGATCGGAAGAGGGTCCAGATGGTGGTGCCGCAGTCCTATCTACGGAGTCAGGCTGCTCCTCATCGGAAGAAGACTCGGATTTCTCCAAAATATCCGCAATGGCCTGCTCGATCTCGTCAGAATAATGGTAATCAATAACGCTCGGATCGAAGACTCTGACGTCCCTTGGCCGTCGGCCTTCACTAATACACTGCAGAATCGTCAAAATGTTGTTCTGAGACGTCCTGATGTCCTCCAGCCAGTCTCGCACACTGCTGCCCATACTGAGCCTCATCCGAACCGAAAGAGATGAAGTAGGAACTGAGGACGCTCGAGGTGGTGCTGATGACGTACCAGGCTCACGCGGTGCCCCTGACTCTGACTGACCCGAAGGCTTACCCCTCTCTCTCTGTATAGGCCTCGGGTTCTTTGGTTTGTGATCGGCTCCATACTCAGGCACACCGGCATCAATACAGAGACTGTGGATCAGGTGGGGGATAATCAAGCAACGAGTATAGATCTTCTGATTAATAGCCACCTCATCATATAATGCCTGTCCCACATCCACGTTCAGGCCAAATGTCAACGCATACAGCATGCCTAGGTCACCAATATGGAAGTGTGTCAGGTTGTTCTTAGGCAACAACCGATTCTGAATAAATCGACACTGGACTTTCCAATCCTCCGTCCAGGTCGTGGTAACAAACTCCTTCCGGTCTCCTCCCGGCCTTAACGTCCAAGCCACATCCGGGCAAACTCTCAACCTCAACTCCTCCAAGGGATCCTGCCCCAAACTCTATCTATGCACAATCTCCTCCTTGTAGTCCTGACCCTCAAAAGCTGCCAACCCATACTTCTTATTGATCACATCCGGTGTAAATGGAACTTGTACCCCTCGAACCACAACTACCTTCGTCTCCAAGTCGGTTTCTGAACAATTGGCGTAAAATTCCCGAACCAAGGAACCATTGACCGGGGTAGTCGGGATCGTCATTAGGGCTTCCCATTTCCGGTCCTTCAGTAATTTGACAAACCCTGGATCTACCTTAGCTTCCAATATAGCCCTTTCTATCAACATAGTCCGTGAGAAATAGTGCTTGGTGTAAGCATCGTGGGCCTTAGGGTTCACGAATCTATGAGGCATAGGCATAGGAGGTACGGTTTTGGCTTTCTTTCTAGGTTGAGCAGCCCTAGTTTCAACCGGCTCCTCTTCCCGGGTAACATCCATAGCTTCCTCGACCCTAGACGAACCCCCACCTCTCTGGGCTCGAGGCATCCTTACCAAAGGGATATCATCGTCCGTCTCGGATTCCGAGGTAGGTTCATCCCTCAAAGTAGTCCTAGTTTGGGTGGCTCTAGGGGGTTGTTCTCGGATACTCACACCCCGGTTAGGATCAACTAAAGTAGGATCAAACTCCTTTCGTTTCTTCCCGGCCTCCCTAGCCACTTTCTTTCCATGTCTCTTAACCACCGCCTTCTTGTGAACCATAATTCAAGCCTAGACTACACGAAAGCAATCCCAACAAACAAATCACCCGTTTATCGTCCAAACGGGATTTCCCAAACAATCCAACACCAAACCATATCAAAACAGCAATGCAGACCATCCAACACCATCCATAAACATCCCATATCACCACAGAACAAGAATCAAGAATAGAACAAGAAAGAAAAACAAATAAGAGGAAATTCCTATAAAACAGTCGACTCGAAGATCGACTAAAAAAAACACGTGCAATAAGCTAGGAAAAACTTACAAAATCTTACCAAGTACGATGATGGGGTGATGATAAAACGGATTAGAGGTCCAAATAATGCCAAATTGAACCCAAAAATCCAATTTTTCTTCAAAACAGTCGCACCAACTATATTACTGAATCGAATTGATGGGTGTTTGTCGTAGGATTTGGAGTGAAAAATCGACAAGAGGGGATTGAGAGCTGTTTGTGGGACTTTGAAGAGCCCAATTTGGTGTAGAAACAAGGATTTTAGGGCAAAAGGAGGGCAAAAGTCAGGTTTGAGGTATTTGAAATTCTGCAAAAGTGATTTTCCATGGGGTGAGGAGGTATATATAGGTAGGGACTGGACGGGCTTCCAAGTAATAGGACGGGCGTCCAGCTGGAGATCACATGAACTGGACGGGCGTCCATATAAACAGACGCTCGTCCAGATGCTCAGGTGACATACAGCGTTGAAAGGGGTTTCTCAGACGGGCGTCCAAGAATGTTGGACGCTCGTTCAACAATTGTGCATGACGGACGGGCGTCCAGGGCACTGGACGGGCGTCCAATAGAGAAAAATTGCAAAATTTATAAAATTTCATACAGTTTAAATTCAAACTTGCATTTTCTCATTAAACTTAAATAAAACTTAAAAAATACAAATGAAAATCAACGAAAAACATAAAATTACTAGAAAATAAAGAAAAACAAGTAGAAAACAGTGGGTTGCCTCCCACCAAGCGCTTTTGTTTTACGTCGTGTGCTCGACGAAAGAACCTAACAACGCTAGTCATCGTAAATGTCCGACCAATCCACAACGCGGATAAGACGGCGGAGCATGTCAATTGCCGGAGGGAAGTCATGCTCATCTTGCACACCCCAATCCTCACCAGCTACATCAACACCTCGAAAATGCTCAGCTTGCAGCACTAGCGCTAAATCACAAAGATCGGATCATTCAGATTGTGTATGGGCGCCCTAGAGTCGCTCAGTAACTCCACAGTAGTAAAGTCTCCACCTCCCGAACAATGGGAACAATGAGAACATAGGTGACCGTCTTGACGCTGGTACTAATGTCGAAGTCTCACGTGCAAAACAATGGTTCCTCCCGGTCCGTCATCTACAAGTGATTAGTGGGATCTTCCTAAGGAAAGGTAACTCCTCCGGTCGAACACGAAATCCATATCTAGAAAGCACAACTAACTGACAGATAAAACAAAAACTTAATAAGGCTAAAACTTAATAAACTAAACTTAAATACTAAAGCATAAAACAAAAACAACTAAAAGAACGATATCTAGGTTGCCCCCTAGTGGCGCTTTTGGTTAATGTCGTTAGCTCGACACCGTTTAAAGCTCAGCCTGGATCAGGCCATTTGACTTTTCTGCCCGCCACTACCTCATGTAAGCTCTGATTAGTAGTGTGGCTACAGAAACAGCATCTCACACATGGGGTAAGATCTTGGATGGCTTTCCAAACACGTTTAAACTTCCCCATGGTTGACTTCTTCTCCTGCTGAGTCTTCTAATGATGTTTAAGTTGACGTTCCTTCCAATACTCTTCCATATCCCAACTACCAGCTAGAACTTCTTCAGATTGACCACTACCGCCATCCTCTGAAAACAGGTCGGGTGAAAACTCGTCGAATTCTTTGACTTGAGTAGCACCACACCCGAGGATATCGAGGCAACAGACAATCAAAGGTTTCTCTTTAGGCTCACCAATATAGTGCTTGCACCTTTGGCCATTCACTCGAAACGGTTTACCGCTATAACCACGAAGTTCTAGAACACCTCCCGGGATGATTTGGAGAATCTCGAAGGGACCGGACCAACGCGTCCTCAACTTTCCAGGAAACAAATGTAACCTAGAATTATATAGAAGAACTTGTTCTCCGACTTGGAATTCTCTCTTCTTAATCTTAGCATCATGGAGTAGCTTCATCTTATCTTTACTAATCCTGGCACTTTCATAGGCCTGGAGTCTGAATTCGTCTAACTCATGCAACTGTTGCAGTCGATGTTTCCCACAAGATTGGGAATCAAAGTTCAGAAACTTTGTAGCCCAATAAGCTCTATGCTCTAACTCGACAGGCAGATGACATGGATTTCCATAGACCATTTGATATGGAGATGTACCCATAGGGGTTTTATAGGCAGTTCTGTATGCCCAAAGTACATCATCCAATTTCAAACTCCAGTCTTTTCTATGACTGTTGACTGTTTTCTCCAGGATTTTCTTGATACTTTAGTTGCTTCTCTCAACCTGACCACTAGTCATCGGATGATATGGTGTTCCTGTATTATGACGAACACCATACTTTTCGAGAACTTTCTCTAGGGGTCGGTTGCGAAAAATGCGTCCCCTTCATCATCGATCAAGGCACGTGGACATCCAAACCTCACAAAGATATTTTTCTTTAAGAACTTCATTACCGTCTTATGATCATTGTGAGGAGTGGCTTGAGCCTCCACCCACTTGGACACGTAATCTACGCAGACTAAGATGTATTTGTTACCGCAAGATGATGGGAATGGTCCCATAAAATCGATACCCCATACATCAAAGACTTCGCATTCTAAGATGAGTTTCAAAGGCATGTCAAAACGCCTTGTCAGAGTACTGGTTCTTTGGCATCTATCGCAAGCTTTACAGAAAGCTTCTGTATCTTTAAAGATCGTAGGCCAATAGAAACCGGATTGGAAAATCTTAGCAACGGTTTTCCATGGACCAAAGTGACCTCCAGTGGGTCCACTGTGGCATTGCTCAATAATATCCTGTTGCTCAGATTCAGGAACACATCTCCTAAGCAAACCATCTTTACAGATCTTAAAAAGATAAGGTTCATCCCAAACGAAAGATTTCAAATCAGAGAAGAACTTTTTCTTCTCCTGATAAGACATTTCCGGATCGAGATATCGGGCATGAAGGTAATTGACAATGGAAGAATACCATGGAACATCAGGAGGACAACCGTTGATAAGCATAATGTTCTGTAGAGGAAAGTAAAGATCTATATCATCTGGATCATCCTTTTCCTCACTTAGCATCCTTGAAACGTGATCAGCCACTACGTTTTCACTGCCCTTTTTGTCCTTTATTTGAACGTCAAACTCTTGTAGGGTCAGTATCCAACGTATTAGGCGCGGTTTGGCCTCTTTCTTAGTCATCAGATACCGCAAAGCCGCGTGGTCAGTCCACACAATCACTTGAGCACCTAACAAGTAACTACGAAACTTGTCCATAGCAAAGACTACGGCCAATAATTCCTTCTCAGTAGTAGTATAGTTAACTTGAGAGGGATTCAATGTGTGACTGGCGTAATAGATAGGCTGGAACTTCCCCTTGATCTTTTGTCCTAGAACAGCACCAACAGCATAGTTCGATGCGTCGCACATAAGCTCAAAAGGTAGATTCCAGTCAGGTGATATAAGAATTGGAGCAGATATTAAACGATCCTTAAGCTCCTCAAACGCTTGCTTGCAGCTCTCATCGAAATTGAACTCAACGTCTTCCTTTAGTAAAGTAGACAGGGGCTTGGCTATCTTGGAGAAGTCTTGAATGAATCTTCTGTAGAAAAACCGACATGTCCAAGAAAGCTTCTAACTTCACGCACATTCTTGGGATAGCTCATCTTCTCGATAGCTTCTACTTTTGCCCTGTCAACTTCTATACCCTTGGCTGAGATCTTGTGGCCAAGAACTATGTCCTCGTCTACCATGAAATGGCATTTTTCCCAGTTAAGTACTAAGTTCTTTTCTACACATCTGGATAACACTTGATCAAGATTGTCAAGGCAATCATCAAAAGACTGACAAAAAACCGAAAAATCGTCCATACACTTTTCTACGAGCCCGTCAAAGATGGTTAAAGATACATCTCGAAAATGTAATTTGGGGCATTGCAGAGACCAAATGGCATTCGCCTGTAAGCAAATGTACCATAAGGGCAGGTGAAAGTGGTTTTCTCTTGGTCCGCTGGATCAATGGGTATCTGGAAGTATCCTGAATATCCATCTAGGAAACAGTAGAATGCGTGTCCCGCCAGACGCTCAAGCATCTGATCAATGAATGGAAGGGGAAAGTGATCCTTCATGGTTACCTCATTGAGCTTTCTATAATCGATCTAGACTCTGTAACCAGTGACAAGTCTCAATGCTATTTCCTCTCCCTTCTCATTCTTCTCAATCGTAATTCCTCCTTTCTTGGGAACTACTTGAGTTGGGGAAACCCATTCACTATCCGCGATGGCATAAATGATTCCTATGTCCAGAAGTTTGATGATTTCCTTTTTAACGACTTCTTGCATATGAGGGTTCAGCCTCCTCTGGGGCTGTCTAACACATTTTGCACCCTCATTCGTCTTGATCTTGTGCATACAAATGTCCGGAGATATCCCTCTGATATCTCCTACCTGCCAACCAAAGGCTTTTTCATTTTTCCTTAAGACGTTGATTAGTTTCATTTCCTTTAAACGAGAAAGCTTGGCAGATATAATCAATGGAAGCTTGTCACCTTCTCTTAAAAACACATACTTAAGATGTTTAGGCAACGGCTTCAGCACCAAATCTGCAGGGGGGTCTTCTAAACTCGACTTGAGATCTCCACTTTTCAACTTAATATCACTGAGTTCACTCTGTGGTCCCACTGCCAAAGCTTCTCCTTCCAACAATTCCTTTTCAAAATCAGCTGCTAATTGATCTAGATTGACAACACCATGGGTATTTAGATTATCAACCAATCGCTCATATTCAGCTTCTACAGCCATGACTTGCTTATCCATATAATCGGTGAAATCATCCATCATATAATCAATGGACAAGCCGGTTGGAGGGCCAGAGGGTACTTGAATGGACTTTAAGACATTGTAACTCACCTCTTGATCACCAACTCGGATAGTCACTTACCCACCATCGCAATCGATGAGGGCTCTAGCTGTAGATAAGAAAGGTCTTCCAAGAATTAGGGGGACGTTCTCATCTTTCTCCATATCTAAAACATACCAATCAACTGGAAAGGTAAATCTATCAATCTGAACCAAAACGTCTTTTAGGATCCCTGAAGCTTTCTTAGAGGATCTATCAGCGAATTGTAAACTCATAGTAGTGGGTTCTAGAAGGCTTTGTAAACCGAGCTGTTTGCATACAGACATTGGCATAAGACTTATAGAGGCACCTAGATCACACAAAGAATTAGGGAAGACTAGACCTCCCATTAATACTGTAAGTACGAATTTGCCAGGGTCTCCTCTTTTAATTGGTAAGTCTTCATAATTAATCATGGAGCAATCCTCAACAATTTGCCTTTCCATGCCTCGCTAACTTCTTTTTCAAGACACAACATCCTTGATGAATTTTGTATACTTAGGCATCTCGACCAAGACTTCGATAATGGAAGATTTACGAGTATTTTTCAAAAGGTTCAAAGACCTTTTCGTACTTTTGTCCTCACTCAAGGGAATGTTGCTCTTTCTCGGTGAAAATGGAAGCTTCTTAAGGTCACTCTCAGAAAAGACTTTCTTTGAGGATGCACTTACAGCTTTGTCTTCCAGATCTTTCCATCGAACAACTTTTTCAGATTTTTTTGTAGTCAGGGGATCAGCCTCCTGACTTTCGCTTGCTTTTTCAGTCCTCAAGGGATCAGCCACTTGAGGATCACCAACTTCTTCACCTCTTAGGGGATCAGCCACCTGAGTTTTCTCTTGCAGTTGAGGGGAGTGTAGGTGCTCAGCTTCCCCTGCTGCCTTATCAATGGCAGGAGGGGCTAGTGGTTTCCCTGATGGGAAGGACCACTAACTTGAGTACCGCTTCTCAGATTCATTGCACTGGCCTCTTCTTTACTGTATTGAATTGATGGCACGAGGTCAGTACATAGGCCTTTGTTCAAGTCAGTTTGAGCAACTTGACCACCCTTTGGATTCTTCTCGGTGGCGGGCGGCTACTACTGGGGGTCTAGAAGCTAGCTGTTCACCAGATTGCCCAATTTGTCTCTCAAGATTCTTCATTGATCTACTTTGCTCCTCCAATTTAGCTTCAAGATTGGTAGATTGAGAGGGCCTTGAGAGTTTTGGAAATTTGGAGAATAGAAATTTGGTGGGCCGACTTTGATCTGCAGATTAGCTGGCAAGGGCCAATTTCGATTGAACCTTTGAGTAGGATTGGAAAAATTTGAATTTTGGTTACGATTAAAACCAGGGTTTCTATTGGAATTTTGATTGAATTAAAATTCGAATTAGGATTAAAACTTGAAGGTTGACTAAACCCTTGGTTTTGAAAATTATTACGGCGTAAAACCGATTGAACCTTTGATTGTTCTCGCCATAGAATGCATTCACTTGACGATTCGCGCCGTTCATAGGATGAATCTAGAAGTGTGCCCCACCTCGTCACAATTTCGACATGTGACTTGATTGTACCTGGCCCATAATCATGAACAACATTCACTTGATAAGGTGCAGGGGATTAAATTGACACTGGCCATACATATGGCGGTCGGACAAAGAAGGCGCGCATGAACCCGAGGGTTACGTGGAAAAGAAGAAGTCTGATTTATCGGATTTGAAACTTGAGGTGTTGCCATCTGCTTCTGCAGCATGGTGATCAAACTTTGCAAATTGACTTCCTCAACCTTGCAAGGAGGAGGTGCTTGGATTTCTTGATAAGAGGGGGCATAGTTATACTTTGCAATGTCCTCAAACAATGCCCATCTCTCTACAGGTGTTTTCTTCAGAAATGCCCCACCAGAAGAACTATTGACCATGCCTTTGGTGAGCTCGGTCAATACACTAAAGAAGGTGTTGACTTGCCATTCCATTGGCAAGCCATGGTGGGGACACTTTCTAAGAAGAGACTTGAATCTCTTCCAACATTCGAAGAAGGATTCATTCTCTTTCTGATAGAAAGTGAATATTTCATTTAAACACTGGGCCATCTTCGAAGGTGGAAAATATTGACTCAAGAACTCTCTCTCGAGTTCGGCCCAGGTGGTGATAGATTCGGAGGGGAGAGAGGTGTACCACTCTTTAGCCTCTCCTTTCAAAGAAATAGGAAACAGTTTAAGCTTGATCGCATCCTCATTTACTCCTTGGATGCGTGTAGTACCGCATATCTCTAAGAATGTATGTAAGTGGGTATGCGGATTCTCGATTGATAGCCATGAAAGATTGATGCATCTTTGCATCATCCGGATAAGTCCTGGCTTTAGCTCAAAGGTTTGTGCGAGAATCATTTGGGATAACAATAGCCGGGTTGACTTTGACTTCGCCTGGCCTGGCGAGTCCGCCAACGTCGTCTATTATTAGCGGCCATTATCACAAAATCGGTGATTTCCTTGGCTAGTTGATCTTCAAGATCTTGCTCGCTCTGTCGCGCCGAACCGCAGAGCGGAAAATCCGCTTGTTTGGCGGACTACGGTTCGCTCGGGTCGTGGTGTATAATAACGGTCCTTTTGACTCGAGTTTGCATAAACCGGACCAAAAACAAGTGAAACAAAGCCTAAAAACTAAGAAATTAAAAGCCTAAACTAAAAATTAAAACCTAAAGAAAAGAAAAGGAAAGAAGAAAAGGAAACAAAATTATTGAAGAAAAAGGACCAGACGACGCGTCAAGGATTTGGACGGGCGTCTGGTGGAATTTGGCTGGACGGGCGTTTAGTGGTCCAAACGCCGTCTGAAAGGCAGAATACTTGAACGGGCGTCCAAATCTTATGGACGCTCGTCTAAGTGAATAAAAATAGAACATAATTGATAATTTTCCAGCGGACAGGCGTCCAAGATATTCAGACGCCCGTTTGGTAGCGGGAAAATCAGAACAGAATCAGAAGAAAAATTGCAGAAAAGAAAGGAAGGTAAGACAGAAAGACAGAAGAGAAGAGCAGAGAACTAATCACAAGAGAACCTTAAACCCTAAGCTAAAACCCTAATTAACTAATTACCTAACCGTTTATCAACTAAAAACAGGAATTTGAAACAAAATAAAAATAGGAAAAAAAACAAAAACAAACAGAAAAACGAAAAACAAAAACTAGACAACCGTTCGGTTCCCCGGCAACGGCGCCAAAAACTTGTCACGGATTTTATTAACACAAAACAAACAAGTAATAATCCGGTTAACCTCAAGTATAAGGATCGTAGTAATAGCGGTTAATGCCGGGTCGATCTTACGGGGAACTAAACAATTGTGATTCTAGTTTTTGTCTAACCTAAACTATGTCATGAAACTAATCTGAACGGCGAATAAAACAAAACAAAACAGAAAATAAGACTAGACAGAGGATATAGTCCAAAGCTAGGAAGAATACGGGTTGCGAACCTTTAACTAACTAATCTAAGATGCAAATAAAAGTAAACTAACTAAACAAATTCAAGTTTTAAGGATTTAAATCAAGTGTATAACGAAAAAACGAGGATTGATCCACCTATCCAACAAGCATTGATTTCCTATCTCGATTATATTGTGGTTTTTATCTAGGTTGTGATTCACCTTATCTAAACATGAACCCTAATTCCTTAGAAAGTTCATCTATTAATCTATTATCTTCCAATGCAAGATTAACGCGTTTCCTAACCAAAGGTGCAAACTTTACGTTTATAATCTAGCAAGTAAACCTATTAACTTCCGTTATGATAGATTCAAATTACTATTCTTATTCGTGGTGATCTAAGGTTTATTAAGATTTCCATCAACAATAAACAATCAACACATGCATATCTTCCGATGTAAAAGCAATTAAACACATTAAACATGAATAAGGAAAAACCTTTAATAAAAACTCACAGTATAATCGATGAAAACGAAATCAACAATTGTTGGATGGCTTCACAATACTCATTTGATGAAGCTTTTAGCTTCTGAACATCCTCAGCAACTCAAATTTGCAGAAACAGTGCATAAAAAGGTAACTAATTTAACCTAAATTTAAAGTGCATAAAAACTGGAATAAAGAGAATAAAAACGCAGCCTAAAGCCGCCCCTAGGTTTAGGGTTTTGAATAATGAGTATATCGTCCCCTTTGGGTTGAGAAACAGCCGCCTATATATAGATTTCTAAGTCGGTTCAGCAAAGTCGGCTACCGGACGCCCGTCTGGATCCTTGAACGCCCGTCCACTCTTCAAATAAACTTTGAATCGGGCCGAGTCATGATCAGACGCTCGTCCATCCAGCGTCCACTCCTGCGTCCAAACTTCCTGAATCAACTTCCCATCCCTGGACGCTCGTTCACTTCATCAGACGCCCGTCCACTGGACGGAACCTGGACGCTCGTTCAGGTCGATCGAATTTTGATTTCTTGATCTTTATCTCTTTTTTCTCTAAGTCATTCCTCCATTATCTCTTTTATCATCAATTAACTCGAACTTAATCAACTTTTGATCATCTCTTGAGCCTCAAACATGTATCTATAACACATAAAAACATCACAAAATGTAATAATGTCCAAATAATCATAAAATCATATTAAAAGCACCAAAATCAACCAATATTACGAATAACTTATTTAGAAGCTCACTTACTCAATATTTCCATTAAACACTCGTTTCTTATGCAAATTAATACAAATACGGGGGAAAATACCATAGAATATAGCGTTATAAATCGTATAAATTCACCCTTAACAATAAGTATCCCTTGAATGATTGACATTTTTAGGTTTAGGATTCTTATCCTTGGAATATCTCTGATTTTTACCTTTTTGTGGTCCAGCAGACTTGGTAGCAGGTCTGCTATCAGCAGGTCTGCTATCAGCAGGTCTAGAAGGTACAACAGTCATATTTTTGGATTTATTCTTTTCCTTAGGTGCTGTTGACCTTTTTGACTTCTGATTTTTCCTCCTTGAAGTTTTCTCAGTAGGCTTCACTGCCTCAGCAACCTTTTTGGGAGTTGGATCTTGTGCAGGCACAAACTTAGGACCAATTTTGGTACTAGGTTCAGTAACCTTACTAGATCCACTCTTATTGGATTGTTGAGTTCCAAATCCAAGGCCTGTTCTGTCACCATAAGGCTTTCCAGATTTGAATGCAGTGGAGGAACAAGATTGTTCAGCAGATTCAACAGCTACTGATTGTATATCAGACTTGTGTTGATTCTGTCCAACCTCATTTTCCTTACCTTTAAGAATTCTTAATTCAGCTTTTAACCTTTCAACTTCTAATTGAAGAGCTTCTTTTTCAGCCTTCACAATCTCATAACCAGATTGTATTATCCTCAGTTGATTAAGGATGGCATCCAAAGTTTCTTCATTGTTAGAATTTTTAGGATTTGAACCACAAGTTGATTCGCAATCACTTTCAGCAGGAGTGTTTATAGATACATAATTGTATACCTCCTCTGTTTCATCCATATTTGCCATTAAAGCATAATCATCCATATCGGCCAACAAGTGCGGTATCATCGATTCATTTATTTTTCCGATTCTACTTCATATCCTCGATTCATCTTCAAAGAACCATAGCTTTCTTGCGGATCTTCTTTGTTGACTTATGCTCTCTGAAGAGGTGCGGACAATCAGTCCGAATCGTCCAGTGCTTTTTGCAATTGAAGCAAAGATAATCAGGTTCTTTCTTCTGTTTTAGCTCAGCGACAGTCAGGTTTGAAGTGTCCTGGTTTCTTGCATTGATAGCACAAGTAATCATTGTCTTTCTTGGATTCTTCCTTCTTCTTTTCACTAAACTTCTTTGTGAAATTCCTTGGAGAACCCCTTCCAGTTTTCATCATTATGATTTTCTTGCTCAAGAGGGCAATTTGCTCTTGCATCTCATTCGGTAGATCATCTTGAGCTCTGATGTTTCTCCTTGATGTGTAGCAGCCAATGCAAAGTTGGTCTTTGGTTCTTCTTTTCGATCCTCGGTACAAGTTTCTTCACTGAATTCATAGGCCTTAAGATCTGAAAACAGTTTGAAGGTGTCCTCTTCATGTAGACTTCTCATTTTTTCTATTGCAGTCACCTTCATTTCCCAAACTTCTTTTGCAGGTAATGCTTCCAAGATTTTTGAATTGATTTCTTCTTTTGAGTAATGTACACTCAGTAGGGTGAGTTCATCCATGATTGCATTGAATCTTGACTCCATTTGTTCAATAGTTTCATTTGGTTTCATTTTGAACTCCTGGAACTTCTTCTTTGCCCCACTGATCTTATTTTTATTGATAGCATCAGTGCCTTCACAGATTAATTGCAACTTGTCCCAAAGTTCTTTTGCAGTCTTGCAATCTTTCACCTTCATGTACATATTGCTATCCAAGGTTCTGTATATGATATCAATAGCAATATTATTGAGGTTTGCTCTTTTTCTATCTTCAGCATTCCATTCTCTTTTTGGCTTTGGAATGTATTGAGTTTGATTATCCACAGTTATAGCTTTTGTAATTTCCAGTGGTCCATCAGTCAGCACATCCATCATCTCATCATGTGTTGCAGCTAGAAAAGCCTGCATACGACGTTTATACTCATCAAAACGATCTAAAGAACACATCAACATTGTTCTAGCATATTGGCTGTTATCCATGATGCAAATCTTTGAAAATCAGAAACTTGAAAAAGTTTTCAAAGTATTTTCACAAGCACAACAAGTAGGATTACTTCAGAACAGAAGCACTGCTCCGATACCAATTGTGTTAGGTGTAGTGCCCGAATGACAATTTGTGTAATTGTTTTTGATATTGGATGACAGAATTTATCTCACCTTAGTTACTTGCTTTGTGCTTGTAAAGTAATACACTCGCTTTGCAAACCCTAAGTATATCTCATGTAACCACTTAACTCGGTGTATGGATTACACGTGAGGATTGAGTTAGTGAAGATATGCTTAAAGCTGATAGTCCGTGGTGAACTTAATCGAGTTTAGGGTCTCTTGATTAAAACACCAATAATGCGCCTGAGAACACCTTAGGGTATGATAGTCTTATCCGGATTTGTCGGTGCAGAGGGTACCTACGTGGGGCATTTATATATGATGACATTCATATAAATTTGGACCGATTTAATCTGAATTTTCGATATAATTCCGTAATCGAGGAATCTTATTAAATCATTAGATGATCATATATGGATCAACCTTAATCTCGAGGTGATCACGGTCTTTGCTTGTCCCGGGTAGTGTTTGATGTGTTAGTTACGGTTCACTTAAATATGTGTTCCAAGCCACTTCTCATTGGCACTATCTCCAGATGAGTGAGTAGTTCTGATTTTCACAAACATGGAATCCATTCCTTCATGCGGGAAGTAGAGAGACAGTCCCCTTATTTGTTAGCCTTAAGAAAGTGATCGATCCCGGGAGTTCATATTAGACTAATTGATCACTAGTCAGATATGTGAACTAATTGATCATCAGGGGGTTAATGGTAAATAGGGATAAGATATTATGTGTCGGGTTTACGGAGATATCCCACTCAGAATGGACATTCTATGGAGGGTTAATCCGTATGTAGTGATTATATCAATGGACGCTTATTCACTCTATGGGTTGAATATAAGTATACATCTATAATCGGTAGAGTTCAGTTTCGGGTTTATGGTGGCGTAATCCCGGAATTAATAATTAATGTACTTATTCGGTTCGATGAATAATTAATTATTGGAGCTATTGGTTATAGGTCCATGGTCCCCGATGTGGCTTCTGTAATTCGGACTAATAATCTTGTTATTTGGGCCTCAGTGATAATTAATTGGCTGGGCTAATTAATTGATATGCATGGATATTATTTAGTTGGGCTAAATAATATAATACACATGAAAGACATTTTATGTGGGCTTAGTAAACCCTACAAGTGGCGCCAATATCATAATTAATTAGAGAGAAATTAGTTTTCTTGGATGATTATTTGACATGTGATTTATCATTTATTTGTGAAATGATAATTCATGGAATATTAGATAATAATATGATTTATCCTAATTTGTTTGGGATAATCATTTTATTTATCTTTTATTTGGAATAAAGGATTAATGTAATAATTATCTCTTAATTATTTAATCCTTGGAGGACAAGGATTACTCTCCTATATAAAGAGAGTTCTCCCAAGCCTTAATAAATTGGCATAATTTCGACCACACACTTGTAAAAGACAGAAAAAAAATTGTTTTTCTTGTTTTGGGTTTTAGAAGAAGAAAAACTCTAATTTTTTTCTTGGCGTTGCATATCAAGGAGGTTCGTGTATCAAGAAGGGTGTCCACCAACCGCCGTTTGGAGAACACATCGGAAGATCTTGGCTTCTCTTCCTACTATTGGTAACATGATCTTAACCCCCCTGTAGTAGTTTAAGTCCTTTAATTATGTATTGTGATGTATAAGTCGTGATCCATCCGCTGCGCGTAGATCTAACTCGTTTAGATCCAAGAACCTGCATCCTTCAAATTGTTGGTCCCTTGAAAAGGCTTTGGTTAAATTTAGGGGGGGTGAATAAACTTAACACTTAAAACTTTTGGAGTTAACAAACTCAAGAACTTCAAAGAACTAGCGATAGCTCGAAGAGTCTGTTGACTATTGACTTTACTGAATTTGTTGCAGCAGAATATATTTAAATTAAGCCTTATTACTTGTTGTTAAAATATGATACCAAGTATTAGATACTCAGTAGTGTATGTGTGTGATTCAGTTGCTAGTTCAGTGACGTGCTAAATGTACTAAATGCAAAATGTAAATGTAGAAAGTAAGTAGGAAATTTTTACAGTGGTTCCAGGTTGTGTAATCCTGTCAGTCCACTCTTCTCTTGTGATGTTGGAGGTAATTCACTAGAGATCCTTGAGGTAGCAGTTACAAAAATCCCTAAGTTGTATGTCCTTCACCAATAACGATGGCTTCACAAACTGAACACTTGAAACAGGTAGGATTGCTTCTCCAAAGTCTTCCACTGGTCCTTGAAGGGTAGGATTGCCTCTTCACCAGCTCCCCCAGAAACAACAGTCCTTGACACCCAAAGATGCTTCACTTTGTCTTGATGAGATTTCTTATAAAAGAAAGTTTGAATCAAGTAAGTGATTCAACCTTGACTTGATCAGGATGATATGATCAAGAACTTGGATTCTTCAAGTGTGTAAACATGATGTAGCTTGATAATGCATTACACTTGAAGAAGTTTTTACAGATCGATGAGGTTTAAGTTCGGTAGAGGTCGCAGGTGATTTCTTGTTAAGAATCTGAAGCTCAAGATTATCTGTTGTTTTTCTCTCAAAAATCATCATCTGTTTATGTAACAGGGGTCTTCTATTTATAGGTGAGAATCCTTGTGACTTATGTTTGAAATTCAAACATAGTCGTTTCAGATTTGTCCTATCTTGACTTGCTTTCTGTCCCTGTACATAGTAATCGACTTCATCGATTTTCTTTTGTCGATTTTGATCGTCCACCCTTTGACTTGTATCCATTGGATAAACCTCTATTTCTTTCCAACGTCCCTTTAATCTTAGCCATTGATTTGTTGATAAAATCAAGACTTGTTATCTATCTTTTTCTTTGTAATCTTCTAATGCAACCTTTGATTAAATCGAAATATGTGTTCAACAGGTTCCTGTGATTGTAAGTCTGCAGAAATATATTTTAGTCAGCTGATCCAAAGTTGCTGTATTTATAAAAACACTGCAGCTTACTTCTCTTATATCTAACTTTTTATTATGAAGTTAGATTACACCATTTTGATCATAATCAAGTTCCAATCACCATTTAACTTATGGAACTTAGACCTTGTACACAAGGTATATGCAATTAGTTTAGGTCATCACAGACTTACCTAAATTCTGATTCCATATTCTTGACTTTAAATACTAAGTTTGATCCCTTAGCCTTCAATAACTGAGTTTGAGCCATCAGCCTTCAGTCTTCAGTAGGTTCCTAAGTTAGTCTACTGACTCAGGTACCCTACTGATCTAGACAGTTCTGCTGAAGAAAGTCAGCTGACCTTTTACAGTGCTTGTTTGATCAAACCTATACAAGATCAAACTCTAATAATCTTATACATTTGATCTAGACATCTTTTTGCCTTTGCTTTATAACAGCTAGTCTGGCACTCATCATTAAAACTTAAAATAAGTCCAACAATTTCACTGACCTGAACAAAGTCTATCCAAAAGATCCTTATGAGTTGCCCATAATCGACAGAATGGTTGACTGGATCGCTGGATTCGAAATGCTGAGTTTTCTTGATGCCTACTCTGGAGTGAAGATGGCTGACGAAGAAAAGGAGATGACCGCATTCAGAGGCGCGGGCGTAATGTACTATTATGAAAAGATTCCCTTCGGGTTGTAGAACACCGGATCCACCTACTAGAGGATGGTCAACAAGGTGTTTGGCTCTCAGATCGGGAAAAACATTGAGGCGTATATTGACGACATGGTCATCAAGTCCACCCGATCCGATCACCTTGCCGATCTGCAAAAAACCTTCAAAGTGTTAGGATGCATTCAATGAAGCTAAACCCGATGAAATGCACTTTCGGAGTTCAAGCCGGAAAATTTTTGGGCTTCATGGTAACACAAAGAGGGATGGAGGAAAACCCAGAAAAGATCCAGGCCCTAGCCAACATGAAAGATCCAACCAGTGTGAAAGAAGTTCAGAGGCTGAATGGGAGAATCATCGCCTTGGGAAGGTTCATCTCCAAATCTGTAGAAAAACGTTTGCTCTTTTCAAGATCCTAAAGGGAAACAAGATGTTCGAGTGGACAAAGGAGTGCTCTCAGGCTTTCAAGGCCATCAAGACCTACCTGGCAAGCCCACCACTGCTGGTCAGCCCGATCCTAAGAGATGAACTCTTTATATATCTGGCAGTTTCGGACCGGGCCATTGCAGCCGTTCTTGTCAAGGAGGATGGGACCCTCCAATATCCCATCTACTATGTTTCAAAGGCTCTTAGTCCTATTGAGAGTCGTTATCTTAATGCAGAGAAATTACCTTACTCGCTTGTTATTACTGCCCGAAAACTAAGTGCTTATTTTTCTTCGCACACAATCGTGGTCTTGACAAACGGTCCCCTGCGATAGTTGCTTCATAAGCCAGACCTCTCAGGCCGTTTACTATGATGAGCCATCGAGTTGACCGAGTTCGACATCCGATACGAGCCCAGAAAAGCTATCAAGGCATAGGCACTAGCGGATTTTATAGTTGAGACGAGCTTCAATGATGAAGGACCCGCCAAACAGCTTAGTTTGCCGAACGTCGATGAATTGAACACCCCAGTGGTGGTCGAGCCATAAAGGCCGGCCCACTACTGGCAGATGAATGTTGACGTTGCCGCGAGACGAAACGTCTGTGGATCTAGGATAATACTCTTGGAGCCGGGTTCATATGAAGAGATCGAGAAAGCTTTAAGATTCAACTTCACAGCCTCCAACAACCAGGCCGAGTATGAAGCAATCATAGCCAGGCTGGAGTTCGCCAAAACTATGAACGTGGAAAACCTGGAAGTGTTTTGCGATTCAAAGGTGATGGTTTGCCAAATCAACGGCGCGTTTGAAGCAAGAGATGAAGTGCTAAAAAAGTACATGAATCTTGTCAAGAAATTAAGAGGCGGCTTCAAGTATTACGAATTCCAGAACATACCGCGAGAACAGAATGAGCGGGTAGATTATTTATCCAAGCTGATCTCAAAAGACGAGTTCATCGACCCTACGGTCATGTTCAAGTACTTGTAAGAGCCCTCCGTCTGCCGAGCTGAAATCATGGATTTTCAACCATCGGCTACATGTTGGATAGATGAAATCAAAGCGGTCATAGAAAATGGGGTACTAGCGGAGGATGCCAAAGAAGTCTAAGCCCTCAGGAAAAGAACGGCGTGTTACACGATCCTGAACGGAATATTATACAAAAGATCTTTCTCAAAGCCGCAGCAGCGTTGCGTCAGACCCGAAGAAGTACAGGGCATACTCATAGAACTACACGATGGGGTGTGTTGGGGCCACCCCTCCAGCCGCACCCTGGCCCAAAAGGCATTGCTTGCAGGGTACTACTGGCCAAAGTTAGCAGAAGATGCGAAAGGTATGCTAGGAGTTGCGACAAATGCGAACGCTTCGCCGACATACCTAGGTTACCCTCTGTCGAACAGAGCATTGGTGTGGCCGTATGGCCTTTCGGCATGTGGGCAATCGATCTTATCGGTATGGCCGATTGAAGTGTGAATATATGGTTGTAGCTGTGGATTACTTCATAAAGTGGATCGAGGAAAAGGCGCTTGTAAGAATCTACACCAAAGATATAATATACTTTTTACTGGATCAAGTTTGGACTCGGTTTGGGGTGCCGTGAGCCATCATTTCTGATCACGGCCCACAGTTCAGAGATGAGTTCGATGAATTTTGTAAAGAACACAACGTTAAACACTGGAAATCCTCGGTATGCAACCACCAAGGAAACGGTCAGGCGGAAAACGCCAATAAGCAGGTGTTAAAAGTTCTGAAGAAGAGCCTGGATAAAAAGGCTAGAAAGTGGGTAGATTACCTACCCGAAGCCCTATGGGCGCTCAGGACAGCCTGAATGGTAACAACGGGGGAGACACCCTTCGCATTAACATATGGGTCAGAAGCGATGTCACCCGTGGAAATGGCACTGCCAAGTATTAGGGTTTCACACTTTGACGAGGCCGATAACATAGCTAATCGCCAAATCGAACTGGACCTGGCCGAAGAAAAACACATGAAGGCCCATGCTCAACCGGTTAATTACAAGCAAGCTGTAAAGAGATATCACGACAAGCGGATCCGCGATCATTCTTTTGCGGTTGGAGATTTTGTCTTACGCAAAATACAAGCAACAGGCCAGAAGACTGATAAAGGAAAGTTGGCTGAAAATTGGAAGGGCCCTTGGCAGATATCGAGGATAGTCAAGAAGGGGACATACATCCTCAAAGATAAAGAGGGCCGCGAGTTCAACAGGCCTTGGCATGCTGACACAAAAAATAAAGCAGTATTACATGTAAGGGCAACGGCCTCAACTCGTTTTTTATACGTGCTTTTTGTAAAGGCATTGAGCCTGTTTTGTTGCGATCAATAAAATATTCTTCAAAAACACGTCGGACACAAACAAATTCTGTTTCCGACAAGCAAAGCTTGTCCGACACAGAAGGGGGCCACTCGAAATCGCTAAAAGAAAACATTTGGCGGACGCGTGCAGATCCCAAAAAACAAAACGAAAAGGCAAGATCAAGCCAACAAAGACAGAAAAGCAATTCATTACAAAATGAAGGAAATTTCACAAAGGAGCAAAAAAACACTCTATTTTTCACTCGTCTGCTTCAGGATGGGCGTAATATTTGTCCGTTGTGGGACAGACCGGCATCCCTCGACTCCGAATACACATACTTGAGATCATCCAAGCGAAAGGCAGGGGCAAAATATCACTCCTCAAGGTGGAAAACTTGATTGCCTCAAAGTGGATCAGGCGACCCTAGTTGATGGTCGTCTCAGGAACCGAAAGAGCATAAATGACAAACGCTTCAGCATCAGTAACCTCATAAGGGTCGGGCATACAGAAGACCCGGGTATTCAGAAAGCGTTTCCATTCCCTCTCCCTCCGGTCCAACATATTGGCTGTCACGCCTGTGCCCTCCACCCACTCGTTCCTAAGCAAAAACTGGAAGGCATCAAACCGAGTGCCGTAATTACCAGTCTTGTCCTCGAGATCAAAAAAGGCGTCATAATCCTCAGCAGGATTTGGAAGGCCATAAAAGTCGTTTATGGCAGACGGGGTAAAATCCAGAGTCACCCCACGAATAGAAATAGTGGTGGTGTGATCAGCATGGCCGTTCTCAGACATGGCGGCGTAAAACTCACGTACCAACATCAGGTTATACTCCCCGGCCGGTGTAGTGACGAAGTGCGTCCAACCATTGGCTCTGACCATAGCCCGGTGCCCTGGCCCGATACGGCCCAGATTCAGTCTCCTCTACACTATATGGCCATGATCATGAAAAAAGGTCATGAAGTTGTTCATAGCCACTGATCGTGTGTGAGTCACTAACGTCGATATTACTAGCAAGAATACTAGGTACATCGTAGTATAGTAAATGCGAGTCAAGGTCGATCCCACAGAGACAATGCAACTTATACATATAAACGATTCTAATCTAATTAAGAAGCAACATATAGGCGGTCATTGACCAACAATAACATAAAAGAAAACAAACATGGTATACCTCTCCCTCTCCTCACCGATCTACTAACTTGGATTAGCTAATCGTTATGTTTATTTCCCCACATAATTTCCTTAGATTAATCGTGAGCTTTTAATGATTATTATCATATTT
The DNA here is from genome assembly GCA_026214975.1 of Gentiana macrophylla. NCBI lineage: Eukaryota > Viridiplantae > Streptophyta > Magnoliopsida > Gentianales > Gentianaceae > Gentiana > Gentiana macrophylla. The sequence goes on from CM047814.1 coordinate 61,369,061, forward strand.
ATCAGCTACGGGTGCAATTCCTACTCCTATCTACTCTGACAATGGCAGTAGACAATCTATACACAAGCTACCCTCCTTAATTGGTCTGTAATAGCCTATACGCATAAAGAACTAGAACTTCCGATATTGAGCGTTACCTCATACCGTTAACCCGCCTAGACAGCTGTCGACATTGACCAGCACGTTCCTAGGGTCCATCAAGACTATGTCCTAATTAACACTTCACTTGCGGTCCTTCATGTTAATTTACGAATTACGAATACTCGATTGGCCAGACCTATTACTCGTTTCAATTATTTCTGCCGATCAACATAGCTGTAGTGAATCTCAGTTTAGGTTTTCTAAAATATGCCTCGGTAAACCGGTATAGACCGCCGGTTTACCGGGGGCAGCTTTTCCTAAGTTCTGGATCTACATTGCTCAGTACGATTATAATAAGTAAATTATGGGGTTGTTAAACATACAGATTAACTAAAACACATAAATACGAATAGATCTACCATATTGAAGACAATAAAGGAACGTTCAAAGCTTCATACCTTCAACAATGGAGATCTAGCTCGATCTACTCAAGCTAGAGATGATGGAAGAAGGGAGGAAACCCAAAACAACTCTATTAATGAGGCCTTATATAGATAGAATGACCGACTTAAGACTCTTTAAAACCCTAACCGACTTAGACAATACGGAAGAATGAATTTCGTGTTGAATAAGTTACCGGTTTACCGGGCATAACCCTCGGGTTACCGGGCCTTCTATTCTTTTTTTTCTTCAGCAGGCTTCTTCTTGGACTTCAATTACTCAGCCCAATGCATTCCTTTTCGTCCAGATCCGTTCTCTAATGCTCCAGATTCGGTACATCCTATAAATTACACAAAATGAGACAAAACAGTACCAAAACATCGGGAAAATAGCATAGATGCAGAATTACGATCCTGGAAACACTCACATAGCATTTAACACATATTCTAATCAATAACGAGCCTATCTATCCTCTCTTGAGCAGAATTCGGGTGCATATGGGTAAAAATATTGGTACCATTTAGAGTGTCATCAACTACCCCCCACTTAGCTTTTGATCGTCCCGAGCAAAAAGGCGAAAAGAAAATAACACTCTGATCAATGTACAAGTTAATTAAAAACAACTATGCCTTACTAAGCCAAGATCAAGATCATGCCACTTGTATCCATTAGTAACATACTAAACACTATTCACATCATGAGCCAATGTGTGTGTGCAATAACTTTCACAACCGCATAGAAATGCAGACAATCTCACATTACGTCAACCTGTCATCGAACTAACCAGTCTCAAACATGTTATTTATTAATTAATTAAGCTAGCAAGGCGGATCGAGAACCCAGCATATATTACTCTTAGGCTCACGTTTATCGGTCTATGCAAAAGTCGTGCATCTTACACTCCATCGACTAAGATATTGCCAAAGAGAATATAGATGTATATATTTCAATGCACTTCTCTTTCTTGGCGGGTGAACTCATATTGATTTAACTATCCTCACGGCCCCACTCATGATAAACTACCGAATCCAAAATTCCATTGCCTTTCTAAGTGTTGGTGAAACATGATTCGTGATAAAGCCAGGGTCAACTCTAGTCAAAACAATATGCTATCGACTACACACCAAGGGAAGTGAGTTATACGTGCTTAAAATGGTGGCTCATAACAGAATATGCGCTTAATACGCCACTACTTCAGAAGTGGACACTTTCTCTTACTCGTGCAAAGTAAAACAAAGGTGAAGTCAATTAACTCGAAAAGATCAAAGATATCATAATTTTTCGAAATTCTGTCGAAAAGAATCAAAGTCTATGTGATGAATCGTGCATCAAAGAGAATCAAGACAATCACGCAATTCATGGAATACAATGCTAAAAAGCTAAGTGACGTCCCTCTACACCCCCCCACTTAATCGAAACATTGTCCCCAATGTGTAAGATGAGAAATAAAAAACGAAAAGGAACTTAGCTTCGGTTAAGGGCGGAACCAAAGAAGAATCGGATCGTCGTATAAATCATCGGGCTCATGTAAGTAGTCCATGAAGAATCTGCGCTAAGTAACACAAGAAAAACCAAGAAGAATAGTGGTGCCAAGAAACTGTATAATAAGAATGCGGCAGTAAAAAAGAGAAAATAAATAACTCCAAAACAAATTAAGCCGACAAAATCATTATTTTAGAAATATTCTGCTACATTTACTAAATAGGAAAGGAAAATAACATAAAAACAACAAAAATGGAAGACAACAATAAAAAGAAATAAAAGCTAGTCCTCATCGGAATCACCCTCCCAGTCGACACCATGCTCAAAACCGGGAGGTGGTGCAGAACTGGAGGCGGCGGTGGCTAAAGATGATGTTCTACGATGCGGGGCAGTCCTAGGTGGCGGGGTAGAGGAAGGAATGCCAAAGAAGTCAATAATCCTATCCATCGTGCTATGTAGACTCGCAATTTCTCGCGAGTGCTCCTCAAGCAAGGCTCTCTGAGTCTTCGGTGCACCATGCACTGGAGTACGCTCCCTCTCTGCTCTAACCCATCTTTGTACTCTCGAAACTGACTATGAACTGAGCTGTGGCTCAGGATCTTCCCACTCATCACTGACAAGCATCTTCACCTCGGCCTCTAGAGCAAACATATCAATCATCGGCCCGTATGGTAGCAGCTCTCACTCAGAAGTGGTGCCAAGCTCATGTATACAGTCATGCATCAGGAGACCAATGTTTATGGGGGCACCCGTCTCTAGATAGAACATCATTTCTGCCCTTGAAGTGGTGATAGAGACCGTGTGCTTCGTCGGAAGAAGGCGAGCACAAACAAATCGATTAACCATCTTCCTGTCCCAAGATAAATCGTTCTCTAGGAAGATGGTGGGGGCTCCAACAGGATTATGCTTCCATTGCACCCTCAAGAAATCATCAACCATATCCATCCTCTCGAGATCGGAAATGTTGCTCGAGGATGAGTACTCATCCGGGGCCACCGGTGGATTTCTAACCCCAAAATGCTCGTTGATCCTCTCAATAGAAAAATCAACCTTAACTCCTCGGACCATAGCAAATGTGACTCCGGTGTTATGCGAAACATAAGCATAAAACACTATTACCACCGTGGCATTGAACCTTGCTGGTGCCTCAGCCATGTCCAATAAATCCTGTGCTTGTAGGTCGTGTGCAGACCAAACCTAACCTTGAAACGGCGCCGAAAAGTCGACGGACATTACCTAGGCTATACAGATCCTAACCGGCAAGTGTACCGGGTCAAATTGTAGCTCTAGTCCTGGGTGAGTCAGTCGTATTCCTCGGGAAAACATGGTAATTCTTTTAAGTGGGGTTAAACACCAAGAAGCTATTATTAACTCGATCTAAGTCGCAGATTTTATCAGTTTTATCGGGTTAGATCGTTAGATTAGTTAGATGTTAGTAAAGCATTAAATAAATAAATAATATATATATTTTTAGATCTAGCCAAGAATACTTTCTTGAATCAATATCTTTTAGTAGAAATAAATGAGACAGATCTTCCTTTATTCAAGGTGTAAATTATATATGAATCGGTGTACTCTAAGCTAGACAACTCCTCCTCACACGAGGCGTATGAAATTGTCATATGTCAAATGTCATCACCCAAGGTCCACAATCGCCCCATGCTAATCTTAGTTAGTCTCGAGCAGTGCAGTACAAATCTACCCCGGATAAAAGAGGTTATTCCGTTCGTCGACGGCCGATGTTATTCAAGAGGCTCCGGTTGTCAAGCGGATCGATTTAACACAAACGGTGTAGTTTCAATTAAACGTGATTTTAACATTATTAAGATCTCGAGTACAAATTTCAATAAGATTCATCTTTCCAGGACAAATCGCTTCGGGTAGGAAATAGGATTCCGTTAATCGACGGCCATTTTTACCTCCGGTTTTTCTATTTTTACTCATATCCACGACTTCTCTCGGTCAAGACATCGCCAGAGTTATATGTGGTATTCATCATGATTGATTACGTCATTCGAATATATTATCAATACGTTGCAAAATAGAAAAAGATTCATTATAATTAGTTTTAATCATGATTACCAGAGTCGATCATTCATTTTACCAAAAGATTAACTAATTCAGATTCATATCTTGGCTAGATATTACTACTACTAATATATATATATATATATATATATATGTATATAAATAGATAGAAATAATAAACATAATAACATTAGAAAATTACCGATTTTTTTTATTTTTATTTTTTTTTCCGGATACGAAAGGAGGGGAGGGGGATTTGAACCCTGGACCTCCCACTGAGGCCAGGGTAAAGCCCAGGGCACTAACCACTGGGATGAGCCGTATGCTCGAGAAAATTACCGATTACAACTGCTGAATTGGAGCCTAATCCTCGTGAAAGTAACAACGGCTTCCGAGACAACAATCCTCGATAATAAATCCAAGCATTACAACGATACTACTCTATTTATTTATACACATATGCATATATATATATACATACAACGACATATATATATATATATATATATATATATATATATATATATATATATATATAGGCCCAAAATGAAAACAAGAAAAGAGAAGAAAGGAGATGGAAGAAGAGGAAATGGAAGAAATGGGGAGGAGATGAGAAGAGAGATCTTGGCCAAGAGTGGCCAAGATGGGGCAAGGTTTTATGCTAGCAAGGGGGGGTATTTATAGGATTTTTTAGGTTCGAACCAAGTCAAAGTCTAGTTCGAGCCGAGTTTTGGTATAATGCCCATAACTTGAGTTGTAGACCTCCGATTGACGTGATTCAAAATCCGTTGGAAAGCTCGTTTGAAGATCTAAAACTTTCATCAAGGACTCTTCCCCTGAAAATGCCTCTAAGTTGGGTCGCATATTCGTCGATGATATTTTACAGTATAAGTACGTAGGAAAACCGACCCGTTGAACTTGTAAGCTTGTGGCATACTTTTATTTCCATATTTTAGGCCTCAAAATATGTCGTTACGTGGGATAATTTGATAGCCTTGGTCACCAAGTACTAAACTTAGTGGTTAAGTTTGGAAAATAAAATATCTTGGCCTCCCAAGTATTACTTAGTAGCTAAGTAATCCTTCAAATCTCTCGTTTCGTTATTCAGTCTTCAGTTCTGTCTCCGCAGTAAATCTTATCTTTTTTACCTGAACACAAAGAAACGAACCGCGAGTAAATCTGACAACAAAAGTTCAGAGCTGCGTTGAATTTTACCGACTCTTTTTAGGTTAATATTACAGTCTTTAGTTATGATATTTTTAGTTTTAACATAATAGTGAAAAATAAAACGTTTATAAAATATAGTAATTTTTATCACGACAGTCCGGTTATTAAATCGATAAAAAAACTTATAAAAATACCATAAAAACACGATAATTTATATAATAATTACTACTTATACATTTTGATAAAACTTAGTATTTATGACTTGATTTGATACATAAATGCTCAACATGGTATCAGAAGTGGGGCGAAATGTCATAATAATGATCATAAATTTATCTCTCATCACAACCCCCTACTTAGCTTTTGGTCGTCCTCGATCAAAACAAGCGATAAAACAAAATGAATGAGAGACAAATTCATGAAGATATAAGATATAAGGGACAACCAGATGATACAACCATTAGAATTACAACCAGGCGTTAACCTTAATATAAATGTATAACAGAGTGTGTGTGTGACAAGCCTTTTCAATTTCCACTATCCTCTCTTGAATAAATCAAGCAAAACACACAAATATCCATTCAGACAGCCCTAATGACTTTCCTAGGTATAAGCAGGAACAGTTCCACACAAAGTTCTCCCGTGTACTTATTAGGATAATCCCTAAAGCATATCATTCAGTTTATACTGGGGATAGTCAGAAGATAACTAAGTTTTCAACCATTGTCATTTTTTTTTAATTTCACATTTGTAGCATATGCCTTCATTCCCAGCAATAGGATGTTTCGTGATAACACCCTAGCTGGACTACTATCATCAGGCAGTCGGGAGCTGTAAACCTCATAGTGATATAGGACGTTTCGTGATAACGCCCTACTGCACTCAAATCATTGGTATAGTTCATCTTAATTTGGTATTCTTCCTTAACTTATATCCTTTCTATCACATTTAAACCTTCAGATATTCACAGTACACGTTCAAAAGTTAGGTACTAAGTTACTGTTATTATCTAGAATAACCACTAGGATACTGAATGGATACAGTTTAAAATTTTCCACTTCAATATCAAAGGCTTTACGTGAAGGAATTCATGTTACACAAATATATTTGGAATTACAATGCACTTACGGTTCACGTTGGTTATACACATCCAAATTGATCATTATATCTTCAAATCCATGAAATATATACCTTATACAGTTTATTTTAATCAACTAAATAATGCTCGAAAAAAATCGAAAACTAAGGGATTTATTGATACAAAATAAACATTAATTCCATTGCTAGACCAACGACTCCACATAAATGCTTAAGGAGTAAAAAGGAAGGATAGTACCCGTCATTGACTACATTTATAGTCTATAGCCAGACTTTACCGTGCTTCAGTTTTTAAGGCACTGGTGGCGGGTCATCCTCACGCACCGCATCCGTCTTTAATACCGGTCTCCAACATAGAGCAGACAATTTCCACCAATCCAAACGATTCTTGACCTTTTCTTTTGATTTTCAAGCTTTGGGTTTGCGAGCTTTCATATTATTGCTGAAGTCATCTTCTTCAATTACCTGCGTGTTAATACAATCCACAGCAAAAAAAAACACAAAGTGTACACACAAGAACAAGATTCTAGTGTAATGCATGGATATTTCAATGAATTGTAAGTGTTGAAGACAACGCTCTCATGATTAACTCCCAAACTTCTCCCTTACTAAAATCGTCAAGAAAACATACATACTTTTTATCCAACTTCATCTTTGTAATAGGGATAGAATGTATACCTCCCTTACCCTTGTCATTAGATAAATATGGTAAAGCTTCCTCGAATATTTGTGTTTCATCATTCGTACCTTTTCTTCAAAATATGCATTGGATATGGTGTTGCCTTATCTGGTTGAAACGAAATGAATTTGGGTTGAGTGGATAAGGTTCGCTTTGAATTGGCCCTTTCAAACTTGGTTCCTTCCAACTCGCTTCCAATTCTGATTATTTCTATTTTTATTTTATTTATTAATATTCCCTTGGGCATGATCAAGCCCTCGTTCAGGTGTTTCATCACTAGTTTCGAGTCATTCTCGTATTTCGATTTGAAAATGATACTTGGTCGAGATTTCCTGGATCGATATGACCGCGTTTACTCTCTACTCTTAACTGCCTTTCGTAAGTGTTTAAATCAGGCCTATAAGGAGTGAGTGGGGCCTTACCACTTCTGCTCATCAACTATCGAAAAATAGAAAAATAACTTGAAATAGATAAAACCTGAATCAGATGGTGTTTCATTACTGATTTCGGCCGTTTTCATAACTCGATTTGACAATTCTTGTGGAATAGAAAATATCGAATAGAAAATAACACGAAATCGATAAAAAAACCACATTTTTTTTTCTCTCGGTAATTACCGAGTCCACTCGGTATTTACCGAGTGTATTTTTTTTTATTTTTTTTTAATTGGTATCTTACCAATAGGTAGGTACCAACAAAAATAAACGAACCGCGTTTACTTTCTACTATCGAAAATAGAAAATAACTCGAAATTGGTAGAAGAAGAAAATTGGTAACTAAAAGAAGGTAGACACCAACGGAAAATAAAAAAGAAATGTGATAAGAAGAGTGTTGACTTATCCTCGAGAATTTTGAGCTAGTACAAGTAGTAACCCTAGACACAAAGAAAGAAATTAGCGACGTTTTCCCCGGCAACGGATTATCAAGGATATTTTCCTAGCGTCGTTTCCTAGGGGACGTAGACACAATGCCTTCGATCCCCCAACAACGGCGCCAAAATCTTTGATAGACCTAAACCTAACCTTGGAAACGGCGCGAGAAAAGTCGACGGACATTACCTAGGCTATCTGATCCTAACCGGCAGTGTACCGGGTCAAATTGTAGCTCTAGTCTGGTGAGTCAGGTCGTATTCCTCAGGGAAAACATGGTAATTCTTTTAAGTGGGGTTAAACACCAAGAAGCTATTATTAACTCGATCTAAGTCGCAGTTTTATCAGTTTTATCGGGTTAGATCGTTAGATTAGTTAGATGTTAGTAAAACAGTAAAAAAATAAATAATATATATATTTTTAGATCTAGCCAAGAATACTTTACTGAATCAATATCTTTTAGTAGAAATAAATGAGACAGATCTTCCTTTATTCAAGGTGTAAATTATATATGAATCGGTGTACTCCTAAGCTAGACAACTCCTCCTCACACGAGCGTATGAAATTGTCATATGTCAAATGTCATCACCCAAGGTCCACAAGCGCCCCATGCTAATCTTAGTTAGTCCGAGCAGTGCAGTACAAATCTACCCCGGATAAAAGAGGTTATTCCGCTCGCCGACGGCCGATGTTATTCAAGAGGCTCCGGTTGTCAAGCGGATCGATTTAACACAAACGGTGTAGTTTCAATTAAAGCGTGATTTTAACATTAATAAGATCTCGAGTACAAATTTCAATAAGATTCATCTTTCCAGACAAATCGCCCCGGGTAGGAAATAGGATTCCGTTAATCAGACGGCCATTTTACCCTCCGTTTTTCTATTTTTACTCATATCCCGACTTCTCTGGTGGTCAAGACATCGCCAGTTATATGTGGTATTCATCATGATTGATTACGTCATTCGAATATATTATCAATACGTTGCAAAATAGAAAAAGATTCATTATAATTAGTTTTAATCATGATTACCAGAGTGGATCATTCATTTTACCAAAAGATTAACTAATTGATTCATATCTTGGCTAGATATTACTACTACTAATATATATATATATATATATATATATATATATATATATATATATATATATATATATATATATATATATATATATGTATATAAATAGATAGAAATAATAAACATAATAACATTAGAAAATTACCGATTACAAGCTCATTGAATTGGAGCCTAATCCTCGTGAAAGTAACAACGGCTTCCGAGACAACAATCCTCGATAATAAATCCAAGCATTACAACGATACTACTCTATTTATTTATACACATATGCATATATATATACATACATCGACATATATATATACATACATCGACATATATATATATATATATATATATATATATATATATATATATATATATATATATATATATGGGCCCAAAATGAAAACAAGAAAAGAGAAGAAAGGAGATGGAAGAAGAGGGGAAATGGAAGAAATGGGGAGGAGATGAGAAGAGAGATCTTGGCCAAGAGTGGCCAAGATGGGGCAAGGTTTTATGCTAGCAAGGGGGGGTATTTATAGGATTTTTTAGGTTCGAACCGAGTCAAAGTCTAGTTCGAGCCGAGTTTTGGTATAATGCCCATAACTTGAGTTGTAGACCTCCGATTGTCGTGATTCAAAATCCGTTGGAAAGCTCGTTTGAGGATCTAAAACTTTCATCAAGGACTCTTCCCCTGAAAATGCCTCTAAGTTGGGTCGCATATTCGTCGATGATATTTTACAGTATAAGTACGTAGGAAAACCGACCCGTTGAACTTGTAAGCTTGTGGCATACTTTTATTTCCATATTTTAGGCCTCAAAATATGTCGTTACGTGGGATAATTTGATAGCCTTGGTCACCAAGTACTAAACTTAGTGGTTAAGTTTGGAAAATAAAATATCTTGGCCTCCCAAGTATTACTTAGTAGCTAAGTAATCCTTCAAATCTCTCGTTTCGTTATTCGAGTCTTGATTCTATCTCCATGATAAATCTTATCTTTTTTACCCGAACACAAAGAAACGAACATGAGTAAATCGACAACAAAAGTTCAGTAAAGCTGCGTTGAATTTTACCGACTTTTTAGGTTAATATTACAGTCTTTAGTTATGATATTTTTAGTTTTAACATAATAGTGAAAAATAAAACGCTTATAAAATATAGTAATTTTTATCACGACAATCCGGTTATTAAATCGATAAAAAAACTTATAAAAATACCATAAAAACACGATAATTTATATAATAATTACTACTTATACATTTTGATAAAACTTAGTATTTATGACTTGATTTGATACATAAATGCTCAAAATGGTATCAGAAGTGGGGCGAAATGTTATAATAATGATCATAAATTTATCTCTCATCAAGGGCCTCCGGCAAAATCGACCCGCAGTCGGCTAAATCTACCCCTCGTTCTCGAGCCACTGGTCTTGCGTTCCAATGGCCTCGGAATGACTCGTAAATCTATAAAGAATGGAATTGCTCAACCCCGTCGATTAAGGGATTAGCATCTCCATACACACTCTGATAACCACTAGGCCGAACTGCTGAACGTTGACGCTTAGGACCCATCTGAATGAGTATAGAACCTGATATAAAAGCTTTTTTTCTAGAAAATAACCCTCAATAAACCGGTGGTAGGGTTCGGTTTACCGGCCTGAATTTTTTTGATTTTCTTTCAGGACTGTGCCTCTGATGATAGAAGAAGAATAATAACAGCACTTCACCGTAGCAGCAGCAATACAACTCAGCAACAGGGTTGGAGGAGGTGGTGTTCAGGGTTTGGAAATGGAAGGAAATGGTTTGGCTATGGTGGTGATAGTGGTGGTGATGGTGGCCGGATTTTAGAAAGGAGGAAGAAATGGGAGAAGTTTGTTGAATGAAAGAGATGAAAATGATAAGAATGATGATAATGGTTATGAATGGGTGGTTTAAATAGGAAGAATGGAGTGAATGTGGATGGTTTAGTGGGATTGTGGGTAGAGAAGTTATTAGGGTGAGGGATTTGAGGAGGTGATTGATGGGATCGAGGTGGAGTTATGGTGGAGTGTGGGAAAGGATGAAAAATTTTGAAAAGAGGGGAAAATGGTTCGGTTTCTACTGACTGACCGTATCTGGTGCAACGTGTGTCCTCCACATGTCTCTAAAAATTCAGCTTTATACACTGACACTCAGAAATCTGAAATCCAAGCCTCGGTAACCCGGAGGTTACCCTCGAGATACCGGGGGTATCTTTTCCCCAGATTTTTGATCTGCCTCTGCTGCACTTCTTACTCAACATTTCTACTCTATTCTGACCTCAATTTGACTACCCTTTTATCCTCCAATTGTTGTTTCCGACTCAAAACCTAACCTACTTCACTAGTATCCGCAACAAGGTAAAAAAACCTTTCCAAACCATTCAGTTTCAAGCCTAAGTTTGTGGTAGGATGAAAAAAAGTTCGTCCCTTCATCTGGCTACTTTTATTCAATCCTAAACTACCTAAGGGTTTGAAGAATTAGTTCTGAGTTTATAGTCGCCAGCTCGACTTTCTTCAGATCTCTGGTCAATCAAGGGTTGGAGCCTTCACTTGCCAAACTTTCGCTCCAGAGGTTTGCACTTTCAAAGAACCTTTTTGAGCTCTCTTCCTAGCACTCATCTCCCTTTTATCTTGCGTGCTAGTTCTGACTCTGTGTCGAGATTTAGACCTTAAACTCAAGGACTCCACGCTTTCCACTTTCAGCTCGACTCGTTCACTACGCAACACGGAAGGACTAGCTTCCGTGAGCATCTTGTCGTGGTCCTTATCTTCTTTCTCTCTCAGCATTAATCTTATAAACTCATGCTCAACGGTTTCTACGACAACCTCTCTATGCTTATGCCCTCCGATTTCCAAGATCTCCACCTTCCCAGAAGCATACGTCATCTTACAACTCTCCGGTCGGTTTTCTAGGGGTTCTAGGATCTTAAAAGATACAGCGTCATTATTTATCCTAAGAGTGACCTCCCCCTTATCAAAATCCATAACCGCCCTGCTCATTGCTAAGAAGGGTCGTCCAAAGAGAACTAGGGCACTAGGGTCCTCAGGTACGTCCATGACCATAAATTCAATAGGATGCGTGAACCCTCCTGCCTTAATTATACACTTTCTAAGCAAACCAGCAGGCATGTCTCTGGTTCTATCTACGAAGGTCATGGTCCTGGTTTGATTCATCACGACTGGAAGTTTTATCTTTTGACAGAGGGAAACATGAAGAATATTGCAACTCGAGCCAGAGTCGCAGAGACCTAATCCTACGGATATTCCATTAACATAAATTGGGAGTCTGAACGTGCCAGGGTCTCCTAACTTCACCATGGTGTCTGAGACTGGGTAATCCTCAGGCTCAGAAAACATCGTGTCAGGATCCTCTTTAGGATCGTCAGAATCGTAATTTGAAGATGATATATCAATTAATTCGCAAGGAAACTCACCCGGACGATACGTGCTGTACTCCTTCAGGTCATCTTCAGACTCTTGCTTGATTTCTTTCTCCTCTTTCTCCAACCGTTTCTTTATAGTCTCATAATGCTCTTGTGCTTCAGTTCCGGGATACATGGAAATTGGTGTGATGTTCAAGATTGTTCTAGGCATATTGTTCGACTTGTGTGTGCTTTTTCAACTATGAATCGATCAAATTTCTGAAGTGTTCTGATCAATCTACAAAAAGACAAAATAAAACAAAGAAAAGGTTATCAACTTCCGCTTCAGCTGGGTGTGATCCCAACTGTTGCGGACCTACTAACTAAAATCAACAGGGAATAACACAGAATAACGAGAACTGTTCAGAAATCAATTTTCCAGGCCTCGGTAACTCGGAGGTTACCTTCGGGATACCGGCCCTGAATTTTCTAATTCTGGCAGTTTAACATGTGCAGGATTGATACTGAACAACTCAAGACTCAAAATAAAATAAAATAAAATAAACGACATTAGAATTAAAACGTTTATATTTATAAATTGGCCATTGTCCCCGGCAACGGCGCCAAAAATCTTGATCGCGTGTAAGTCACTAACGTCGATATTACTAGCAAGAATACTAGGTACATCGTAGTATAGTAGTTCAAGGTCTTTACGAAAGCACTTGGATTAGCAGTTCTTATTTTAGAAATAAGAATCTATAGCGATAGATTTAACTGCTATTAGATTATAGTTTACCTATATAGATGTGATGCTAAAAGAAGTTTAGCATAGATCGCGATGAGGATACTGCTAGCCAGTGTTCTCAAAATCTATATATGTTAGGATGTTAGTCCTAAAGATAAGGTGAAAGATGATGCTTATGAAAGGTTTCATTTGCTGCTGCGATAGGAACCATCATAAAGGTAATGCCGGATGTTCATAATTCATGAAGAGTCATGAGCAAGTATGAAAGTAAATCTGGTGAATGTCGAGAATATCCTTAAACAATTTAAGGAAGTGTTCCCAGTTTATTGAAACTTGGAAATAAATAAACATAGATATACAGACGTATATCCTGAGTCTTATGAAGGCGAGTGGGAGCTACAGTCTGGGTTTGCAGTCACTTTGATTAAGTGATACAGTGAACTGGAAATGTTCTGGGCTATAGGTCACTGTAAATTCTACAACTGAGCCAAAACACAGTAGTGCCTTAGAGGCGCAGCGGGAGCAGTACATTAATCTAGAAGTTTCATTTTTGAACCTTGTGCGGTTTTTCCACCTTTTCCATATAGCTGATAGAGTAAGTGGATTCATTGCTCGAAGCAAGGACCATGGTCTCTTCAGAGATTCATGTGCGTGTTGAGGCAGTTCCTTTGACTTCATCATTTGGAACATGATACGAAGATAGTCTAAGTCCCCATGGATAGCGATCCGTTCATGGCTAGGGCTGGTTACGAGTATTGCATGAGATTCTTGTGTTTCAACTTGGTCTTGTGTGTGCGAGTGATTGTTGAAATAGTGTCCTAAACCCAATCGGGTTGGACCGGATCCGACCGGGTCGGATCATTTCTACTATTTCTTTATGTTTATGCATATATTAAATGGCTTTTATGTTGTCATATATATGTTCTTTTAATGAACCAATTATGAATTGTTATATGATAACGTCCTTAGTATTAAACCGTGATAGAGAAACCATGATGGGAGATTATGGTTGATGAGATCTCTAATCACTTTAATAAGTTTGATACTTAAATGTCTCTAGACTGATGTACTATTAAACAGAGCATTGATAATATAAACAGGCTAGCGCATATTAGATGTCTTTTGTCTTTAAGAGCAAGGATAGATCTCGTCTATCAAAGTGTAGAGACACTTGGACTGTACTTGGACGTGTATTAGAGAATGCATACGTTAGACTGACCCACTTACACGGATAAGTGTCACACTATGTGACGATTGTGTAATTATCCTTCAGACCGGAGTCTTCATGGCATCATGGTGTGGATTGTCATGCTTTGACACTATTGAGGTTTCCACAGCCACGGGCGATCATGCGGTAGTGATTGGGTGTGATATCAAGCATCGCGGAGTATACATGTTTGGTCGTCTGGGAATCGCGTACCCTATCAGTAGGGGTAAATATCCGAAGTGGCCTTCTTATAAGGAGTGTCTTACTCTCGTGAATCTTTGCAAAGTGGAAGTAAATGAGTTACTTCGAGAGAGCATGATATCCATATTATAAGATACGATCGTTAATGTATGGACACTCGAGATACGTTTGTATGGATATTATTACATCGATAGGATTGTAAGTTACACGGTAACTGTTTCACATGAAAGGTAGTAGTCATTGCATTTGAATCTTCCGATGATTGGGGGTCACGGTGTGTTGCTAGACGCTATCCCATGATCGTTAGGTATGAAGGGCATTTTCGTAATTTGCACTTTGTGTCTACGGCCAACATATTCGGAAGCCTATCGGGTCACACACATATGAACATCTAGCCGGATTAAAATGTGGTTATAGATGATAACCAAATAAGGAAAGTTTTATCTCACGACTATAAAGGTTATAGTGGTAAATTAATATGGTGGTATTTATTTATTATAAATAAATTAAATACAAGATATTAATAATATTATATTAATTAAAGAATATTCCGGATGCCAATTTATTGGCATATGGGGCGCAACTTATTAGTGTATAAGATACACTTCGACTGCAAATTTAATTAATGGTATTACCATATATTAATATCGAGATATTAATATTTATATATATATATATATATATATATATATATATATATATATATATATTATGCTAGCATGCGTGTGTTGTACATATATATAAGATATACATGTTCACACTTGTAATGGTTATATATTTATATGTGTAATATATATGTGATATATATACACATGTGTAAATTGATTTATGGTAATATAATAAAGATAGTCAATATTAGATATTGATAATATCTTGGAAATATTCAATATAAGATATTGACAATATCCTAGATTTATTTAATATAAGATATTATAATAAATGAGATAAATCAATCTATTATATTTTCCTTATTTTATTGGGAAAAAGTTTTCTTCTTCTTCACACCTAGATGGGGCGCCCCTCTCACTATAAATAAGAGGTGGGTGTCAAGCTCTTTTGCACATTACAATTCCAAGAACTAATAGTTCTTGTGTAAAACAGAGAGCATCCTATGGAGAGTTGGAGAGAGGGGAAAAGGGCCGGTCTAGCAACCGGAGTTTTCCAATAGCAATCCATGATGGGATTCCGGTGGGCTGTTCGTGTGGACTAGTGGTAGAGCCCGAACACTTGGGCGGCTCTATGCAGAACTACTCTCCTTAAACGGTCAAAGCGTCGATCTTTTAGATCAACGAAGGTAACCACCGTCTACTAACTTATTTGTTTATTGCTTAAACAAAGTCGATCTTGGGTCGATAGGAAATAAAATTTTGAATTCTGCTGCGTTCCCGCGTAGATTTCCTAACAGATTCTCCCTAAAAGGATATCATTTTGATATGCGTGATTGGATTGCGGTTCCGAAATGCGACACTTTATACAATAAAGTTGTGACGTAAGCCATGCAAAGAATCCCTTACCTGTTTTGGGATAGTGCCCTTAACCAAAACATATACTTAACCGAGTTTCAAAGAATAAGGTTGAATAAATTCCATATTAGATATAGAAGGGGATAATGTCGAATCTATCTTAACCGATGGTTTGAAGTTGTCATAGGCAAAGTCAGAAAAGCTTAGAGCCTAGTATGACATGTGCAACTTTGTGGATATCTTAGCATGTACGCTAGATGTTATTTACTTACCCTCGGAGCAAAACTGTTTTCCTCCAAACGTGCCGTCTTCTAGAGGAAGTGTCCCTTCAAAAAGAGACAGTGGGAGTAAATTAGAATCTCATAAGAGTATGAGAACCACAAAGAGATATTCAACCATTGGAACACGAGCAGGCGCCGCATAGCGAAGGGTGTAGAACACTGCTCAGGCACACAAAAATTCTATAAGTCTGTGGATAACCTTAAGCCTGAAAAGGTTGTTGGTATGTTCATCTTGAAGAATGAATATCTCGCGACTTATGAAGGAATATTTGAAAGGCAAGATTAAGAGATATGGCCATGAGCCATAACATCTGAATTAGATTCCATCAGTGACAACGAGGTTGTGAACCTGGTCTGTCTTACCAAGAGGGAATATCCCTGAAAGACTGACATGGATAGTAATATGATTAGCATAAGGCTATAGTGACGGCTGAAGGGTATGGGGTGTAAACCTTGTAATTATCTTTATGCTGCCAACTGAGCCAGTTCTATTCAGACTATGCTTGTTATAACTTCGTATCATGGCTATATGATAGTGTTGAAGACGTTAGGCAAAAAGATCGATGTTCATAGACGATAACATGATATGTGAAGCCCACGAGATCCATTTATGGACTCAAACAAGTTTCTCTAGACGGTTTCTTTGTTTGATAATAAAAGGAGTTTGATTTAGTAAAAAGAAGGGATATGCCCAATGTGCAGGAGGGATAGTGGGAGTGTGTTGAGCAAGATATTGGATATCTCTCTCAGGAATCATTACCCCATGTCACAGTCAATTAATGTTTGGTAGTTCAAGGTCTTTACGAAAGCACTTGGATTAGCAGTTCTTATATTTTTTGAAATAAGAATCTATAGTGATAGATTTAACTGCTCTTAGTTTATACTTTACCTATATAGATGTGATGCTAAAAGAGTTTAGCATTGATCGCAACAGGAGAAACTGCTAGCCGGTGTTCTCAAGATCTATCTATGTTAGGACGTTAGTCCTAAAGATAAGGTGAAAGATGTGCTTATGGAAGGTTTCCTTTGCTACTACGATAGGAACCATCATAAAAGTAATGCCAGATGTTCATAGTCCATGAAGAGTCATGAGGAAGTATGAAAGTAAATCTGGTGAATGTCGACAATATCCTTAAACAAGTTAAGGATGGTTTCCTAGTTTATTGAGACTTGGAATCAGATAAATATAGATATACAGACGTATAACCTGAGTCATATGAAGGCGAGTGGGAGCTACAGTCTGGGTTTGCAGTCACTTTGATTAAGTGATACAGTGAGCTGGAAATGTTCTTATCAAGAGATCATTGTGAATTCTACAACTGAGCCAAAACACAGTATTGCCTTGGAGGCACAACGGGAGTAGTACAAGGATCTAGAAGGTTCATTTCT
Source organism: Gentiana macrophylla (assembly GCA_026214975.1). Lineage (NCBI taxonomy): Eukaryota > Viridiplantae > Streptophyta > Magnoliopsida > Gentianales > Gentianaceae > Gentiana > Gentiana macrophylla. The sequence continues at coordinate 61,386,638 of CM047814.1, forward strand.
GAACCTTGTATGATTCTTCCACCTTTTCTACATAGCTGATATAGTAAGGGGATTCATTGCTTGAAGCAAGGACCAGGTTCTCGTCAGAGATTCATGTGTGTGTTGAGGCGGTTCCTTTGACTTGGTCATTTAGAGCATGGTATGAAGATAGTCTGAGTCCCAATGGATAGCGATTCATTCACGGCTAGGGCTGGTTGCCAGTATTGCATGAGATTCTTGTGTTTCAACTTGGTCTTGTGTGTACGAGTGATTGGTTTTAGGCCAAGTGGAATATTGTTGAAATAGTGTCCTAAACCCAATCGGGTTGGACCATATCCGACCGGGTCGGATCATTTCTACTATTTCTTTATGATTATACATATATAATAAATGGTTTTTCTGTTGTCATATGTTTGTTCTTTTAAAGAACTAATTATGAATTGTTATATCATAACGTCCTTAGTATTAAACTGTGATAGAGAAACCATGATAGGCGATTATGGTTGATGAGATCTCTAATCACTTTAATAAGTTTGATACTTAAATGTCTCTAGGCTTATGTTTTTTTTTCCAAAACAACTTTATTTTATTAAAAGAAGAAATAAAGTGCTACAAAAAGTTTGCCATATCCCGGCCCGCCCCAAGTTTGCGTGATAGAATGCATAGCATGGCCCCCTTAAACCCTATGTGTGGCAAACCTAGTGTAGGAAAATCCATCACATAGGGAAGAGTACTCGCTCTATGCATTCCTAAAAAATCCCAAACTCCAAAAATGTGTACAACAGTGGAAATCAAAAGTGAAAGAATGGCGTCTGTGTGTCTCGAGTCTTGTAGGAAAGAAAAGTGGCTCGATCGCTGATGGTACATCCGAAATTCGTCGTCTTTCATAGGTCATTGCATCTGCTTGAGAGTGTGTAAAGTCCAGTTCCGATCCTGAGCAATGGCTATAGCCTTCACGTAGGGCAGAACATCACATAGCAATAAAAGGGGGAGTACCATTGTAAAGCATGAAAGGAACAAAAACACCTGAGTTGCACCCCTATCAGAGTGGTATGGGTGCGTCCAAAGCTCAATGCACTCCAGAAATCTAGTGCCGTTGAAATGAGGTGTATCAAAAGAGTCTGTCCACATCACCAGCACGCAGAATAAGTGGAAAATACCAAGCAAACTCCAAAGAGTAAAGTAGATAAAGAACAAGAACACTTGGTTTGCACCCCAACCAAGACTGGAGGGATGCATCCATGTAAGTAGAGTGAGTTGTATGCATGCGTTTTGAGTCCTAGGGCGCCTTCCTTGTCTGCAGCCTGCCAATCTGTAAACAATGTGTAACGCTGTACAAAGTAGAAACGTAACAAAAATAGGAGAGTAAAAGAAGGGAACAACACGACCTGGTTTGCACTCTTCACAAGTGAAGAGTGCTTCCCGGTGTATGAGTGATATGTCGGATATGAGGTGGTCCATGTAGATCATCGTGAATAAGATGAAAAATATATGGTGGGACATCCCTCTGTTGATGGAAAATCCGATCCTCCCCTTCCAAAGCAGCAAGGCCGTCTGCAACCCCGTTACACTCTCTGTAAACGTGGGAAATGGTATACGACATCGAGCGTAGTTTGTGATGTATCTGAGTAATGAAGAGACATAAGGGCCATCCTCCGCCATTTGTCCCAAAAATAATTCGGTGAACATAAAGCGAATCAGAATCAATATCCACGGGCTGATCCTTATTACACAACCGAAGACCGAATAATAAAGCTTTGATCTCTGCGTCCACAACGGTACCATGGACAAAGCAAGCATGAAAGGCCATAATGAACCTTCCTGCAGAATCACGTAGAATACCTCCTCCATAAGCAATGCCATGCCGAACACTCCCATCCACGTTCAACTTAACATTCCTAGGAAGGGGCGGTTTCCACCGCAGAGTGATCAAATGGCGTCTAGGACCGGATTTGAATTTGAACGGCCTAAAGAAAGGCGTCCCTTTATCAGTTCCCAGGATAGATGCGTCCAAAACCCGACAGAAAGCGAGTTGCCTGACGGCCTGCTCAATAAGAATGATGGTCCGTTGAGTAGAAGGTTGTGTATCGTCGTGCCGACACTGGTTTCTCGTCGCCCAAATTCCCCAACAGACAATCACAGGCACAATAAGGCGAAGGCTATAGATACTGCTAGCCGAGTTCCTCCAAAAGGTAAAAAGCGGCACAATCCCAGAACTAGGTGTGAATCTGAGGCCAAAATGATGCATGAAGTAGGACCAAACTGCAGTGGCGAAAGGGCACTCAATGAAGAGATGATAGATGTCCTCCTCATGAGAGCATGCAAAACACTTAGTAACCAGAGGGATACCACGGCGCTGAATGTTAGGGTCCGTAGGTAAAATGTTATGAAGGATCCTCCAAGCAAAGAAAGAGATTTTGAGAGGTAAAAGGTTGTTCCAAATCATCTTGTAGATAACGTTCTCAGGGTGGTGAGTGCGCTTCATGTCCCACGCTGAGTGAGTGGTGAACCTGCCATCAGGGGTAAGGGACCATATGAGCTCGTCAGCTGTCCCAGGGTCAATTGGAACAAGCAAAATCTCCTCAACAATGTGTGAGGGAAGATGAGAATGCAGAAGGTGAGGATCCCATTTGCCGTTAACCCAAAATTCATTAATCTTCCAGAAACGATCTTCAGAAGGGTTGCCCAAGTCATGCGTAGTCCACTTGTCCCTCCAGAAATCGATATTACCCTCATTTACTCTCCAAGTGATAGCATGCTCTGCAAAATCCCGCATCCTCCAAACTCTCTTTAACATAGGTGTTGTGCGTTGGCTCGGGGAGCATCCAAAGGGATTGATCAATAATATAAGCATTATGAATAGCTTTAGCCCAAATTCCGTTCTTCTGCCTTAAACGGACCCATAACTTGATCGCAAAAGTGTCACTCACGTCAAAAAGGCTGCGTACCCCCAAACCACCTTCCGAAGTCGGCATACACAATTTATCCTAAGATCTCCAATGTATTCGGCCCCCATCAGGTGCACTATCCCACAGAAACTTATTAAAGATGCGATGAATACGATGAATAACCTCTTTCGGGGGAACAAGAACTTGAAGGATGTAAATCGGTACGGACTTTAGAACATGCTTGAGAAGAATAAGCTTACCCCCAAAGGACAGGAGTCTGGTGCCCCAGTGGTGAAGCTTCCTCTGCACCTTATCATTAATATCATGGTAGAACAAGATGCGATTCCGACCCCGAAAAAGAGGTGCACCCAGATAACGAAAGGGCATATCTTCACACTTAAAGCCTAAGATATTGTGCACCCATCCTGCCTTTGTAGCCGGCAGCTTGTGCCCGATGAGAGTGCTCTTGGTGGAATTAATACGTTGCCCCGGGACAACTCATAGTGGTGGAACATCTCCTTAATGCCTCTCAATCCTTTCCGATTGCAACGAGTGAAAAGGATCGTATCATCAGCAAAAGCTAGATAGTGAATACCCTTGACCTTCGAGTGAAACTGCATGCCAGGATTCTGATCCATAAAATCATTAATGAGCTTTCCTAAATACTCAACGGCTAGGACAAAAAGAGCAGGCGACAAAGGGTCGCCCTGCTTCACACCACGAGTAGCATGAAAGTGCGTGGAAGGAGTACCATTAAACAGGATGTAAAACCAGTTATCCGCAAGGGTTCTGAAAACGAGGTCAATAAAAGGTTCGTGAAAGCCAAACATCCTCAGCATCTTCATTATAAAACCCTAATCAATGCGGTCATACGCCTTCTCCATATCTAATTTGAGCATAATATTGGGGCTCCGGATCTTTTTATTAATATTTTTACAAAGCTCTTAAGCCAGCAAGATATTATCAGTGATGCATTTGCCAGGGACGAAGCCTGTCTGTTGATCCGCTATCAGCATGGGAAGATAAGCATTCAGACGCTGCGTGATAATTTTGGTGATAAGTTGGGAAAAGACAGTGCAGAGACTAATCAGCCGAAAGTCCTTCCATCTATCAGCCCCTGGCTTTTTTGGAAGTAGGATGATCGTGGAGGTAGAGAAATAACGAGGAAGGTGCCCTCCCATGAAAAAATCACCAACAGCCGAGACAATATCATGCTTAATGATCTGCCAGCATGCTTTAAAAAAATGTGACGTATACCCATCCGGACCAAAGAAAGAATCAGAGCTCATAGATAAAACCGTAGCATGGATCTCTTCGTGAGAAAAGGGCAGCCATGAGGGTCCGATTCGATCCAGAGAGATTTGAGGAAGGGTAAAGTGAATAAGGGTAGTACCCATACCTTCCCTATCTGCCGAGAAAAGCTGAGCGTAAAACCATACAGAAGAAAGACGGATGTCATCCTGATTATCAATCCAATTGCCATCGTCCACCTGTATCCGATGAATGTAGTTCTGGTTCCGTCTTTGCTTACATATAGCATGGAAATATTTACTATTTGCATCCCCAGCTTCAATCCACTTAACCGCAGCTTTATGTTTGAGGAACCGAGTCTCTCTATTAATACACTTCTCGTAATCCAACGTGGCATGTTCCAACTTAAGTTTAGAGGTTGCCGTCCCCTCTTGATCATGGATGACCGTGCAGTCGTTAACCTCAGCCAACGCCCTCTTAGTATTCTCGAAGATATTGCCAAAAACCACATGGTTCGACTCAGTTAATTTGTAAGCCAGCTTCTTAAGTTTCTTACCCAAAAGATACATACCCTGGCCGTCCTCCGGCTCTTCCCAAGACGCCTTCACTAAATCCAGAAACGAACTATCTTCCGTCCTAACATTAATAAAACGAAAGGAGGACTTACCCGTTTTCTTTGAGCCACACATCGTCAAAAGCGGACAATGATCTAAATGCACTCTAGTCAGATGAGAGACTTTCGTGGTGTCAAAATGATCCAGCCACTTGGCATTATAGAAAACTCTGTCCAAGCGTTGCCACATTTTGCGATTAAACCAAGTGTAAAGGGAACCCTCAAAAGAAGCTTCAGTGAGATTAGCCCCCTGAATACAGTCATTGAAATCTTGCATGTCATTCAGCCTAGGAGGACCTCCCCCTTTTAGTTCATCAGCCTGACGAATAATGTTAAAGTCCCCTCCAAGAATCCAGGGCTTGTCAACATTAGCAGCCCTATCGAGAATCGTTTGCCAGAGAGCTTGTCTAGGGGATCGACTATGCTTGGCGTAAATTCCCGATATCGAAAAATGGTCCCCATTCTGGTCCGTGACATCAGCCGTACACATCTGGTCACCATCCACAATGAAAGAACAGTCCACTCCAGACCATAAAAACCAGATTTTACCTGGCAAAAAAGAGTGTGAGAAGTCAAATCCCAGCTTATGACGGATAAGAGCAATGAACTTATCCGAACAGAGGGGTTCGATAAGAACAAGGATCTTACATATGTTGTCTACAAATGTTCTTTAAACAAGTTTGAGTGGTATCATTACCTGCTCCACACACATTCCAAAACAAAAGATTGATCGGACTAAACATCAGAAGAGCGTAAGTGATAAGTTTGAGAAAGTACCATGTCTTGTGACGTGGCTTTGGTTTTCCCCTTTTTCTTCCCTTTCTTAGAGGTGCCAGGGATAGCATTTGAAGCATCCGTCTTGTCTATGGTTGCCTCAGGTATTGCTGCCGGATTAGACACTTGAGTATCCTGTAATCCCTTAGCCGAGGTAGTATGAGCTTCCACAGACGTATCATCACGCACAATATCTTCATGACGGGGGTCATTTCCTTTATCTGTACTTTGATTATCATGCACGGCCACATCTTCGATTGGTCCTGACATAGCCGAAGGAATGTTACCCACTCCACCATCAGGATTAAGGGGATCCTGCATATGAGTGATCACCAACTGCTCTAGATGCGCCGCCTCTTTTGTCACTTCTATCTCAATCCCAGAATTGACCATGCGTTGGTCAAGTTTAGAATGGAAATCCAGTAAATCAATTTTCACAACAATATGATCGGAGACTTTCCCCGCTGAACGTGGCATGTTCTCAACCTGTCTGATTCTATCGTCTTTCAAAAGAGAGTGATGGACGGTTTCAAGAATATCGTCGTCATTAAGCGATTGCAGAACATGGAAAGAATTCTGATTACTTTGTGATTTCGAAGGTCTAGAGCACGAAGCCGAAGTTGAAGTAATATGAATCGCATCCCTCTCAGTGAATTTAGCCAACATGTCATCAATAGTTTTGGTCAAAACTGCATGAGGAACAGGAGGGGGCCCTGAGGGCACCACAGGACCAGTCTGCTTTACCTGATACACTTGTTGAATCTTAGGCCCGTCATGTTTTTGCCCTTGAGGCTCCGAAGGCCCACCACCAGGGTTTTGCTTTTTACGAGGAATGTCAGGAGGTGGGTTCTTCCGTCTACATCGCTTCTCAGAATGACCAATCCTATGACATAACGTACAATATTCAGGCCAGTATTCAGCATGAACCTCTTGCCATTGTCCCCTATGGACATCTTCCCCTAGCTATATTCTAGTGCAACGCGGTTTCTGGATGTCAACCTCAACCAGAGCCCTGGCTACAGATGGTCGTCTCATATCAGTAGTAGCTGCATCCGTCTGTAAAGGTCTACCAATAAGTCCAGCAATCTTGTTCACATATTTAGGGTTAAAGTACGGCAGCGGGAGGCCCGGAAATTCAAACCAGATAGGAACCATCGAACAATCAGCATTATAGTGGAAGTCAACAGTCTATTTAGATAGCACAAATCTATTTGACCCCATGTACCATTCCCGTCGTGTAAATAAATGATTGTAATCCTCCTGACAACCAGGGTGCACAAGTACGTGTTTCGAGTCAAGCAAACCTACTTTGCTGTAGCTTTTAAGTCGAGTCGCAAAACAAAATTCCTTATATCATCAATTCGAGGTCTATAATCAGGAAAACGAGCTACTAACGCATTCTCAAAAGGCCGAGCGAGAACTTCTAACTCAGCCCTCGACACAAAAAACGTAGGCTCACCTTTGCAAGTACAATGGACACCAAAATCAGGAATATCTACCTTTGAACCAGAAGTGGCTGCTGAGTAAGATTTGATCGGATCTGCAATGCTGTCCGGCTGAGAAGTGGCCGTTGGCGGAGCCCCGGGAGGGTCAGCCATAGAAGCCGACAACAGGCTGGCTGCACAAGATCAAAAATGCCACCGCAAGCCTGTTATGACGAGCAAAACACTGGGAAAAATGAGTACCTGAACCAGAGCAGCAAACCGGAAGAGAAACTGTGAGAACATCACAGGGACTGCCTGAGAAGACCACCGGTGAACCACTGAAATCCGACAGAAAACCCTAGCCGACTAGGGCTGAAAAGAGCCGATGAGCGCAAGAAAAAACCTACGTTGGAAGAACAACAGCTGTGTTTGTTTGTTTTGAAATTATTAGTACATATGGTGTTGTTGTTTTGCAGAACCCCAAATAATCTTAATTGTTGTTTTGCTGCTTATTGTTATTGATGGCCAGAAAAAGAGTTGCTGCTCCAAATAATCCAAGGTCATTGATGGCCGGGAAGAAAGTTTGCAAACATTTTTCCCATGCACTTCCAAATTTAGAATCAGCATGCTTTTTCCATTACGCCGAATCAGAAATCTATCATACCACCATGATTAGGTTAGTGATTTGTCCGGTGGGCGGTAGAGGAGAGGAGACCAGCTGACTCAACAAGAACCCCCAGCACTGATCAAGGTGGAATGACAGCTGAGGAAGTTGAAGAGAATCTTGGATCTCTTCCTTTACGATGTAAAAGGGATATTGAACTGAAGATGACCAGGCTTATGTATTATTAAACAGGGCATTGATAGTACAAACATGCTAGCATGTATTAGATGTCTTCTGTCTTTAAGGGCAGGGATAGATCTCGTCTATCGAAGTGTAGAGACACTTGGACTGTACGTGGACGTGTATCAGAGAATGCGTACGTTAGACTGACCCACTTACACTGTTAAGTGTCACACTATGTGTCAGTTGTGTAATTATCCTTAGGACGGGAGTCTACATGGCATCACGGTGTGGATTGTCATGCTTTGACACTATTGAGGTTTCCTCTAGCCATGGGGCAATCATGCGGTAGTGATTGGGTGTGATACTGAAGCATGCGGAGTATACATGTTTGGTCGTCCGGGAATAGCGTACCCTGTCAGTAGGAGTGAATATCCGAAAGGGCCTTCTTATAAGGAATGTATTACTCTCGTGAATCTTTGCAAAGTAGGAGTAAATGAGTTACTTCGAGAGAGCATGATATCCAGATTATAAGATACGGTCGTTGATGCTTTGACACTCGACGTACGACCGTATGGATATTGTAACAGCGATAGGATTCTATTAACACGGTAACTGTTTCACATGAAATGTAGTAGTCATTGCATTTGACTCTTCCGATGATTGGGGGTCACGGTGTGTTGCTAGATGCTATTCCGTGATCGTTAGGTATGAAGTGCATTTTCGTAATTGCACTTTATTCCTACGACCAACATATTCGGAAGCCTATCGGGTCACACACATAAGAATATCTAGCCGGATTAAGATGCGGTTATAGTGATAACAAAATAAGGAAAGTTTATCTCGACTATAAAGTGTTATAGTGATAAATTAATATGGTGGTATGTATTTATTATGAATAAATCAAATAGAAGATATTAATTATGTTGATTATATTTATATATATATATATATATATATATATATATATATTATGCGTGGCCGAAAATTTATGTGCGTATGACACACGTGGGTTTTCTTTGCTAATTAGTTGATGATGATATTATATTATGTATTAATATTTGGATATTAATCTATATATTATATTATGTATTAATATTTGGATATTAATATATATATAGATTTATATGTGTATATATATATATATATATATATATATATATATATATATATATATATATATATATATATATGTGTGTGTGATATATATAAATATGTAAATTGATTTATGGTAACATAATAAAGATATATTCAATATTAGATATTGACAATATATATCTTGAAAAATATTTTAATATAAGATATTGAATATTAATGAGTTAAATCTAGAATATCTATTTTCCTTATTTTATTAGAAATTGGTTTTCTTTCTCCTCTATCATTAATAAGCTTTTCCCAATCAAATTGGGAATGAGATATGGCGTCCTATCTCCTACAAAAAGGGAGTTGTGCCAACACTTTTACAACACAATATTCTTGCAATATTTTAGTGTGTTGGACTTATTTCTATGTTTTGATGATGAGTGCCAGACTAGCTGTTATAGTGCAAAGGCAAAAAGATGTCTAGATCAAATGTATAGGTTTATTAGAGTTTGATTTATGAATAGGTTTGATCAAACAAGACTTTGTAATGGTCATTTGGTTTATATCACAGAAGGTGGTCAATATCAGTAGGGTAGTTAGGTCTGTAGACTTTTCTGGAACCTGCTGAAGACTGAAGGCTGAGGGCTCAAACTCAATTACAGAAGGCTAAGGGATCAAACTTAGTAATTAAAGTCAAGGATATGGAATCAGAATTTAGGCAAGTCTGTGATGACCTAAACTGATTACATATACCTTGTGTTGAAGGTCTAAGTTCTATAAGCTGGATGATAATTGGAACTTGGTTATAATTAAAAAGGTGTAATCTAACTTCACAAATAAAAGTTAGATAAAAGAAATCAGCTGCATTGTATTTGACACACACAAACAAATTGTCATTCAAATAGATCGATTGGTATTACACAGATCGATGAACTCTTTGATATAATACCTCGATTAATTCAAGATTACATTGGAAGATTACATGGATAAGGACACCAACTACCTCGATTTATCAAACAAATCAAGAAGTGAGATTAAAAGAACGTTAGGATGATTGAGAACTTTATCCAATGGTTATAAGTCAAAGGGTGAATGATTGCTTTGTCAAAAGAATTTGACGGTGTCAATCCTATGAATAGTGATGAAAGCAAGTCAAATGGGACAAAAACCAGGAACAGTTATATTTGAATTTCAAATACAAGTCACATGCATTCCTACCTATAAATAGAGGACTTTCAACTCAGAAAAAGATGATGATTGATGAACTTTAAGAGAAAAATATAAGAGATAATTCTGAGCTGAAAAAGCACCCTGTTGAACCTACTGAGCTTAACCTTACTGATCCAGAGAAAATCTTCAAGTGTATTCTGTATTCAAACTACATCAAGTTCACACACATGAAGACTACAAGCTGCTGATTATATCATCCTAATCAAGCTGCTGCAACTGAATCATTTACTTGATTCATTCTTTATTTTATAAAGAACCTGCTGAAGACAGTGAAGCATCTGTTGGGTGTGAAAGACTGTTGTTTGTGGTGGAGCTGGTGAAGAGGCAATCCTACCCTTCAAGGACCAGTGAAAGACTTTGGAGCAGCAATCCTACTTGTTCCAAGTGTTTAGTTTGTGAAGCCATAGTTATTGGTGAAGGACACGCAACTTAGGAATCTTTGTAACAACTACATCAAAGATCTCTAGTGAATTACCTTCAACATCACAGGAGAAGAGTGACTGTGACAGATTACACCACCGGAACCACTATAAAATCGCCTACTTACTTTACGCACTTACATTATGCATTTAGTTTACCATACACATAAAACCACTGAATCTAGCAACTGAAATCACACACTCACACTACTGAGTATCCAATACTTAGTATCATATTGAACAACAAGTAATAAGGCTTAATTTTTGATATAAATCCGCTGCACAAATTCAGTAAACTCAACCATCAAGAGACTCATTTTATCAAGAGCTCTTATGGCATCATCGCAGACTCATCGAGGTATCGCAGATTCTTGAAGTTGTTGAGTTTGTTAACTCCAAAAAGTTTTAAGTGTTAAGTTTATTCACCCCCCTCTAAACTTAACCAAAGCCTTATCAAGGGACCAACAATTGGTATCGGAGCAGTGCTTTTGTTCTGAAGTAATCCTACTTGTTGTGCTTGTGAAAATACTTTGAAACCTTTTCAAATCACTGATTTTCAAAGACTTGCATCATGGATAACAACCAGTATGCTAGAACTATGCTGATGTGTTCTACAGATCGTTTTGATGAATATAAACATCGTATACAGGCTTACCTTGCTGCAACCTATGATGAAATGATGGATGTGCTCACGGATGGACCTTTGGAGATTACAAAGTCGATGAATAATGGGTGAAGAAACCTGATACATTCCAAAGCCTAAAAGGAATGGATGCTTTGAAGATAGAAAGAGAGCAAATCTCGAACAACATTGCTATTGATATTATCTACAGAACTCTGGATAGCAATATATACATGAAAGTGAAAGATTGTAAAACAGCAAAAGAACTTTGGACAAACTACAGTTAATCTGTGAAGGCACTGATGAAATAAAGAAGAATAAAATCAGTGTGGCAAAGAAGAAGTTCCAAAAGTTTGAAATGAAACCCAATGAAACCATTGAACAAATGGAATCTAGGTTCAATGCAATTCTGGATGAACTCACCCTGCTGTGTGTTAATTACTCGAAAGAAGAAATCAACACAAAAATCTTGGAAGCTTTACCTGCTACAGATGAATGGAAGATGAAGGTGACAGCCATAGAAGAAATGAGAAGACTGCATGAAGAAGTTACAAGAACAAGAAAAACAGAAAAATGAACCAGATTATCTTTGCTTTAACTGCAAGAAGCCTGGACATTTCAGACCAGATTTTCCAGATCTCCAAAAGAACAAGAGTCAACAAAGAAGACATGGCAAGAAGTCTATGGTTGCTGAAGATGAATCTGGTTATGAAGTGGAATCTGAAAAGGGAAATGAATCAGATGACACAGCATTGGTTGCTGATATAGAAGACTATGCATTAATGGCTAATATGGATGAAACAGAGGAGGTATACAATACTTTATCTATTAACACTCCTGCTGAAAGTGATTGTGAATCAACTTGTGGTTCAAATCCTAGAAACTCTTACAATGAAGAAACTTTGGATGCCATCCTCAATCAAGCGAGGAAAATACAATCTGCAGTTATGAGATTATGAAGGTTGAAAAGAAGCTCTTCAAGTAGAAGTTGAAAGATTGAATGCTTGAATTAAGGGTTCTCAAAGGTAAGGAAAAGATGTTGGATGAGAATCGGTATAAGCTCACTCTTGAACATTCAGTAGCCTCTCGAATCATTGATCCATCTTGTTCATCTATCGCATACAAATCTGGAAAGCCTTATGGTGATAGAACATGGCTTGGATTTGGAACTCAACAATCCAAAAGAGTGGATCCGGTAAAGCTCATGAACCTAATGCGAATTGGTCCTAAGTTTGTACTGCACAAGATCCAACTCTCGAGCAAGATTCTTTGGAGGCAAGAAACTCTGTGAAAATGCTTCAAAGAATCAAAATCGAACTCAATGAAGTCAATGACTCTAATAAAAGGAACAAATCCAAAAATAGGGTGATGTGCCTTCTAAGCCTCACGATAGTGGACTGCTACTAAGTCTGCTGGACCACAGAAGGGTAAGAAACAAAAATATTCCAAAGATAAGAATCCTAAACCTAAAAATGTTAATCATTCAAGGGATACTTATCTCAGGGGGAAAGGTAGATTGTTCCCTGCTGATAATGATTGGAATATTCCTGCCCCCACTGATAGAATCAACAGATACAACCATATTGCTCGGGTAAAACCTAGGCAATGGATTCAGCAAAGGACTCAGCAGAGGACTTATATAAGACCTCAGCAGAGACCTCAGCAGACTCCATATTACAGGGTTGTCCCTAACAGACAGCAAACCTATGGTTATGCTGCTGCTTCTAACAAGAAAATTCACTTCAACCAGCAATATATACCAAAAAGCCAGAAAACATATGTGAATCCTACACAACCAACTGTTAGATCTTATGGATGTGTGGAATACATGTATGAACCTAAGTATGACACCTTTAAAAGAAGACCTTATGGAAATTTACCAGGGGTCATGCTTACCACTGACCATTATGGACCCAAACATATTTGGGTACCTAAAATGAATTGATTTTGTTTTGTAGGGGTGTCCGGTACTTTGACGGTGGATGTTCGGACATATGACAAAGAATAAGCTTTGTTTGACAAGCTACATAGCAAAGGATGGTCCAAGGGTGAATTTTGGTAACAAAAACACACTGGTTATACAAGAGGCTATGGCACACTTGTGAGGAATAGACTAACCATCAAGAATGTTGCTTATGTGGAAGGATTTGGACTACAACTTGCCGAGCCTTTGGTCAATTTCGTGACATGGGATACAAGGTCACTTTTGACAAAAACAAGCTGTATTGTCATTAGTGAAGAAGGTGATCAAGTTGTATTGGTGGTAGAAGACAACAAAACATGTATGTTGTGGATTGGTCTCATGCGATTTCGAACACGCCTGATTGTGCATACTAAATCGAACTCAATTGGTTATGGCACAAGAAGTTGAATCATCTAAATTTTGATGATATCAATCAGCTAGTAAAGAATAAAATGGTAATTGGCTTGCACGAGATTACATTCAAGAAGGATGCTATTTGTGATGCACATCGGCCAAGGTAAACAAATAAAATCAAGCTTCAAGTCAAAAACAAAGCTATCAACTAAGAGAGTCTTGGAACTAATGCACATGGATTTATTTGGACTGTCACTCCAACTAGTATAACCGGAAAGAAGTACACTTTAGTTGTTGTGGATGATTATTCAAGGTACACTTGGGTGGTTTTTATGAATAAGAAAAGTGAAACACTCAAGATGATGCCTGATCTTTTGAAGAGATTACAAAATGAGAAAAGTTTGTGAAGAGTAAAAATAAGATCAAACAAAGTACTGAGTTTCTCAATAAAGTTATAAGAGAATATGTGTGAGCAGAATGGTGTCTTTGCATCAACTTGCTGGCTTGGCACACCTCGTGAGAATGGGGTTCTTTGAAAGAAGAAGCAGAACTTTAAAAGAAGCGGGAAGGACAATGATTTGTGAAGCATTCTTTGCTGAAAAGGTATTGGGTCAAGCGAGTTAATCAACATGCTATACACAAAATAGAACCTCAGTGAACAAGAAACTGCTGAAGACACCTTATGAGATTTGGAATGGAAGAAAACCAAATATATCTTATTTCCATCCATTTGGAAGTAAATGTTTTATCTTGAATCATAAGGAGCATTTAAAGACATTCCAACCTAAATCAGATGAAGGAATTTTCTTGGTATATTCTTCAGTCAGCAAGGCATTTAGGGTACTGAACAAGAGGTCACTAAAACATGAAGAAACCATCCATGTCGTGTTTGATGAACCTAAGTTCACTGGAATGAATGATGAAGTTTGTGAACCTGCTGAGAACCTACAAGTCACAGATCCAGATTGTGTTGAAGTCTTGGAAAGGGTTAATGACTTATAAGTTTCTGATACTGCCCCTGCTGATGATACTACTGATGCAACAACTAAAGCAGTTCAAGGATCTGCTGAGCCCCCTATTGAAGATACAGCAGACCCTACTGAAGAAGAGGTCCCTAAGAATCAATCTAACCAAAATCCACAATGGTTAAGGGATCACCCTGCTGAACAACTCATTGGCAACATTCAGCAAGGTGTAAGGACTAGAAGACAATTAGAAGCTATGTTCACTTGTTTTCTATCTCAAGTTGAACCTAAAGTTGTTGAAGAAGCAATTTCAGATCCAGATTGGATAATTGCTATGCAAGAAGAGCTAAATGAATTTGAAAGAAATCATGTTTGGACACTAGTTGAAAGGCCTAGTCATGCAAATATCATTGGTACTAAATGGGTATACAGAAACAAACTTGATGAATCTGGTACCATTGTAAGAAATAAGGCCAAACTAGTTGCAAAAGGCTATTTTCAAGCTGAAGGAATAGACTTTGATGAAACTTATGCACCTATTGCAAGATTGGAAGCTATCAGATTATTCCTAGCACATGCTGCATATAAAAACTTCAAGGTATATCAAATGGATGTCAAAAGTGCATTTTTGAATGGCATTCTAGAGGAGGAAGTGTATGTTCAGCAACCTCCTGGATTTGAAGTTAAAGATCATGAAGATAAAGTTTATAGACTCAACAAAGCACTTTATGGACTGAAACAAGCACCAAGAGCATGGTATGAGACTCTATCTCAATTCTTGGTGGACAATGGTTTTACAAAAGGCACCATTGATAAGACTATTTTCAGAATCAGTGAAGGTGACAGCACCCTGCTGGTCCAGATTTATGTTGATGACATAATCTTTGGTTCTGAAAATGAATTGTTATGTGAAAAGTTTGCAAATCTAATGAAGAGCAAGTTCCAAATGAGTATGATAGGAGAAATGAACTACTTCTTGGGACTGCAAGTCAAACAATTGAAAGATGGAATCTTCATTCATCAAACCAAGTACACTAGGGAGCTGCTGAAGAAGTTTGGTATGGAAAATAGCACCAAGATATCAACTCCTATGAGTACAAACATCAGATTGGATGAAGATAAAGAAGGCAAAGATGTTGATCAGACCTTATACAAAAGGATGATAGGCGATCACTTTGTACTCTATCTTACAGACAGACTGATATATCCTTTCTTTGTAGGTCTTTGTGCAAGATTTCAATCTAAACCTAAAGAAAGTCACTTAGGTGCAGTTAAGAGAGTTCTCAAGTATCTAAAAGAGACTTTGGGAGTAGGGATATGGTACTCCAAGGATGGAAGCTTCAAAGTTATATCCTACTCAGATTCTGATTATACTGGATGCAAGATTGATAGAAAAAGCACCTCAGGAACCTGTCAGTTAATGGGAAATAGACTAGTTTCCTGGTTCAGCAAGAAACAGAACTCTATATCAACCTCCACTGCTAAAGGAGTATATTGCTACTTGGAAGTTCTTTGTGCACAAGTATTGTGGTTAAGACAATGATTAAGGGATTATGGAATTGAAGAAAAGGAAATTCCAATCATGTGTGACAACACAAGTGCAATTGCAATCCTTTGAAAATCTGTTTTGCACTCAAGAACGAAGCATATAGATGTGAGACATCATTTTATAAGAGATCATGTTGAGAAGAAAGATGTGGTGGTTCTATACATCCCATCGAAGATCAACTTGTCGACATTTTCACTAAACCACTTGATAGTGAAAGATTTGCCAAATTAAGGATTGAACTTGGAATTATTAGAGTTGGTGATAATCGGCGGTGTCTTTGGAATTCACCAAGGGATTAGTCTTTGCTATGTTGGGTGAGCTCACTTAGCAGATTAGTCATTGGTATCAACAATTCCATGTACTTATGTTTGGACAATTGAGCAAATGAGGTTGCCAAGGGATTGGTCTTTGTCATGTTGGGTGAGCTCACTTGATGGATCGGTCATTGGTATTAAACTTCATCTTGTATTATCAATTGAAAAAACAAGAAGAAATCAAGGATCGTGAGAGTCACATTGTCGTGTCTTTGAAGCATATTTATCGCCAGATCGCCGAGCCAACCTCGCCGAGGACAACCTGCTTTGTATGGAACGTTACACAGTCAAACTTTATTAAAGTCAAAGAGCAATTGACGGGATATTTATTTTATCCTTTATGACCACGGTTACTTGATCTAACGGTTACAATACGTTTTGGAAAGTAATGGGCCACGTGTCAAGCTAACATTCACTCAGATTAATCATGGTCAATATGGATGTACGTGCACTGACAGTTACAACCACTCACTGTCTATTTATACAGGCCTATCACAGCAGATTCACTCTACTTACAAAATCTCAGACTTGTACTCTATGGTTTTACATTGTGTGAACACAGATTTACAAAGCTTTCTTCTTCATCTTTTTCTTATAACAATGGCGGAAAAGATAGATGTTCCAATCGAATCAAGCCAAAGTGTGAGAGGTTTTGTTGTTGATGCTAATAAAACAGAATTAGCTATCAACATTGGTCGAAGAATAAGAAGATATGCAGGATTGGAGAATGTACTGAACATAAGATTGAAACAATCTCATATACAAACGTTGTCGAGTTTTGGAAGAATATTCGAGTAAAGGAAGGCTGAAGCATTCAAAGCAGTTGTGAATGCACAAGAAATAGAAGTTTCCTCAAAGTCTGTGAGGGAAGTTTTGGTTTTGAAAAGCATTAGATGGTCCAACAAATCCACGAGGCAATGGGATTGTCCAAGATGGAGTTTGTTGATAAAATCAAGACAAATAAAGACACCAAATCAATTCCTGGCATCAATTGTAGACACATTGGAAATGAGTACAACCTGCAGAGCAAACTCATTGCAAAGAACATTTTAGGGCTGGTTGGGAGTATGGATACTCTATCAGGACCCAAGATAGAGCTGATGATGATTATCTGCAGGAGTATGAAATTTGATTGGGCTGGATACTTTATCCACTACATGAAGAAAGTAGCCAAGGAGGAAAGAGAAGGGAAAAGGAAATCCAAGGCCTTACCCTTAGGATTAATGGTTCAGACCCTACTGAATCATTTGGAGATCCTTGATGTTGCACCTGAGAAGATCAATCAGTCCAGATACAAGAAAGAGATTGATTATGCTATCCCTGGTCTGGATGATGATGAAAAAGGTGTTGCAGAGGCTACTGATAGTGATGACGGTAGTAATGGAGAAGATGGTGATGCTGGTGGTCAGCAGGTCAAGCAAACTGTGAAGAAATCTGTTAAGTCTGCTGCACCAAAGAAGACCACTGAGAAAAGAAAGGCTGCAGATACAAAGAAGATAACTGAGATGTTAAAGCCTAAAAGAACAAAGAAGCAAACAACACATACTGCTAAGTCTTCTGAAGGTCCAGCTGAAGATGAGATTACTGACCCTGCTGTAGCTGCTAAAAAAACTGTTGTTGAGATTTTGAGGGAACAACAGAAAGAAGACAGTAGAAAGAGGAAGTCTACTGTGATTGAAATTGAAGATGAGCCACTTTCCAGGAGTATGAAGGAGATTATCCACAAAAAGAAACATGGAAAAGGGAAACAATTGAAAATCTTAGAGGCTCAAAGGGCACAAGAAGAAGAAGGTGAGGTAGAAGAAGAAGAGGCTATTGAAGCTGAGCCCTTGATTATTATCAAGCCTAATGAGGAAGCAGAGGTTGTTGTTGAGCAACTCTTTGAAGAGTCACTGATGAGACTCTGAGATTGAACTCTTTGTTGATGTTGTTGAATCCCCACCTACTAAGGCTCTTGAGCCTCACGAAAGTGAGCAAGTTGTTCTTTGAGCAATGCTGTTGAAGAACACAGCGATCATCGCCTGAGAGCTGGCTTGAAGAATGCATTAAAGAACCACAAAGACCAAATCACCGAGACTACACTGCTTTGTGGAGATGGAAACACATGTTCAAGACCACGCAAATCCTGCAATAGTTCGGGGGAAGAAGCGTCTGCTTTGCTAACCTGCCGATGAGCATATAAGTCGTGGGGAACCAAGTGTGGTACAGATGGAGGTTGTAGGAAGTAATATCCAACTTTGAGCAACCTACTAGCCTTGAAGCATCTGTAGAAGAAACATTGAATGTTGAGACTTTTGGAGGTCGCAGAAGGCATCTGCAGCACTCCTAAAGGATCATTCTTGCCCTATGAAAAACATGAGAAGAAAAGGAAAGAGGGTATGTTGATCCAAAACTCCTGCATTGGTGGTGATTACTTCAAAGTGGAAGTTTGGATTGTATAAGAGGCAAAAACTCGCTGCAGAACCTATATGATGACTTTGAAGAATGGATTTTTGAGAAATTGGGAGTGGAGAGTCTCTTTGGATCGATTGATACCTCTTTGTTACAATCAAGGCTGATGGATTTGTTTGATGAACAACAGAAAGAGGAGGGTATCATGTTCAGGGATTCAAGAGGTGGTGATGATGACTCTTCATCATCTGATTCTGATGATAATCACCCCTCTGGTCTAGGAGAAGTCAGTGGAAGTGCCATAATTATTGAACCAAGAGTAGAGCGATCTTGGTGCTTTGGGCGATCCGAGAGAGAGCAAACTGGACAGATGAATGAGGATGAGGACAATCTCACCATAGATGATATTGAGGCACAAATCAATGAGGGAATAGATGGTGGTGCAAACAGAATGGTTGGTGAGATGGATGATTTATTTGTGGTTGAACCTACTGATCAACCTGAGGATCAGCAAGTTGAAGATTTGGATGATGAAAGAGTTACTAATATCAGTGAACTTAGTGCCAGTTCAGAGGAATCAATTCAATATCAAGACTGGATTGACACTGAGGCTGTCTTAACCAAAACTGCAAATTTGCTAAGGGGAATCACTGATATGGGAGAATTTCAACAGGAAAACATGGACATTCTCCCTGATCAAGTTGTTGTGGCATTCATTGCACCAGATCCAATAGTTGAAGATGAGGTACAGGTTGCTGGGCTATAAACAGCACCTGCACAAAGTTTGGAACAGGAGGTACAGGCTGCTGAGTCTCAAACAGCACCTGGACAAAGGTTGGAACAAACTTTGGGTTTAGAGAAACCCAGGTTGTTGAAGAGGCTCTGCCAGTAGTGGAGCCTCACTTGGAGTCAAGACCACTATAGGAAATATGGTCGCCAGAGCTTGCATTAATGAGAATGAGCGCTCATTGGACTATGACTTTAGAGATGAGGAGTTCCAAATGCGAAGAAGAAGATGTTGCTATTGATCCCCACAGGCATTTGTACCTATTTTTTTGAAGAACCGACTCTTGATCCTATCTTGGAAGAATATCAAGGACCTAACCTGCTTTGGACTAGGTAGGAGTTGGGCAATGGTTGTGAGCAATCAGAGGCAACAATATAATGTTGAGGAGCCTGCTGATGGAGCTGTTGGAGAAATGGCTAGTGGAGTACCAACACATGTCCTGGAAGAGTTGAGGACTGTCAGAAATGATATTGCAAATCTAAGAACTCAACTGGACAGGCAAGAGCAGAAGTTTGATGATTTGATCAATTTGGTGGAAAATAGAGGAAGGACTACATAAACAGTTGCCTCCAATATTACCTCAAATCAGTATGCTCTTGCTGATCTTGCAATGGAAGTGAAAGGAATCAAGCAAGGGAATTCACTGAAAGACAAGTTTTTGAAAGACCAATTCATATCCATCCATCAAAAACTTGACAAACTTGCTGAAACACCCAAGCCTGCTGAGGCTGCTGGAACATCTCAACCTGCTGGATTGGATCCTAAAGTCACTGAGAGGATCAATCTACTGGAGAAGACTTTTCAATCAAGGATTACTGCAGTTGATACAAGAACTGAGATTATGGAAGGACAACTGAGTAATCTGATTATCACACAGGAGGGTGTTCATGGTCTATTGTCCCGTTTTGTTGATGATGTCACTAAGGGGAAGAGGCTAAACAAAGCAGAGTAGCAAAAGAGGCTGCCAGACTCTTTGCACAGAAAAGATGGGAGAATGAGACTATTGCTTACAGGCAACCTGCACCTGTCAGAGTTCAACTTACTGATGATCTCCTTAGACAATACAAGAAGGAATACTATAATAGAAGGAAACCTTATCATGACAAGGGATTTCATGAAGGTTTAGACTCTTTCTTGGGATTGAAGTTTTAGGAAGCAAGAGTTAAAGCCTTAAGGCCAAATTACAGAGGTGGCAGAGGTGGCAGAGGTGGAAGAAGTGGCAGAGGTGATAGGATTTTGCCTATCACAAAAGCAAAGGACTCACTTGATGAATTCAATGAACTGTACATGAAGTTTGGATTGAGTGAATCAAATCAATCTCCTCTGCTCAAGCATGGAAGTGGTGGAAAGAAGTAAATCCCTACATTGATTTCACATTGATTGAAAATGAATGGATGAGGGATATGATAGAAGAAATCAGAGCCTACCAAGAACAAGTGGAGAAGGCTAGACAGGAAAGAGAAAGAAGACAGTAGATCAGCATACTTATTATATTCTATCTTTCTTTGCATCTAAATCAGTAATAACTGTGAACAAATGATTATAATGAGAAATGACTGAAAATTTGTTCTGCTTTTTTTTAATCTTTTGCTTCTTTGTTAGGTGAGGGTAGTGGCATCATCACCAAAAAGGGAAATTGTTGGACTTAATTCTATGTTTTGATGATGCGTGCGGACCAAACTATTATAGTGCAAAGGCAAAAAGATGTCTAGATCAAATGTATAGGTTTATTAGAGTTTGATTTATGAATAGGTTTGATCAAACAAGATTGTAATGGTCAATTTGGTTTATATCGCCAGATGGTCAATATCGATAGGGTAGTTAGGTCAAGAGACTTTTTCGGAACTCTCTTGAAGACCGGAAGGTGAGAGGGCTCAAACTCGATTCTGAAGGCTAAGGGATCAAACTTAGTAATTAATGTCAAGGATATGGAATCGAATTTAGGCAAGTCCGTGATGACCTAAAGCGATTACATATACCTTGTGTTGAAGGTCTAAGTTCTATATGTTTGGATGATAATTGGAACTTGGTTATAATTAAAGGTGTAATCTAACTTCACAAATAAAAGTTAGATGAGATTAAAAGGACGTTGGGATGATTCAGAACTTTATCCAATGGTTATAAGTCAAAGAGTGGACAGATCGTGATCGCCTTGTCAAAAGGAATTTCGACGGTGTCAGTCCCATGAATAGTGGATGAAAGCAAGTCAAATGTGACAAAAACCAGGAACGGTTATATTTGAATTTCAAATACAAGTCACATGCATTCCTACCTATAAATAGAGGACTTTCAACTCAGAAAAAGATGATGATTGATGAACTTTAAGAGAAAAATATAAGAGATAATTCTGAGCTGAAAAAGCACCCTGCTGAACCTACTGAGCTTAACCTTACTGATCCAAAGAAAATCTTCAAGTGTATTCTGTATTCAAGCTACATCAAGTTCACACACTTGAAGACTACAAGCTGCTGATTATATCATCCTAATCAAGCTGCTGCAACTGAATCATTTACTTGATTCATTCTTTATTTTATAAAGAACCTGCTGAAGACAGTGAAGCATCCGTTGGGTGTGAAAAGATTGTTGTTGGTGGTGGAGTGGTGAAGAGGCAATCCTACCCTTCAAGGACAGTGGAAGACTTTGGAGCGACAATCCCTACTGTTCCAAATGTTCAGATTTGTGAAGCCATAGTTATTGGTGAAGGACAAGCAACTTAGGAATCTTTGTAACAGCTACATCAAAGATCTCTAGTGAATTACCTCCAACATCACAAGAGAAGAGTGGACTGACAGGATTACACCACCTGGAACCACTATAAAATTTGCCTACTTACTTTCTGCACTTACATTCTGCATTTAGTTTACCATGCACATCAAACCACTGAATCTAGAAACTGAAATCACACACTCACACTACTGAGTATCATATTGAACAACAAGTAATAAGGCTTAATTTTTTATATAAATCCGCTGCACAAATTCAGTAAACTCAACCATCAGTAGACTACTGTTTATCAGCAGACTACTGAGGTATCAGCAGACTGCTGAAGTTGCCGAGTTTGTTAACTCCAAAAAGTTTTAAGTGTTAAGTTTATTCAACCCCCCCCCCCCCCTCTAAACTTAACGAAAGCCTTATCAAGGGACCCACATAGTGAGATAAAGAGAGCTTCTAGAGAGAGTTTTTGGAGAAAGAAAAAGGCGGCCTAGCAGATGACTTTTTCTGGTAGCAATCCAATGGTGGATTCTGGCGGGTTGTTCGTGTGGACTAACGGTATAGGCCAAACGCTTGGGTGGCTCCGTGTACCACCTCTCCTTCGTAAACGATAAAGCTTCGATCTTTTAGATCATTCAAGGTAACCTTTTCGTTTACTACTTATTTGTTTGTTGCTTAAACGAAGTCGATCCTAGTTAAAGGGAAATTAAATTTTAAATTCCGCAGCGTTCCCGCGTAGATTTCCTAACAACTATTACCTTTAATTGCAGCTCTGAAACTACTAAACACATTTTGGTCACTTGTCCAAGGGCAAATGATATTTGATCTATTCTCCCAACTACTTGGCCATATTTTACTGATAGCTCTTTTGATTTGCAATCTTGGTGGAGTGATATTACTAAGCATCATGGTTTCTTAGTTATTAAAAAAATGTTGAATATACGATTTATGTTTTTTGGCGTATTTGGAAGGCAAGAAATGACTGGCTTTTCAACAGGAACCTGGAGAATCCTAATGATCTAGTCTTTCTAATTAATAAGGAATATAAATATTTTGTTACTGAGCATACCTCTGATTCTGTCAATGATGTTGTTACTGATAATATGTCCTGTCCTCGTCAGCCTCTATCTGTTGTTGTGGATTTGTACAGAAACAACACATGTGTTGATCTCTTTAATGTGCATTTTATTTTTCACACAGATGCAGCTTGGCGTAGCCCTAATCTACCAGCTGGTGGTGGAGCAGCCATCTACAACAAAAATTACAATCTTATTGAAATCTGGGGGCGTTCATTCGTGAATTTTGACTCACCTCTTAGATCTGAGGCTGCAATAGTGCGCTGGACTCTTTTGTCGGCGAAAGATAAGGGTTGGAAGGAGATTTTGCTCATGACGGATTCGCTGCTCTTGTCTCAAATGGTGAACGGAATCACTACCCCCTCACCGGAACTTTTGGTGGTTGTTGGAGACATCCGCTTCCTTCTAAACCTTCTAGGCTATAGCAGACTGTGTTTTTTAGTAGGAAATATAATATTGTAAGTCATAAAGTCGCATCCTTTTCTAAGAATCTTGTTAATCCAGCCATTTGGATTGGATTTTTCCCTTCCTAGGTTCGTTGTGCTGTAATGGATAAGGAAGTAGGCAGATAGTCATGCTTGTAACCCTATTTTGGATGTATGAATTGTTTTCGTTTCTGAAAGAAAAAAAAGAGTCTTTTTAAACAAGTAAACTAATCGGATGGAGGTGGGGACGTGGTTATGCTCACATCTGACATCCCCGTTCACAATGTTTCTCTCATAAAATATTAAAAAAATAAATTTGTTATCCCTCTCTCTCATTCACTGTAACGCCCCATTCCTGGACACCGAGTCCTTATCCGGAAAAGGAACGTTCGGCACGTATAAAATAAATTAAATTCATTTTACACGTAAGCCTCTACTATGTCGTATCAAATTAAAGCAAACGGAAGCAAAAGACCCGGGTAATTTTTTTTTCCCAAATATCCAAGAATAGAAATAACTAAAGATAGAGAATGTAATACTTATTACATCCAAAAGGAAACCAACGAGTCCAAATGAAATACTAAAATCAAACTACAAAATCTCCAACAATAATCCAAGTCTATGAAATAATTAAAAATAGAAAATAATCAAGGCCTTCAACTCCGGCGCCCTCAAACGTCGTCATCAAAGTCCTCCTCGAAATCTTCACTAACCTGTTCGTCTTCTCTCCCCCAAACACATAAATAAACATGTATTTGAGGTAAGTACATTGTACAAAGTAAGAAGTAGAAGCTACAATATAATTAAGGTTTGCTATTAATTAATTGTCTTAGTGAGACTGACTCGATCTAGGGTTCATTCCATGCCCATCGACACGTCATGACTATACGTTTCTAACTTAACTTATCTTTGTTACATCATTACTCAAGGACACAATGCATGGTGAAAATTCCACCACGAGATGTACTTGCCAACTATGGTGATTAGCACCGATAGTCCCGGGTTCTCCCCGGTATGCATATATGTTCGGCGAATTTCCTCCACTGCCATTTTTAGCCATTTATAGGCCAGCAGCGTTGTTCTCTTTTACTGAACGTATAACATCACCGATACGAATCAGTGCCTAACCGAGAATAGATGACGTTTTAGCTTTTACTACACTTATGTAATTATTATTGTGAATTAACTAGACACCTAAATGTTTTCAGAATGAAACTCACCTCATCAACTCTACTCCCTCACTTAGACAACTAGAAATCACATCCTATCAATTACACAGACATTGGTGAACTCTAGTTCACCAAAGCACAAGCCCTTTCATGCCCTTCCGACGGATCTGAACTTCAACTCCCTTTAAGAGTACATTCGGTGTTTTAACTGAATGAATCGAAAACTCAATCGAAGCTTGTTCATATTTAATTAATGTTATTTGATCATGAATCAAGGTTTAAAATTCAAAATTAAAAGCGGCAACTCATTCTCAAGCACTAACAGTGGATGATTTGAACAAAAGCCATTCTTTCATCTTGTAGAGTTTATGAACTCTATTTTCAAGCTTTGGGCCTTAAACCCATCACAAGTAACTCTTTCTTTTCCATTCTCCGAGAGAGAATCGAGCCTGTTCATATCCCAGTATGTGGGAGTGTGCCATCAGAACTATCGCGGAGTGGCGTATCGACCGGGACGCTTAAAATAGCTTTTTTATCAAAATAAAAGGGGCAATGTGCGCACATTCCAGGGGAATTTGTGCACATTGGGCGAAAATTTACATTCAGCCCGGCCAGTGTGTGCACATTCCAGGGGAATGTGCACACACTCCAGATGCTGTCCATCTACAGTAGCATTCTGCTTCAGTAATGTGCGCACATTGAGCGCACCAAACACCCTAAAAACGCTTTTATGCACTTTTTTTTTTATCTCTACTCAAATCCAAACATGTTCAGCATCAAAATACTTAGAAAAATAGCAGAAAAAGATGAATTTTATCTACCATAACAGCCCTAAATCCTTAAGCAACACGAAGGTATGATTTCTAACAAAAAATCATATCAAACCTTAACATAAAACCTAATAACCCATAAATTAACTTGTAGGAAGATCCTCTAATCTTTTAGCAAACTAATTCCAACTCCAAACTCAGAAAAACAGCAGCAAAACTGATCTTTTTCTGTAGGAACAGGTGTGATAAATCCAAACTTAAATTAGATTCAATCACACGCTTCTAAACGAACAAAACTACGAATTGATGAGTTTGAATCCATCAAACTCGAACAAGAACTGAATTAGGGCTCTAACATACCTTAACAAAGCTTCAACTTTCTGATGTCAGAATGTTGCTCTCTTCACAACGATTCCGGTGCTTCTCTCAAAACAGAAAATGATCAAGAATTGACTCAGATATCAATGAAAGTCTCTCAGCCTTTTCTCCAAGAGCTTACACGCAGGAACAGAAAATTGGGGAAGAAAATCTGATTAAAAGCTTGAGGGAGTGATTAGGTTTATTTTTCCTTAAATAGGAAAAATCAAGAAAATTACCTAATCACTGATTTTCCTTAATCACCCTTTTATAAAAAAATCAGATTTCCTTAAATATATACATATAATTTTCGAAATTATATACATAAATATCCAAATAATTAAACTCCGAATCAAAGGAACCAAACCCAATATTTCATTTTTGCAAAATGACACGTCTGCCCTTTTCCCGAAAATCGGAATATTACATCCTTCCCCCCTTAAAGGAGTTTCGTCCTCGAAACTAGAACATACCTGGTATGTCCATAAAATCTGGGAACTCGCTGATCATCTCGTCCTCAACTTCCCAAGTAGCTTCATCCGGTGAATGATTGTTCCATTACACCAAAACTAAAGGGATCATCCTTCTCTTAACCATCTTTTCCTTCCGGTCCAAAATTCTGATCGGTTTCTCATCATAAGCTAGATTATCTAGAAGAATTTCCGAATCAACGGTGGTCTCAACATCAACCTTGGTCAAACACTTCTTTAACATCGAAACATGAAACATGTTGTGGACTCTCGACATGGATTCCGGTAGTCTAATCTTATAAGCCAACGGTCCAATTCTTTTTAAAATCTCAAAAGGTCCAACATACCTCGGGCTTAGCTTTCCCTTTTGTCCAAAACGTTTCACTCCCTTCATTGGTGAAGCTCGAAGATACACTCTTTCACCAACTTCAAACTCAAGAGGTCTTCTTCTAACATCTGCCCAAATCTTCTGTCTATCTTGTGCTGCCTTCAGATTCTTCTTAACCAACTGAACTCTTTCTTTGGCTTGTTCAACCAATTCCGGCCCAGTGATTTGTCTTTCCCCGACTTCATCCCAAAACAGCGGCGTTCTACATCTTCCTCCATACAAAGCTTCAAACGGTGGCATGCCTACACTTGCATGATAAATGTTGTTGTAGGCAAACTCCGCTACCGGTAGGTAATCATCCCATGATCCGCCTACTTCCAAAACACAAGCTCTCAACATATCTTCAAGTGTTTGGATGGTTCTCTCAGATTGTCCATCTGTTTGAGGATGAAAGGCCGTACTCAAATCCAACTTGGTTCCAAAAGCTATTTGTAAACTTTTCCAAAACCGACTGACGAACCTCGGATCATGATCTGAAACTATCGAGATAGGTACTCCATGTAACTTCACTATATTATCCAAGTATAGTGTGGTCATCTTCTTCAAGGGCATATCAACCTCATACGGTAAGAAATGAGCGGATTTGGTCAATCTATCCACAATCACCCAAATCGCATCATGACCGCCTCTCGTCTTGTGTAAACCGGTGATGAAATCCATCATGATCTTTTCCCATTTCCATTCGGGGATATCCAATGGCTTAAACATTCCTCCTGGTCTTCTATGCTCTGCCTTCACCTTCTGACAAGTGTCACATTCGGCAACGAACTTGGCTATCTCTAGTTTCATCGAGGGCCACCAAAACTTTTCCTTCAAGTCTCTATACATTTTAGTAGCTACTGGATGAACCGCAAAAGCAATACTATGTGCCTCTTCCATAACTCTTTGCCTCAAATCAGCAACATTAGGCACACACAAACGATCCTGGTACCAAAGGTTCCCATTCTTATCTAACACATATCCCACTGTAGGCTTTTCCCTTGCAACTCGCTTCAAGTCAACCAAAATTGGGTCTTCATCTTGCTTTTCCCGAATATCATCCATCAACTCAGGCCTTGCTAACAATGGTGCCACAGACTGCCGTTCTTCAATCTCATCAAAACTCTGGATTTTCAGCCCATCTAACCTCTCTACCACATCTTCAACACTTGAAATTGCAAAAACTGGTTTCCTACTCAAAGCAACTGCTACTACGTTTGCTTTACCCGGATGATACTGAATGTCTAAGTCATAATCCTTAACAAACTCTAACCATCTCCTTTGTCTCATATTCAGATTCTCTTGGGTAAAGAAATACTTCAAGCTCCTGTGATCGGTGAAGATCCTGGCCTTAACTCCATACAAGTAGTGCCTCCAAATCTTCAAGGCAAATACAACCGCTGCTAACTCCAAGTCGTGGGTTGGGTAATTCTTCTCATGCACCTTCAATTGTCTAGATTCATAAGCAATTACCTTCCCTCATTGCATCAACACACAACCCAAACCTTGTCCTGAAGCATCTGTATAAACGTCATAATTATCAAAGATCTCCGGAACTGCCAAAACTGGGACTGTAGTCAACTTTGATTTCAATGTCTGAAAAGCCTCTTCGCACTCAGTGGTCCACTCGAACTTCACATTCTTCTGAGTGAGCCGGCTAAGTGGTGTAGCTATCTTGGAGAAATCCTGTACAAATTTCCTATAATAGCCAGCCAAAACGAGAAAACTTCTAACCTCTGAAACTGTAGTCGGTCTGGACCACTTCTCAACCGCTTCAATCTTCGTAGGATCAACCTTAATGCCATCTCCATAAATGACATGACCCAAGAAACTAACTTGATCCAACCAAAAGTCGCACTTCGAGAACTTAGCATACAACTGGTTCTTCTTCAAGGTATCCAACACTATCCTTAAGTGTTCTTCATGCTCATTCTCATCCTTAGATTAGATTAGGATGTCATCTATGAACACTATCACAAACTTATCCAAGTAAGGCATGAAACACGTTGCATTAAATCCATAAATGCGGATGGAGCATTAGTGAGTCCAAAAGGCATGACTAGGAACTCATAATGTCCATACCTCGTACTAAAAGCCGTCTTCGGTATATCTGCTACCTTGATCTTCAACTGATGATACCCTGACCTAAGATCAATCTTAGAAAACACTATTTTGCCTTGCAACTGGTTAAACAAATCATCTATCCTTGGAAAAGTACTTGTTCTTGATGGTAAGATTGTTCAATGCTCTGTAGTTTATGCACATCCTCATGCTACCATCTTTCTTCTTGACAAACAACACTGGGGATCCCCAAAGCGAAGTACTAGGCTGAATTATATTCCTCTCAAGCATATCCTTAAGTTGAGCTTTCAATTCCTTCAATTCAGCCGGTGCCATCCTAAAGGTGCCTTAGCAACGGGTGCCGCCCCCGGTATCAACATGATCTCGAATTCGATCTCCCTATCCGGCATGTTTCCCGGTAACTCTTCCGGAAACACTTCAGGGAATTCCTTGACTACAGGGGTTTCCTCTAAATCAGGCTTCACTTGCTCCACATCAACTGCGTACAACAAGTAGTGTTAACGGTGATTTTTACGGTTTATATGACTTTATTTCGTAACAATTTTCTTCGTGTTTTACTAATTTTTATAGAAAATTCGGTGTTTAAGTGAAATATTGAAAGAATGCGTATGGAAATCATTAAAGTGCAAAATCGAGCTAATTACGTGGTTTTATTGGTGTTTTCTATTTATATATGTGATGTTACACTTTGCACATTTTTATTATTGTAGGTACAACGAACGCATGTCGTGGAATGAGTCAAAGAGCTGAAGGAATTAAAAGAAGCAACATTTATTTGGAGATTAAACAGAAGGGCGAAATAGGGATTATATTTTTATTAGGGTTTAGGGTTTTATTTTTAAAAGAAAAGAAAAAAAAGCTTAATAATTATCCTAGGTCGGCAGAACAAGCATAAAAGGGGGGCAGTCATTGGAAGCAGGACACGAAAAAATCATCTGGGAACAGAGCCGAGACAGAAAATCAAAAAAAAAAAGGAGAAGCACTCGGTCGACCGGGTGCACACCTTCGGTCGAACGAGCAACATTTTTTATTTTTTTTTTTTTTTCGCTCAGATTTATTAAGAAAGAGAGGCTAGGCATACGGAACAAGCGTGTGAAACCGTCTCAGCAACGTTTTGATTTCAACTCTTGGATTGTTTGTGAGTTTAATTAAAGATTGTATCTTTATTATGTTTTATTGTTCTTATGCAATTTCATTGATAAATGTATTGTTGTTTGATGTTTAATGTGTGATGAGAATCGTTATTAAATCCTAGATCACCGTAGTAAAGATTGGACTTTTAACCTAAACATAACGAGAGTTGCTAGGTTAAATTTCTAGGTTGCTAGATTGAGAAATCTTACACCTTTGTTATGGAAGCGTTAATCTTTAAGATCGAGAGATGAAAGATTAATAGGCGAATTATCTACGAGAGTAGAAATTCATACCTTTGATAGGTGAACCACATCTTTATTAAATCTTCACTAAACGATCTAGGGTAGAAATTGAGAGTTGCGAGATAGGTGGATCATTGTTTGTTCCTCGTTAACTTAATTGAAATTATCTTTGTGCCTTGTTCTTCGTTGTTTTCTTAGAAGTTTGCTTTCTTTTTAGTTAATAGAATTAGTTATTTTAGGTTCGTAATCATATTTCCTGGCTTTGGGTGACAATCCTCTCATTCAGATTTATCTTTCGCTTTGTTATTTTAGGCTTTAATAATAGTAGTATCAATCTTAGGAAAATTAATGAACTAGATACCTCGATTCCATATGACCGACTCCGGTATTAATCGCTGTACTATGATCCCTACACTTGGGGAATACCGGATTTATAAATTTATTACTTGTTTATTTTCATTGCATAAAATCCGTGATAAGTTTTTGGCGCCGTTGCCGGGGAATCGGTGTTTTGTTGAATCTAATTGAGTTAATTTCTCTATTTTGTTACGATTTATTTTTCTTTCAATAAAAGTAGCGTTAAATAAATTGAGGTTTTTTATTTTTGCCGTGTTTCGATGACCGTAGGGTTAAGAATGTGCAAAAAGTTTTTTTTACTCGATTTGTTAAACGTGAAGTGTAACCTAGTTTGATTCGGGGACATCTGAGGTTGAATTATCTGACTCCACGTTTTGTACGATCAAACTTTTGGATAAAAGGGATCGTTTTAGCACTCGTTAGTATTTTGGCCGTAACTTTCGGCTCGAGTGTCCGTTTGGCGCGCAGGACCCCAATTCGGAAAGCTCGTTCCGACGCCGACGACTTAGTGAACTGCCGGAGGCCGTTCAACACCGTTTTCGAGGTCAAAATCCACTGTTTTCCCTTCCATTTTAGGCTCAGAAGATTTCAACACATTTTTCTCCCTTTCATTGTTTTCTGTTTTCTGTTTTAAATAAATAAATAAAGGATTTCTAGGGTTTCTTAAGTATCTAGGGTTTTTGATGTTTTATCTAGGGTTTATGAGGTTGCTCAGGTGTCTCGAATTGATGATCTTTTAAGCTATTTAGGGTTTGTTGTGTTTTTCCTGTGTTTCTGTTGCAAATTCGATGTTTGAACGGGCGTTCAAGGTAAGCGAACGCCCATCCAGTCCATAACACGCAGGTGAACGCGCGGTTGAATTGTTGAACGGCAGTCCAGTGCAAAATTTCCAGGCAACCGCCCGTTTGGTATGTTGAACGCACGTTCAGGTTCCAATTTTTCTTGACTTGATTTTTTAATGCTTTATTTGACGTGGATACTTTCATATGAGCTTTTGTGGCTAATTATTTTTACGTAGATGTTCTGAACTTGCATGTGTACATCTTTCCATCTACGGATCCATGTTAAATAATTGATTAATTTATATTTACATGATTCATCCATGTATGTTATAGTTAATGTCGGTTCTCGTATGCTATAATCGTTTTATTGTTATTTAGTAGCTAATGTCGGTTTCGTGATGCTACATATCGTTGTGATGAATCTTGTGAGCTTTGAGACCTATGTGCTTTCTTGTTATTTTTGTAACTCATATGGGTAGCTACTGTCGGTTTTCCGTTGCTACTATCTTTGGCTTATGAGTTATATCTGTTTAGTATAGCTAACTGTTGGTTTTCCATAATGCTATCACCTTTGATGAGTCTTAAGGCGCGCTTACACACTTGCATGTAATGGATAGTATCATCGTTTATCGTAAACTATCATTATTTGGTAGACGTTTATGATATACATGTCGTGTTGCAAATGAGTGGGCTAGTTTTCTTTCTTTTATTTTCTTTTATTTTTGCATATCATTTAGTTGCATGTCATCTAGTTGCATTGTTTTTTCTATTTTTCTATTATTTTTCTTGAGTGTAGTTAATGTCGGCTTGCCGTACGCTACCACTTTTATTTTATGTCCTTCATTTTCTGATTCTGTACGGGCCGTAGTCACTGTAGAGTTGTTTTCCCAACTTGCTCGGCTGAGCTCATCGACTTTTATTTTATTAGAATTGCATATCATGTAGATTGCATTGTAATATATTTTCATGTAGTTGCACCTAGCCTACTATTTTGTAATGGTCCATGTATATGTTCCATCTTTATATGATTAATTTTTATATACATGCATCATTATTCGACTTGGATGTTTTAATGTGAGCCTCTGTGGCCTTTGTATATGCGTAGATGTCCTGTTCTTTCACCGTTATGGTTTTTTTTCCATCTATTGCAGTCCATGTTGAGTAATTCACCTAGTTAGATGTGATTCCAATTTGACTTATGCTGTTCCTTTTGTCGTCTATCTAGGGTGTTAGGGTTGTTAAAGGCACGTCTACACTTCACATGGCAAGCTTCTGTGGCTTTGCATAATCGAATTTTGTTGCGCTTCTGTGGCGTTATTGAGTAGACGTTTATATTCTTGACCGTGCTTAGATTAGGGTGATATCTATGGAATTAGTCGGGCAAGTTTATTTTCTTTATTTTCGTTTTGCCTTTTTAGTATAGTTGCATATCATTTACTTGCATTGTATTTTATTCTGTTTTTTCTTTTTATTTGTCTTTTCTTTTTAGTGCACCTAGCCTTGCTACTTTGTAGTGTCCTCTATCCTTAGTCCTTTATGCACATGTTGGGCTTATTTGTATTGTAAAGCTTCTGTGGCTTTATGTTTGATGCTTAGGTGTCCTGTGTTTTCCTTGTGTGGTAATTTTTCCATCTGAGCCATTATATCATGTGCTTACTTCTTGTCTTTCCTTATATTTTAGTGATTTGTTATATTCCCCCGTGTTCCTCGAGATACTGCCATGTTTTTCAAGTGGTGCAGGTACATTTTTAGTTGTTTTTGTTAAGCTAGCCTTGGAAGTGAATCTGGAAAGGAATACCTATGACATCTCGTGCCTCGGAAACGCGGATCGATTATCTATCCTTCTTCAGCCCATCTTCATATCATTACCAAATCAGCTAAGTATTTTTATATTTTCTTTAATTCTGCACAACATGAGGACATGTTGTGATTTAAGTGTGGGGGAGGGAATAGATGGTTTATGTGTATCTATACATTTGCTTAATTCGTTATGTTTCTATACAAAATGAGCTAGAATTTTCAAAACTTTTCGACGTTTTTGTTTTTGTTTTGTCCCGAGTAGGCAATTCAATTCAATGTTTGTTATTTTTATAGTCATCCAAGCTGTATATCATATGTTTGATAAGTTAGTTGTTTCACCTGAGATCTATTTTTCACGAGCCATAGTGAACGATGAGCTAATTTATAAAGTTATACCCCTTTTTGGACGAGTGGTTTCTGATTTTCTTATAAGTCATGTGCTTAGTGCTACGTATATATCTTGAGATTTATGATAGTTTGTATTTAGATCCGAAGTATGACATACTGTGAATATCTGAAGGTTTGAATGTGATAGGAGGGATATAATTTAAGGTTTGTATACCAATCTAAGATGAATAATATGAATAAGATATATATATATAAGTGTCGGAAGTAGCTGCCAATGATTTGAGTGCGGTAGGGCATTATCACGAAATGTCCTATACCACTACGAGGTCAATAGCTCCCGATCGCGCTCGATGATAGTAGTCCGGCTAGGGTGTTATCACTAAACGCCCCTATTCTTTGGGAATGAGGGCATATGCTATATGTGTGTAATTAAGAGAACTTTAAGAAAAATTAGCAAATGGAAATGTGAAAAGATGGTTAAAAACCGTAGTTATCTTTCGACTTTCCCAAAGATAAACCTGAAAGATATGTTGCGAGGATTATCCTCTAAGTATGTCGGAAATATTTTAAATACTCCTTATTATTGTTTTTCGAATATGTATGTTTTGTGAGGTGCATGTTATAATCGTTTTTATATTTCTAATTTAAATGGGATGTTGGCTAGTTTTGCTTGAATCAATTTCAAGTGTGGATTTAGTGGAAATTTATTATGGCTATGCACACACACTTGGGTGAACCTCTAAACTATTGAATATGCTTTATGGTTGCATAAATGTTTATATGTCTCGAGTCTTGATTATGTTTTGTCTTGCTCGGGACGATCAAGGTTTAAGTGTGGGGGAGTTGTTAAGGGTGATTTTATACGTTTTATAAGGATATATTTTATATCAATTTCCCCCATATGTGGATATTTTTCATAGAAATCGAGCTTTATATTGAAGTATTGAGCAAGTGATGTTTTTAATGGGTTAGTTGCAAAATTGTATGATTTATGTGTAAAATTGATGGTTTTATATTGATTTGGAAGATACTACATTTTGCAATGTTTTGATGTGTTGTAGGTACGTATTTGATGCTCAAGAGGTGATTCAAAGATGATCAAGTCGGATTTAATTAAAAAGAAAGAGATAATGATGATTGGATTTGATTAAAAAGAGATAAGATCAAGAAATCAGAATTCGACCATATTGAACTGGCGTCCAAGTCCCGTCCAGGTTGGACGGGCGTCCATCAAAGCAAACGAGCGTCCAGGAGAAGAAATTGATACAGAGAGTTTGGACGCTGAGTGGACGGGCGTCTGAAGCAAGTCCAAAGCAGCTGGACTAGCGTCCAGAGGCATTGGACGGGCGTCCTTAGACCGACTTAGCAGCAGCCGACTTTATTCCCTATAAATAGCAGCGCGATTTCAACCCTAAACATACATTATTGAGACCTATTGACACACAATCATTAGGAGAAAACCCTAGGCGGCCCCAGCCCCCTTAAGGGAGGCTGGGGTAGCGATTTTTCTTGTTTCTTTTCCGCTTTTTATTTCGTTTTGCTGCCGTTTTATGCTGAACGCTTGGGGCTGAACATGTTCAAACGATTTGAATCTTTTCCATCAGGTTTTTCTATTTCCAATCTGAGTTTATGTTGTGATTTTAATTCAAAGTTGTTATATTTTCTTTGATTATTTGTTATGCAATCGATATCGAAAGATGAATTGTTATTGATGTTTACCGTATGATGAGAATCAGTGTAAACCTTAGATCACCATGGGAAAGATGGGATTTTTAACCTTGACATAACGAGAGTTGATAGGTTAGATTTCTAGGTTGCTAGATTGAGAGATCTTACACCTTGTTTTGATAGCGTCAATCTTATATATCGAGAGATGAGAGATTGATAGGCGAATTATCTACGAGAGTAGAAATTCATACCTTTGATAGGTGAACCACATCTTTAATTAAATCATCACAAGATACTTTAGAGAGGAAATAGAGGGTTGCGGGAACGGTGGATTATTGTTTGGTCGTTGTTTAATCACCATGATCATTGTCTTGTTTACTGTTTATTTTATAGTTTATAGTTTAGATTGCGTTTTCGCTTTTATCCTTCCTGGCTTTGGACTGACAATCCTCTGTCCAGTTTATTTTATCGTTTTTAGTTTCGTTTTAGTAGTAACAACCTTAAGAAAATTAATGAACTAGATACCCCGATTCCCTGTGATCGACTCCGGTATTAATCGCTGTACTACAATCCCTACACTTGGGGAATACCGGATTTATAAATTTTATTACTTGTTGTTTTGTTAGATAAAATCCGTGACAAGTAGCCTTCACAACCTTTCTGACAAGCTCTTATAGCCTTAACCGCTGAAATTATAGGGTGACGCTTCTTACTAGGCTTGTAAACATTTCCTTGGTAAGTCTTATCCGATCTCCCTGGTATCTTAAAGGTCACTCTCTTTTCTCTACAATCCAGGTGAACATAATTCTCGGATAGCCAATCTATTCCAAGAATCACATCGAAGTCTGAAAAGTCTAAAACCGTAAAGTCACTCTTGCAACGATACATCCCTACTTGTACATCCACTTGCGGCATCAACTTGGTTACCTTAGTCACTTTCCCTAAAGGTGTTGTTATCTCCAAAGTGTTTCTTAAAGGTTCAATTGGTAAGTTAAGCTTTTTAGCTACCTTAGCTGACACAAAAGTGTTAGACGCTCCCGTATCAAACAATCCCGTAACTGCTAAGTTGTCTATTATTATTGTACCTAGGATATGAATTCATTTATTTAAATACAAATACAACATTATTTAAATTGTTCTATAAAAGTACTCTAATAAATTAAATTAAACAAAAAGGTACCTGAAATGACATTATCGTCTGGTTCAGCCATCTCAGCATCCACTGCAAACACTCGAACTGGGCGACTTAGGCCGCCTCTTCCATTTCCTTGCCTCTGATTATTCGTGCTCCCCTTTGTTGGACACGTTCTTGCAAAATGTCACATATCTCCGCAGTAGTAGCAGCCACCTGAACTAGCCTTACATTCACCTGAGTGGTTCCTGTTGCACTTAGAGCATAAAGGTGCTCCGGTTGGAGGTTTACTTGCCGCAGGGGCTGTTGTCTTCTTGAACTTCTGTTGCGGTGCTCCCCGGTTATTACCTTGGCTTGTTCCAAAATTTCTCTTGTTCCCAATAACAACTGTGGCCTTCTTCCTGAAGGTCTCAACTTCCAATGCTTTGTTTAGAAGTTCAGCCATATTCTTAGCCGTGAAACCTAGCATACCAGACTGTATCTGATAGGCTAAGCCTTCTTTGTAAAGAGCCATCTTCCTCTCTTCTACCTTCATCAGCTCGGGGTAAAACCTTCCCAACTCGTTAAACTTGTTAGTGTACTGTGATACTGTCATAAAAGTACCCTGCTTAAGCTTTAAGAACTGGCTTGCCATGTCTGCCTGCACTGTTGCTAGAAAGTACTCATTATAAAACATGGCCTTAAAGCCTTCCCAGTCTGTCACTTTCCCATTGCTACTCTGTATCGCATCGATCCAAGCTTCAGCTGCACCCATAAGAAATCCAACTGCTAACTGTGTCATCTCAGTCTCAGGAACATTGATGTTCCTGTAAGCTTCCTCAAAGCTTATCAACCATTCCTCAGCCTTTGTATGCTCCACATTCCCAAAGAAGTCTTGAACTCTGTTCCTCCTTCATCTCGTATACCAATCCACTTGTGGTGTTTGCTCGAAAACCGGTCTAACTGGTGGGACTTGTGGATAAACTGGAGGGTATCCAAAAGGTATTTGTTGCTGGTACTGGGGTTGCTGAGGGTAAGGTGGAATCACTTGGGGCTCAGTCTGATAAGGGTAAAATTCTGGTGATGCTGGGGTTGGTGGAAACCATAGGGTGGGTAACCAAAGCCTTGCTGATGGTCAAAACGAGGTGAAGGTGGTACAGTAGGTTGAGGAGTGTGACCTACTGGAAGAGGGTAGAAAGTCTGCTGCTGCTGATGGTGAAAAACTGGTGGTGAGGGGTGGCTTACCGGTGGAGGGTAAACGCTGATTGGCGGTGGGTAAACACTGACTGGTGGTGGGTAGATGCTCACTAGAGGGGGTACGCTGATTGGTGGAATGTCACCTATTATAGTGACACGGATGGGTTCCACTCCAGGCTCTCCATAAATGTAGTTATACCTTGGTTGATGTCGTGGTGTGGTGTTTCGAAATGGTCGTGGTGACAAGCTCCTCTGAGAATCTGGTGTAGGGGTCGCAGTATGAGGGAGTCCCGCTCCGGTTCTAGTGAACACCATCCTGATGATCAAAGAAAACCAAAACGTTACTAAGAGGTCTAAAGAATACTTATCTTAAAAGGAAGGAAGCCTAAAAGACGCTTCTCTCTGATACTAACTGTAACTCCCCGTTCCCGGACACCGAGTCCTTATCCAGAAAAAAAACGTTCGCCACGTATAAAAAAAATCTCATGGGTATTTTTTTTATCTATATTAACCAATTGGTTTCTTGTTAAATGGGGTACGGCGTGTCCACAATCGCCTGCTTCTTATGTACTATATGTTATGTGCATAGGAGTTGTAAATATGATGTTAATTTCGTTCTTTACATCTAAATCACCACCTTCGTACTTTGAATATCAATTATATTTCTTGTATGTTCTATTTAGTAAAATTCTTCAGGTTATTTTGTCCATGCTTTAAACTTGTGATGTTATACATTCGTATGCAAGTAATTAACTTGTTTGAGTTGATACGATCAACGACTTCATTGTTTAGGTCAATTCTTCTATGCTCAATCAATTCTTTTCTTTGTACTCTTCTTGGATTGGTTGAGGTCTAATTGTGTTATGTTCTTCAATATCGATGTTTTAATATTAATTTTGGCTTCGTTTGTTTTCGTTAGTGTTTTTTTCGGAGTTTTATTATATCACTTCACCCATCATATCTTACAATTCTCTTACCAATCATTTCTTCAACTACAAGTAAAAAAATATTAAATTATCTCTCATCATTTCACTTATCAACTTTATAACCTTTTTTACCATTATTTTATTTATTATACTACTTTATTTCACAAATCATTTCATAATCTACATAAATTTCAAAAAAACATCTTAACTTTCTAATCATTACTTCAATCAGTTTATATATCTAAAACAACCTCAAAAAAAAACTCCAACTTAACCCAAAACAAACGGAGCCGTTCGTACTTAAATGATGTGTTGGTATAATTTATTTGTGATTGGTTGATGAATTTGGAGGTAAAATCTATGGTTAATTATATTTGGTGGGAAATTTGTATTTTATATAATAAATAGTGAATGTGTGTGGGTGCATTTCTTTTGGCTATTGTAGTTCAAGATGTTAGAGTATCCACTATGGCAAATTGGATGTGGTTGTATTGTGAACAAAAAACTGACACACGTTTATTAATATTTTAAAACAACACATTTGTTTACTACTATAGCTCATGTTACAACACTTAAAGAAAAAAAATGTGAGAGTGGATGTGTATAGAACCACTTCACCTCCCACACCATGTATCACCACAATGTGCTTAATTGAGCTATAGGAGAAAATATGTGATACCACATCCTTTTCCCACCATGGAAGACTAAGCCATAGTGAGTACTCTTATAGAAAGGTAGACAATGTGGCCACCTAGGATAATTTTACTTCTTTTGAGGAGAAAGGACAGTGGGAAGCGTTCTTCTATTGTACATGCTCGTAGGATGCTAATAGTATTGAGATCGGTCAAAATTATCTCTATTGACAATTAACCTTTTATCTGAGGGTACTCGACTCTTGACGTGATTTCTACTTCCCGTTAGAGACTCTTTTATGATGCTCTGGTTTCTCATGATTCTTGCCCGACGATTCAGATGGATTTTTGGGCCTAATAGACCAATCACGAGGGGCTGCAACATGATCACAATCACGTACGGGCTCGATGATATCTGTTGGGGCTCTGTTACAATATGTGTGCTGAAGGAAGTGCTGAGTGCAATTCAGCTGACTGTTGAAGACTCAACAGACCATCTGAAGACCCAACAGCCTGCTGAGACAGTCAGCAGAATACATGTAGACATAAAATGTAACTTCATGAGGTGTATAAAGTTTTAAATAACCCATGATCAGTAGCAGTGTAACTTAACTCTTGAATTATTCTTTGAATAACATACTTCTGCATTCTTTCTTTTGTTTTCGTTGTATTTCACAACTTCAACATGGTATCAGAGCAGAAACTCTTAAGTTTTTCTGAAGAATCTTAAGAGTATTCTTCATCCTTTCTCAGTTTTTCCACGGTTTCTTGAGAGAAAACTGCGGTTATCCTTTGTGTTTTGCTCATTTATTGATCTTTTTTACCTTTATTGTTATAAAATGGTATATTTCATGAGTTCTTGATAGCCATGGCAGCTAAAAATAAGAGCTGAGCCCGTCCAATCCATTCTATGTCCATCCTAATGAGAATCCATCGTTGGTGCTTGTACAACCATTAATGAATGGCAACAACTGTAATCCATGGAAAAATTCCATGGAGATGGTGTTGATTAATTACCAAGAATAAGATTGGTTTTGTTGATAGCACAATCAAAAGGCCATAAGCAGATTCTGTAGATTTTCATGCACGGAGACAATGTGATACAATGGTGAGATCTTGGATATTGAATTATGTTGAAAACACCATTGCACAAAGTTTAATGTATTTCGAGAGTGCACATGCAGTCTAAAAGAATCTTGTTGCTAGGTTTTCTAATGTGGATGCATTGAGGCTTTCAGATCTACTTGAAGAAATGCATCTGTTGAAACAAGGCACTGATTCTGTTAATCAATATTTTACAAGATTGATGGTTCTCTGGGAGGAAATCATGACCATTTCACTAGTTTGGTTGTGGATGGAGTAACACACAAGCTTGCTTCTCATTTTGATAAACATAGGTAAAGCAGACCCTTTTGTGAAGATATCAGCAACATGATCTTCAGAATGAATGAAATCAATAGAGATTTCTTTGTCTTCAACCTTTTCATTGATGAAATGCATGTCAATGTCAACATGCTTCTTTTACTTGTCATGGTGAACTTGATTTTCTGGCATGTTGATGGTAGACACATTATCACAAAGCAGTTGAATAGGATGCTCCTTTTTTATTCTACGATCAATCATGATCCTTTTTAGCCAAAGACCATCACAAATGCCTAGTTCCAAGGCTTTGAGCTCAGCGTCTGCACTGCTTCTTGAGACCACAGGTTGCTTCTTGGTTCTCCATGTAGTGAGATTACCCAAAATTAAGAACAATACCCAGTTGTAGACATTCTATCAATAACAGTACCAACCCAATCTGTATCAGCGAAGACTTGAATCATTCTGTTTTCACTTTTCTTGAATAACAACCCTTGACCAGCAATCCCTTTAAGGTATCTCAACATTCACTTCACAATTACTTGGTGTTCCTGGCAGGGCTTGTGCATAAATCACGTCTGGTGTGAGCCAAGTAAATCAGTTTTCCACTAGTCTTTGGTACCTTCCCACATGAAATGCTCAGATTCACTTTCTTTGCCAGTTTTATTCCATGATCAATAGGAGAAGAGGTCGGTTTGCATTCAAGCATCCCAGTTTTTTCAAGGAAGTCAATTATGTATTTTCTCTGAGAGATGAATATCTCCTCTTATAGACCTATCCACTTCCATGCCAATGAAGTATTTCATTTGTCCAAGGTCCTTCACTTCAAATTCTTTGGCTAAGGACTCCTCTAGAGTATGTATTTCAACATGATCATCACCAGTGCCAAATGCAAATCAATCTCAAAATGTCTTCGCAATAATTATGATTTCTTATGTTAACACTGTAACTTTCAAACAACCATTGTTCTTGGTTGGCATGGTCACTCCAAGGTAGTTTTAAGATGTGGCAATTTTCTTTATAATTCATGTTATGTAGTTTGTTTGGTTGTATAGAAAATAAGAAGACTTTCACATGTAAAATAAAACACTTTTAGTCAGGAGAAATTATAGATTCAGGTCTTTGTAGCAATCCGTATTTTTTTCAGGGTTGGGTTAGATTTGACATTTATTTTTAAGTTTCACGTGTAAATTTCCACGGGTTGGAATGACACCGTGTAACTTTCCACGGGCTCGAAACACGGAGCGCGGAAAATAAGAAAAGGGAAACTTCATTATCCAGTGAAAATTTACACGGGTTAGACAAAATTTACACGTTATTTATTTTTGCTCAAAATCATTCCCACGTGCTTGATATCTTTTTGTTACCTTCCCGTGGAAAATTTATCATATCCCATAAAGCTACAAAAGGAGGTTCATCATAGCGAATAAATCCAAGAACACCAGTAACAGCAAGTGGGTAGTTTTAAGGAATCCCTATTTTTTATCCAATTCATCTCTAATAAGCTTACTAGTTTCAAATTCTTCATAGCCCAGGATTTTC
The DNA here is from genome assembly GCA_026214975.1 of Gentiana macrophylla. Lineage (NCBI taxonomy): Eukaryota > Viridiplantae > Streptophyta > Magnoliopsida > Gentianales > Gentianaceae > Gentiana > Gentiana macrophylla. The sequence continues at coordinate 61,428,554 of CM047814.1, forward strand.
ATGGATCTTTCACCTTATTTTTTTGAGGGGTTTCTCCTTATTTTAACCATCCAATAAAAAACTTCAGCTTTTTTAGCAACAAACTCTAGAAAATTGATTGGGAATTTTGAGGTTTCTAATTCTGAAAACCAATTCCATTCTGATGGCAACAAACGTTGAAATGAAATATAAATGATTCTATTCCATTGTTTATCAAACGCAGTAATCATTTCATTCCATTCCATCAATCCAAACGAGCCATTACAACCCTAAATAAATAAGGGAGGGTTCTAAAGGCACCACAATAATTACTAGTGGCACATTATTCTTGATTTTTTTTTTTTACTTCTGGAACCACACGTATATCCTTGTTTTTTACTTCCGGCACCACACTAGGAACATCAATGTCACTGACGTTCCTTTTTGATAGTAACGTCAGTGGACTGACGTTACTAAGTAGTGACACTTTTATAACTATAAGTCTGTGCTACTGACTTTGGTTTTGAATAGCAACGTCAGTTGATGATCATAATAACCTAATGACAATTCTTCCAAGATCAAAAACAAAGAAAAAAGGGAAAACAGGGGGGGTTGATGTTTTGGTGTTTTAGATTGAGTCTGAGATTGTGTAATCCAAGTTGCATACGTATCCTGGAATTGTTCAGGAATCAAGTCTCTTCATATTTCTTGGGATCGATTATATAGAGGGTCTTATGCCCTAGGCATGCCTATGCCGTGTCCAAGGTGGACTCTTATTTCGTATCCTCTAATGACTAGATTTGTACGTGTCAATCCCTTAATCTTAGGAGATAATCACAGGATTTAAATAAGAGGATCAGAGCCTTTATGGTTGAGGATTATTTCCATAGTTATCTTATATATCATACACGTGTGCTAAATATTTGGGGATTTCTTTGGACGACCTGCGTCGAGCCCCCAAGGTCGTTATGACCTAAACTACGCTGACCCTGCTCCGTTGCGCCCTAACCGACCTGCGGTGGACTGAGAAGCGAGTCAGTCCGATCTCCCACATGGGGTTCCGATCTGCCCTTAGGCTTAAAGTGGGTCTCCGAGCCCTTAATGTCATAGCTTCATCAAATGATTAGTTAATATGAGGGTGACACGTGGCGAGGTGCAGTTGGACCCCTGTCATAAGCCCCTCGGATCTAGCTGAGCTCTGTAGGTTAGCTCAGAATTGTCAAGGATGTAGCTCACATCGGTCATCTAGACTTGTCGATTTTAATGACTGTGGTAGGAGTCCGTTATGATGCCATCATAACTGTCCCAAGATTTGAGGCGTTTTCGTCTGTGTCGTTTGAAGTGGGACGGTTTCCAAGAACGTGTTTGGGGTTTATAACCCCCGTCATATCAACTTTTCCCCGCTATCTCTTCCATTAAATCAGAAGATTGGGGTTATATTGCAGGTTTCTCTACGTCACATCTTCAACTTTTTGCAAATAAACCATTTTCCTTTTTCTGCTATGCTCTTACTCTTTTCGTGTCAATATCTATTGACTCCATGGATGAGTTTCTTTGAGTTTTTCGTGTAACCTCAGAATTCTAGATGGCCCGTAGGGTAGTTATAGGTAGTGATGGTGTGAACTCCATCCTATCTCAGGATGAAATTACCAATATTTGTAACAAGTATGGGGTGGATAGAGCAAGGTATGTTCCTCAACTTCCCTCCGATTTGCATAGCTTTGCCCATCATCCACCGGAGGGGTATTGTACCGTGTACAAGGAGCACTTTGAGGCCGGACTTAGGTTTCCATTCTGCCCGGCCTATTTAGATGTACTACGTTATTATGGGCTAAGGACTTCCCAGATAGCCGTCAATGGGGTTCGGACCATTGTCGGGTTTGCTATATGGTGTAGGCTTGTTGGTATCAAGTTTTCAGTAAATATGTTCAGATCCCTTTACCAACACAAGAAGGTTAATGAGTGTCATGGGTGGACTAATTTCCATGCCGAACAGGTTCTCGGAAGATGATCCTCATCTTTTTAAGGGGAAATCCTCTCACAAACGATGGAAGGAGTGGTTTTTCTTTGTTCGTCATGATGGACAACCTGATCTGGGTCGCTGTAACTCGGAGGAGCTTCCCAAAGATACCCTTCCTACTAGTGTGAGCGAGGATGTCATAGGAGGCATCCGGGAGTTGGGCATCACTCTAGATGCCAAGGAATATTCTACCGAGCTGATCATTGCTGCTCGGTTGAGTGATGCGGGGCCTAATGCTTATGTGGCTTTTAGTGATGATGAGAGGAATACCCGTAGGCCTTTAATTATCTCATGATTTTCCTTATTTCACTCGTCCTTGCTTTTTTTTTTTGACTAATTTTGCCCCTGTTTGCTTATTTGTGCAGGTGAAGAGGAAGTTGAGGAAATTCAGCCTGAACAAAGTTATGACACTGAGGGGACTGCAAGTGTCGATCCTCCTCGGGCTCGATATACGGGCCCAGTTCTGAATGCTGCTGAAGTCCGGACATTGACGGATCTCCCTGACGATGCAACGATTCCGTCCACTTCCCACTCTGTCCTAGAGGACATAGATGGTTACCCTGGATGGCTCCGATCCAGAAGACGAAGAAGAAGAAGGTGGCCTTCAACTCCAGAGGAAGGGCCGAGTTGAAGTTGCTGCGATTCCCGCAGGGGGTAGGTCGAGAAAGAGGGGTAGGTCTGGCGCCCTTCTTGATGAGACTCAAGACCAACATGGTCAGAAGGAAGATGCTGCTATTGAGCAGGAGAGGCTCTCAACGATGTACGATCTTGAGCTGTCTCAGGCAGGCCTTAAGGCCATAAATTACATGAGTTCTGCCTTCTTTACTTACATTGTGTACCTTGACTTGACAGTGCTTTCTCATATTTGCTGACTTGTTATGCAGGGTACCCAGGTTGGCCTAGAAGTTTTCAAAAGACTTGCTAAGTCTTCACAAAGACTCAGTGACTGAAGAAGAAGATTGCCGAGCAGCAACAAAGTCGGGACAGACTTTAGGGCTCGGCTGAGGCAAAAATAAAAGAGATTAAGACTCTTAAGGAGCAGCTCCGAGCTCAAGAGGTTGAACGTAAGGCTAGAGAGTACAAGTATGCGGCTAATCTTCAAGACACAGAGGACAAGTTTACGGGAGAGAGAACCGAGCTAGAGCAGACTGTGGCCAAACTTCGAGCTGAGAAGAACGAGCTGGAAGCTACTGTTCCAGGTCGGATAGCTACATCCATTCTAAAGTATAAGGCTTCAGACAAGTTTTCTCAGGCCCTGAAGATGCTACTTACTCCAATCCTGAACCATGGCTATACTTTGCGGGTTGACGAGGCCAAGAGTCAGTTCACTGATCTTGCCATGGCTAACCTGGCCAGCGAAGTGTTCTATAAGCCCGGTATGGGTGCGGTCTATGACAACCGCCTGAAAGAGTTTAAAGAGGGGTGGTCATTGTGTCCAAGCACTCTCGCCGTGGTGCAGTGACGTCACCAAACCAGACCTTAGAAACGGCGTCAAGAAAGGGACAGACCTTTTCTAGGTTAGACGGATCCTAACCGGCAGTGTACCGGGTCAAATTGTAGTGATAAAGTGGTGAGTCAGGTGTCGAATCCTCAGGGAAAAAAAGTGGTAATTCTTTTAAGTGTGGTTAAACACCAAAGAGCTGCTATTAACTCGATCTAAACCGCAATTTTATAACACAGATTACTACTACTTTAACCAACATAAAATAAATGCGTAATTTAAAAGTTATTCTAATATAATATATATAGATATATAAATATATATAGATATACATAAATAGTAAAATATATATATATATATATAAATATATAGATACCAAAATATAATATATAACTGACTAACCAAAGTATATGTAATCAATTTATATGATCTTTTGATTAATGGAATGTGTTCGATCTTCCTTTTTAGGTCCAATTGAGTGAATGAAACGGTGTACTCCTAATGTCAACAATTCCTCCTCACACGGCGTGTATGAAATTGTCATATGTCAAAAGTCATCACCCAAGGTCCACAACCGCCCCATGCTAAACTTAGTTAGTCAAAGCAGTGCAGTACAAATCTACCCCGGATAAAAGAGGTGATTCCATTTGTCGGATGGCGATGTTATTCAAGAGGCTCCGATTGTCAAGCGGATCGATTTAATACAAACGGTGTAGTTTCAATTAAACTGTGATTTTAACATTATTAAGATCTCGAGTACAAATTTTAATAAGATTTATCTTACTAGGACAAATCTGCCCCCGGGTAGGAAATAGGATTCCGTTAATCAGACGGCCATTTTTACCCTCCGGTTTTTCTATTTTTACTCATATCCTGACTTCTCTGGTCAGTTCATCGCCAGGTTATATGTGGTATTCATCATGATTGATTACTTCATTCCGAATATATTATCATTACGTAGCGAAATAGAAAAAGATTCATTTTAACTCAATTTTGATCATTTTTATTTTAACATCATTCTTTTAACGAAAAGATCGAAATAATACGATTACATAACTTTGGCTAGTTATTAGATCTAGCCTAATAACATTATAAAAACTAAAAAGAAGAAAATAACAAACATAAACATAATTATTATAGAAATTACCCGATTACAACTGTTGACTCAGAAATCGTCTTTTCCCAGGTATTACAACGACTTCAGCAACACCGAACCTTCGAGAATTTCCCGAGCATTACTACCGTACTACTACTACATTATTTTGGCATAAGGCCTATTTACAAACTATAAAAGAAAGAGGGAAAGAGTTATATATATAGAATAGGGTTTATATATATAATTTTGGTACCCGCTTGAAAGTGAGCCTCGATCCCCTATTTATAGAATTTTCCCTTCCCGGACCGGTCTCGAAAACTTGCCGGATCGGTCCGGTGTAATGATGACAATCATTTACGATTTGTTATCAACATGTGCAAGCATGTTACCCTTAATCATCACTTGTGCTGTGTAATTATATATATAATTATATATAATTACGATTAACTTCTAAAAATCGTAACTTGAATTCTTGATATCGTAATGACATAATCGAACTTCCGTTGAAAAGCTCGTTGAATTCTCTACAACTTTCATCAAGACCACTTCTTCGTAAAACGTATTCTCGATGAGCCATTTGTATTATACGTCCTTTTTGAGATTCGAAACAATTATTCTCTTGATCATTTATATCGGTGGCGCTTTATAACTTCCTTTCAACAACTTGAATTGACTTCAAAAAGTGTCGATACTGGATTTCGATTCATCTTAGGATTCGCAATGAAATAAACACAAAATACCCGTGTAAAATAGACACAATATTCGGTTACTAAAACCGGTACAAAAACTACAACTTTTATTATAAATACTAACTTTTACTACTAACTATATTAAACTATAAAGATTAATAATTTATACTAATTATATCATAATTTTAGATATTTTACATAGAATTTGTCAACAAAAGCGTAATAAAATCACGTAAATTCAATCATATAAAAATAATACATCAAATTACTCCCCACTTAGCTTTTGATCGCCCTCGAGAGCAAAAATAAGCGATAATTTATAAATAATGAGATAATATAATTGATCGATTAAAATTTCAAAAGTAATATATATAAATCAATATTACAAACATATAATTTATAAATTTTATAGAAATTTAAGAAAGGAGATTATATAACTTAAATGAATTAAGTATCAAATATGAATTAGATGGAAACATGCATGCAATAATTGAAATATAAATAAAATATTAGAAATACTTTCTATCTCGATTATTACTTAATTTCGGAATCATTAACTAAGTCGGATAGAAGACATATTGGCTTAATATATTAGGATAGGACATTGGTTAATCGAAAGATAGAAAAGGAAATCAAAAGAGAAAGATGCAAGTCAAATGCGTACTACGTCTTCACATTCTTGATCAAAAACAGATTCTGATTAGTAACATCCTTTTATTCCAACTATTTTTGATTTTTCTCTCTCTCTTTTTTTTTTTTTTTTTTTTTTAACATTAAGAACTAAAGCGTGAGTGTGTGTAAATAATCAAATTTTACAAGCATTGCTTCATCAAGATTGATCGGAGTACTACTCTTTCGATCTAAAATTACGAGTCCGGTTTCCTTAAACCCGTAATTATTCTTGAGATCTTTTGATTCGAATTTTTATCGGGAGCTTTATACCTCATAGTGATATAGGGCGTTTAGATAACACCCTCTTGCACTCAAATCATTGGTAGCTACTACCGATATATTTTATTTTTATATTGTCGATCAAAGATAGGGAAGATACCTGATATTTGATTAATTCTGTGTAAAAATGGTGCTTTGTTCCTAATATAAATTGTTCATAGGATACTAACATATCTGAACTCATTCCAATCTCAGCATATACCATTTTTTCTCAACTCTTAACTCTTTCTGTCATCATCTCCTCTCATAAGTACGCACAAACTCAAAGGATGTCAAAAAAATGTAGACCAAAACAAGCTAAGGGTCGGAAATTTCTAGTTAATCAAAATGGCTAAATTCGAGTGAGGTCTTAATCACTCTTTAAAAAGTCGAGGGGGGTCAAAATTGGAAATTTTATTCGGGTAAAAATATTTTTATTATAGTTATATTTTGTGGTGCCAAAAATCATCATTCCTAATTTTGATTCCAAATTCATAATTAATCTTGAAAAGAAAATTATCTAAAAATTTATTTATAAATATAAAAATTACTTGAATAATTCCATAAAAGAAATATTTGACAAAAATTATTTAGTTATACATACTCAAAATCTTAAAAATCTTATAAAAGATATAAAACATATTCATTATATATCTAATATATTTTACTAAATCAAAAATTAATCCTCTCGATTTATATCATTTTTATTCATATATTAACCAACTTAAATTATTCAAAAAATTAAAACTAAGAAATAAGTAATTAAAGTACTAATTTATATGAAAAAGGTTATATTTTATAATTATTTTTATTTTTTTTGAAAATTTTAATGAATTTTCAAACCTAACTCTACTCCCCACTTACTTAAGTGACATCGTCGATGTTCAATGAGTATGAAAAGTAGGTTCGAAAATTAAATTAAAATTATAGATGATCGTTATAAACATCGATAACACACGTATATTAAAATCAAACAACATATATATTAAACAAAAAGAAACTATTACAGACTAAAAAAAATAAAACAAACTTACTATTAACTTACTAACCTTAATCAACTCTAACTTATTAAAGCAAAACCAAACTTAAACTAAATTAAATAAAACCACTAACAACTATCTCAAATAGTTGACGAACAACCCGGATTCTCTACCGGTAGCAATCCTCTACGACAATCATGAGACGGATATATCTCATCGTGAAGCAATTTCGAGGACTTCATTCAAATGAATACATAACCTTGAAATTAACCAAGCAAAAGGCATCGGCCTTCCATTATTATACCGTTCCATCGCAAAGCTTATTGCCGTCTTAAAAATCAAAATCCCCGAGTCCACATGAGCTCCCGCTTATCAAGCGCAAATAACAAAAGTATCTCACTATCACTAACCCATGCAAAGTCATTAGTCGGATAGACTCGTGAGTTAATGAAATGTTTCCATGCTCTCGGATGAGCGGTAGAGCGGAAGTGGTAGAGTCGTAATTTTGATCGAACTCGGAAACAAATACGGAAAAGCTTCCGTGACATAGTTAACAACATGACAAGAGTTTCTAATGCCCATTGATATTCATAATGAAGATTATGGATTTGATTGAAAATCGGTATCTCGTAGATATGATTGATAATATGAGGTGACAGTGAATAAGTGTACCACGAAACAGATATAAGTCGTGACGGATCTACACGTAATGATGATAGAAAGAGTGAATAAAATTCCCTAACAATAGAAACGTTAATTCTTCCTCGAGGATGCTTAACAAATTTTTCCATCCTTGATTCGAATTAAATCCTTCGAATCGATCAATTTTTCAAAATTGATACCCCTTTCCATCAATATAGGAGAATTTGCAAACCTTGCATTCACCAACAAATTAACATTTGAAGCGCTAGACTCGGGACAAAAACATCAAGCGCCTCCGGATCGTATGAATTGGTGATGGTGATGATCGGTTTGACATTTTAGTTTAAACAGATGCGATAAAAGAAGAGGATTGAAAGTAGTGAGTGAATTGGCAAATTTTTACTTTCAACCTCTCTGTCCTTAAATGGATAAAAATTAGAGTACACGTGCATGCATACTAACACTTTCAGCATGACTAAGCAGTTTTTACTCCCGGATCGGTCTGGCCCGACCGGACCGGTCCGGCTTTAAGATATTTTTACCGTATGAAGGTTGTAAAATTCAAGTTTTCTTTGTTCAACTTAATAGCCTTCAAGCTATTTGAGAAGCTATAAAGGTAGTTTAAATATTATCTCACCGATACGGATAAAACGACACACGAATACGACATGCGAATGATAAATATATTTTTTAGATTTTTGATTTTTTATGAAATATTTAAATACTATTAAAAATAAATTTACGACTACGACAGAATATGATTAATGAAATCGAAAACTTATTAAACTAGCAAACTTATCAACTAAAGTTAAAATGCAGAAAATAAAATAAACAGTCATAAAATGTTTAGAAATAATAAAAGTTGTTTAAAATCAAACAATGTCAACATCATCATCCTCAGCTGTGTAAACTGGATCATTTAAACTTGAAACCGATGACGTAACTGGCTGTGGAAACGTAGTCGTGGTCCGAACTGAACTGTCGAGACCCAACGAACTCATACTTGACGTCATCCTTGCAAAATCTGAAAATCCTCCCCAGCTAGATGTAACAGCACCCTGAGAACCTGTATAAAAGACACCCTGACCACTAGACTGGCTTTCAAAAGGATTTGGCATATGATGAAAGCTACGAGATGGTGGAATAGGTGCTATCCATTACAGTAACGTATATGGGTTAGATTGATGAGGCGGATAGGCGGTTTTATCGAAAGAAGGATCAAGATGCATCCGCCATGTCTCAAAGATCCTCTACGTAAATCATCACTCCACCGCCTACTCTGCCAAAGACAAACAAAGCCATATTAGCCTTTGTCCTCGGGCTACATCTGATACTAAGGATTGAAACATATCGTATGTAATAGTGTTTGGGAGAGAAGTCTGCTGTTGCTCAGAAAAAGATGAAAATGCTGAAACTGGTGGAACTGGTGGAGGTGCACTACGTCTAACTATCGAGTCTATCGAACCCTCTGGAGACCTCCTCAGACTAGGGCCTATCAGGGACTCATCTCGCCATCATCAACTTGTCGTTAGGCAGGAAAGGAACTCCGATCTACGACATAAATGAAATAAAGCCAGGAAAGTACATGTGACTCCTCGCCTTGGCGGTAACAATAAACTCGAAAAACCCTTCTATACATAATTTTCCCCACATCCACCTTAACATCATGAATCATCGCCCAAGTAATGCATAAATCTTCTTTACCAAAGGCGGTGTGTTTGGTAGTGGGATAGAGAGTATGGCTCAAAAATCTTTTGATTGCCCTCAGATCTCTAAAACACTTCCCATAATTAAATCTGTTATCCACCCATTCTGCTGTAGCATCAAACTCCCTCTGAGCTCTAGAGGCAATCTGCTCATACATAGCAGGATCATCTAATCTATAAACAGCTCTATAATCTTCTTCATCTGGAAAAACTTCTACCCCTAAAACAGCATTAATCAGTTCCGGACTAAAAGAAACATGTCTAGACCTAAGGGGAATAGACTCTATCATACTACCCTCGGTGGGTGTCAAGGTAGACAAAAGCGCATAAAATTGCGCCACTAAGGTAGTATTGATCTCTCTGTCCTCTCGAGTGCAAAATCCAACCATTGGCGTCTCGCAAAAATACGCCTAACCTCCTCTCCTAAGTCATCAAAATCTAAGCCTCTTTCCAACACAACTCCACATTTACTATAGATATTTTTATAAGCATTCTTAGCTTGAGGTGAAGCTGTAGCAAACAAAACTAATGATTCTTCTTCGGTGTTAAATCTTTTAATTCTACGACCGGTACTTCTATTGGAATATTAGGCTTTCGTTTCTTAGAGATTTTTATTTGGATGAGGCCATTCTACGATATTGAATTGACAAAACAACAATAAAAACAACAGAAAAACAACACAAAATAAAATGTCACAACACACGAAAAATTCAAAACAGTTGAGAATAAATCTCAAAATTATAAAAATTATGAAATTGATAACTAGAGTAAACAAATTATACCTTATAGTGAACAAAGCAAAGTGAAAAGTGGCCGGAAAAGTCGTATAAGCCTCCGGGATGAAATGGAGCTTGTGTTCGATCTTTTCAAATTTTTCACTTGTGTTGAAGAGAGGAGAGTAAAAGAGGAAGAATGTATGTAATGGTGTAGTGTAATTTGTATTTTTGAGAAGAAAAATAAAAATTTTTTCGAGTTGAAGGGTGATCTTTGCAATTTCTTTGTTGAAAAGGAGAAATGAAGAAGAAAAAAGATCTCGTCCTTTTAGGATAACTTTCGAACCCGGACCGGTCACGATAAGGGCGGATCGGTCCGTGTGCATTTTTGTGAATTTTCGTAATTTTTATTTTTTTGGATTTTGATATAAAACTTACAAAACTTTAATAAAAACTTTAAAATAAAATTTATAAATTTTATAACAATTTCTCAAAATTTATAAAATCTTTATAAAACTTATTTAAAATTTTATAAAAATTCAATAAATGTCTATTAATTCTTATAAAATATCTAAAAACTTAAAGAACTTTTTATAAAACTTTTATAAAACTTCTTAATTTTATAAAGATCCAATTTTATAAAATTTTCAAAGTTATGCAAAAAATTTTATAAAACTAAAAGAAAAAGACTTGAACCTACGGGGTTTCTAATTCTTCAATTTCTATAAACTCCAGATTTCTAACATACCGTTCAAGCAAACTATATCCTAGAAATGTAGCGTTTGAATTAAGTCTTGGAAGTCCATCGGGATTTTCGGTTAACCACCTAATCGTTCCTTCTTAATTACATTCAAACACTCACTCACGAGATTGAGTTATATTTTTCCCACATTGCCCATTGTGTTCAATCTTTCCCACAGATTCTACACTTCTTAAAAACTTAGCCCTTCTCTTTTATCGAGCTTCTCGACGTACCATTACAAACTTCTTTCAATTTTTTCTCTCTCAACAATTGCTTGTTCTTTTCAAAAACTAAGGCTTCTATAGTAAAGGCGACATCTCTATCAAGACCTAATTTTAAAAGTAAAACAAAAACTCCTAATCTATCTAAAAAAAACATCCAGTTCTTTTACGTTTATCCGGTAAAAGACGAAACTAGTTTAAACATAAAAGATAAAAGATAAGGACAGATAACACCTGGAATTTGGCTGCTTCCAGTTTCTCTACTATCCAGTTTCTCGGAGTACTGCTTTTTAGTTTTTCGGAGGGTCAATCAGCAACATCACTTCATTTATCAGAGAGATTTCTTCACCTTCCAGAAATAGCTTCACCTTGTGACCATTGGCTATAAAAGTTGTATTCCCATCGATTAGTTCAACGACTCGGATTTATAAACTCGTGTTACTTTAAATGGTCCTGTCCATCTTGATTTAAGCTTTCGGAAACAACTTTAAACGTGAATTGTACAATAACACTCGATCACCTACATGGAACTCACGACTATATATTCTCTTATCATGGAAGGATTTCGTATGCGTTCTTGTGATTCGAGCATTTTCATAAGAATCAAGGCGAAATTCTTCTAATTGCATTAATCAAGTAATCTATGATCACCGCTTGACCTTAGGATCGAAATTGAAATCTAATAGCCCGAGAAGGCTCGGTGTTCTAACTCTCTTGGGAGATGACAAGATTTACCAAAGACTAATTTGTAGGAGAATAGCCAATTGGGGTTTTAAAAGGCATCTGTATGCCCATAACGCATCATCTAGTCTAAGCGCCCGATTTTTTACGGTTTGAATCCACTTGTTTTTCTATGATTCTTTTAATCTCTCTATTCGACACCTCTACACGACCACTTTGGTTTGCGGATGATAAGGCGTTCCTAACTTATCGTTACACCATATTTTTCAATTAACTTAGTAAATGGTCGATTGCAAAAGTGCGAACCTCTATCACTAATGATCGCCTTGGAATGCCATATCTAGTGAATATGTTCTTTTAAGAAATCGTATGACAACCTTGGTATCATTAGTGGGAAGAGCTTGACTTCTACCCATTTCGAAACATAATCTACCATTACAAGAATAAATCTTTTTCCAAACGATATAGGAAAGGTCCCATGAAATCTATACCCCAAACATCAAATAACTCACATTCTAAAAAAGGTTGCATAGGCATTTCATGTTTTTTTCGATATATTTCCCCATTTTTGACATGATTCACAAGATTTAACATATGTATCGCATCTTTATAAAGTGTAGGCCAATAAAAACCACATTGCAAGACTTTAAAAGCGCTTTTCCAACCTCCATGATGACCTCCTCGCCTCACGATCATGACAAAGCGATAAAACACTTAAAATTTCATTATCAGGCACACATTTTTTCTTTATTCCATCCGAACATTTACGGAAAAGATCCGGTTCCTCCCGGTAATAAAATTTTAAGTCATAAAAGAACTTCTTTTTACATTTGCCAAGTCCAATGAGGCGGAATGTAATCACAAAGTTAAGTAGTTAATGATATCTCCAAACCAAGGTGAATTTTCCTTAGAAGGAATTCTTTTCTTTAATAATCTGCATGGTTGAAGGAGTATCGATTCTAAGCGATTGTTCATCAGAAACGAATCTTTAATTTCATTTCCTATTTCTTCCTCGATTTCCATTCTACTTAGATGATCTCGCTACTACATTCTCACTTCCTTTTTTATCTTTAATCTCAATATCAAATTCTTGAAGTAGGAGAATCCATCTAAGAAGGCGTGGTTTCAGCATCTTTCTTACTCATTAAATATTTCAATCTTTGAATGGTGCGTATAAACTATTACCTTAGAGCCAACAATATACGATCTAAACTTATCTAAGGCAAAAATTACATTAACAGTTCTTTTCTCAGTAGTTGCATAGTTTAGTTGAGTTTGCATTTAACGTATGAGATGCATAGTAAATAGCTTTGAGAATTCTATTATACCTTTGACCTAAAAAACAGCTCCTACAAACTAAATCGCTTGCATCACACATAATCTCAAAAGGTAAATCGATGCCGGTGCCACCAATATCAGTGCGATAATCAACTTCGCTTTGAGGGTCTTAAATGCTTCCATACATTTACTATCAAAATTAAAAGATACTTCTTTTTCAAGCAAATGACTTAGAGGCTTTGCTATCTTTGAAAAATCTGCAATAAATCTCCTATAAAATCCTGCATGTCCAAGAAATCCTCTTAACGTTCTTAGATTAAGCGGTGGAGGCAATTTTTCGATTACCTCGACTTTAGCTTTATCAACTTCAATTCTACTTGAGAGATTCTATGTCCTAGTACAATTCCTTACGATACCATTAAATGACATTTTTCCCAGTTAAGCACTAAATTGGTATCCTCACGGCGTTGTAACACTCTTTCTAAGTGTAACAAACGACCATTAAAAGAGTCTCCGTAAACACTAAAGTCGTCCATAAAAATTTCTAAGAATTTCTCAACCATATCGGAAAATATAGACATCATACATCTTTGAAGCGTAGCAGGAGCATTACATAAACCAAGCGGCATTCTTTTATACATAAAAGTTCCATAAGGACATGTGAAAGTTGTCTTTTCCCTATCTCCTCTTTTGCAATGAATATCAGTAAATAACTTTGAATAACCATCTAAGAAGCAGTAATACTTATGTCCACTTAAGCGTTCTAACATTTGCACTATGAATGGAAGTGGATGATGATCTTTCTTAGTATGATCATTTAGTTTTCTAAAATCAATGCACATTCGATATCCTGTAATTTCCCTTGTTGGAATCCATTCATTCTTATCATTCTCTTTCCTTTGTGAAACCTCCTTTCTTTGGTACAACTTGAGTTGGACTTACCCATTCACTATCCGATATAGGAAAAATTATTCCCATTTCTAATAGCTTAATAACCTCTTTCTTAACGATTAACTGTAAATTCGGGTTGAGGCGGCGTTGCGGTTGAATACAAGGTTTAGCATCTTCTTTTAGAATTATCTTATGAACACAGATCTCCGGACTAATACCTTGAATATCGGCAACTGTCCATCCAAAAGCTTTCTTATGCTTTTTCAACATTCCTAGTAATTGATCTTCTTGTTGCTCCGTTAAAGACGATGAAATAATAACTGGTAAAAGATTATCAATTTCAAGAAAAGCATACTTCAGATTTAAAGGTAACGGTTTCAATTCCAGATTCTTCGGCGGATCTTCTATTGATGATTTAAGAACTGGTCCGTCTAGTTCTAATTCTAAATACTTATGCCATGGTGGTTTAAAAGTAAAACTTCCTTTATCTAGAGAAAGGATTATCTCTTTCATTTCAATGTCTTCCTCATCTTCTTTATAGATAGATAAAGTTAAACATTCTTCTAATCTATCTTCAAAAGTTGGTAATCGATTATCATAGACAGAATGAATATCTTCTATAAAAGAACATGATTACGGTGATGTGTATTGATGGTTCATAGCTTTGAAAATATTGAAAGCAACTTCATCTTCATTGACTCTCAAAATTAATTCTCCTTTCGAACATCGATTAAAGTTCTCCTGTAGCTAGAAATGGACGTCCTAAGATAAGCGGTATTTGAAAATCCTTCTTCCATTTCCATAACTACAAAGTCTCTTGGAAAATAGAACTTGTCTACTTTAACCAATACGTCCTCAATAATTCCTTTAGGGTACTTAATCGATCCGTCTCGCCATTTGCAGAGTCATTTCGATCTTAGTAAGCTTTCTATGCCTAGCTTTCTATAATCCTCATAAGACATGAGAGATTTATACTAGCTCCAAGATCACATAAGACCTTCTTAAACAAAAATCCTCCAATTTCACACGGAATCGTAAAACTTCCAGGATCTTTTAGTTTAGGTGGTAACTTATCTTTCTTGAGTGCAGAACATTCTTCATTTAGGCATATATTCTCATATTCCTCTAATTTTTCTTATTTGATAGTATATCCTTCAAAAACTTTCCATAGGCGGGCATATTTATCGAGCTTCGATAATGAGGATATTAACATGAATATGACGAAAAGTATCAAGGAAACGAGCATACTACGATCAGTCTTAATCTTTTAATTTGATCTTTAGGTGGAAAAGGTAAAGACTCTAAATCTATAACCTTTGGTTTGAAGTCATTCTCTCTTTTCCTTTATCCTTTGGAGTATTACTTGATCGCCATGTTTGAGTTCTTGAATTTTTCTTTTAATTTGTTCCCCTGAATCAATCTCTACTTCATACTCCTTGATTCTTTGCTTGTTTCTTATCCTTGTTTTCTTTATCTTCTACTCTAACATGTTCCTTAAATAGATTCCTTAAATCTTTATCCATGGGGTCTTTCAAAATTCTAGGGATTTTTACCCATTTTTCACCTTCCTTCTCAGGTTCCAAACTTCTATTCCTTTTCAAGAAATTCTCTATGATTTCTTCTTCCTCATCCGTAAAGTCAAGTTCATCTTTAGTCTCTTCATTTTTATCTAAATCATTTTCTACTTCATTATTCCCGAAGTTTTCTACTCCATTACTACCATAGAGTTTCTACTTACTAAGTAACTACAACATTTACCTCTCTTGGGTTTCTTTCAAGATTACTTGGTAATCCTCCGGGAGGTCTCTTGTTGTTACGTTCACCTTCCCTACTCAAATGATCTTCCATATTCCTTAATGAAGCTTCTATCGTTCTCATTCTGGTATCATGTCCACTCATAGATGTTTTCATTGTACTCATGTCCTTACTGACTGAACCTATAGAAGTCATCATTGTTTCCATATTCTTAGCTTGAGTAGATACTACACCCATCATATTTTCCATCAGCTTTTTCCCATTTTTCAACCCCCTCTCGCAGTTGAGTTGAACTTTGAGTTCTTGGTATACTTTGAGTGGTATGTTGAGGATAGGATCTTGGTAATGATTGTAAATTTCGATTAGATGTATTTCCTTGATAAACTTGATTATTATTCATATTCTTATCTTTTGAATCGATACGGCGGTTGTCCTGGCTTACTAGGGTTTTGAGACCATCTAAAAGTTGGGTGGTCTCTTCTAATAGCATTGAATGAGTTTGAATATGCATTGTTCAAATTCTGTCTTTCTTGAAGAAAACTCACTTCCTCTTTTGAATATCCTGTTGGTTCTTCTATCCCTAATGACACATTATCATGATTTGAGTATTCGGTTGAGTACTATTTTACGAATTTTGATTCTTACCTTGTTGTAATCCATCAAACTTTCTACTTAAATTCTCCAAATGTGCTAGAACTTCCGTATTTGGCGTACATCCTTACGCAAAAGCTACTTTTCTAGTGCTAGAACCGGTTTCCCACATTCGTTGTTTTTGGAAATCTTTTCTATAGCATCGTAAACTGTTTGAGCTTCACTCATCATTAACGAACCACCACATGCATGATCTACATCTGCACGTGAATCTTTTCTTAATTTACTGACGAGAAAAGTTGAATTTGCATATCTAAGGAATAACCATGATCGGGACAAGCTCTTAACAATTTTTAAACCTTTCCCACGCATTCCCAAGTGTTTCTTGAGATCCTTGTCTAAAATTAGCAACCTCGACTTTTAATTCCAAATTCCGTCACTGGAGTGAAATATTGTTTGTAAATTCAGTTTGAATATCCTCCCAACTAGTTAACGAGTGGTGTGGAAGAGACATAAACCAATCTCGGGCTCTTCCTTTTTAAAGAAAAAGGAAACATAGTCATCCTCGTTAATTCCTTATGAGCACCTTGACTTTTGGTCAGTATTGCACAGATTCTTCAAGCAGATAGAGATGATGATGTGGATCTTCATCATCTTCTCCTAGAAATTGGGCTCTTCGTCAATTAAACCAAAAGATGAGACTTAATTTGAAATTATTCGCTCCTTCATTCGGTAAAAGTATGGGATTATTAGTCCGGTTTCTCCTTACGGTTTGATCACGAGATAGGTCTCGGGTTTGGCGGATTGTTACGATTATTACGGTTCCGATCTTGATTGTTCCTATTATTATTATTTCGATTATTATTAATATTAATGAGGTTTTGTCCATGCCCTAAAGCATGATCTAGCCTCTGTTCGTTTGTTTCATCACTAGTTTCAAACCATTTCTTTATTTTTATTAGAAGATGATTCCGTTGGAGATTTTCCAAGGAGTCCTGGTTGGTTTGACCACGTTTACTCTCTATCCGCAAGCGCCTTTCGTAAGCGTTTATATCAGGCTTATAAGGAGTAAGTGAGGCTTTACCGCTTCTGGTCATCAACTAATTAAAATAGAAAAATGCTCGAGTTTTAAAGAAGAAGAAAATTGGTACTAAAAGAAAGTAGATACCAACGAAAAATAAAAAAAAAGAAATGTGATAAGAAGAGTGTTGGTTTATCCTCGAGAATTTTAAGCTAATACAAGTAGTAACCATAGACACAAAAAAAAAATAGCGACTTTGTCTCCCCGGCAACGGCGCCAGAAAGCTGACGTCACCAAACCAAGCCTTAGAAACGGCGTCAAGAAAGGGACAGACCTTTTCTAGGTTAGACGGATCCTAACCGGCAGTGTACCGGGTCAAATTGTAGTGATAAAGTGGTGAGTCAGGTGTCGAATCCTCAGGGAAAAAAGTGGTAATTCTTTTAAGTGTGGTTAAACACCAAAGAGCTGCTATTAACTCGATCTAAACCGCAATTTTATAACACAGATTACTACTACTTTAACCAACATAAAATAAATGCGTAATTTAAAAGTTATTCTAATATAATATATATAGATATATAAATATATATAGATATACATAAATAGTAAAATATATATATATATATAAATATATAGATACCAAAATATAATATATAACCAGACTAACCAAAGTATATGTAATCAATTTATATGATCTTTTCAGTTAATGGAATGTGTTCGATCTTCCTTTTTTAGGTCCAATTGAGTGAATGAAACGGTGTACTCTAATGTCAACAATTCCTCCTCACACGAGCGTATGAAATTGTCATATGTCAAAAGTCATCACCCAAGGTCCACAAGCGCCCCATGCTAAACTTAGTTAGTCAAAACAGCAGTGCAGTACAAATCTACCCCGGATAAAAGAGGTGATTCCATTTGTCGGATGGCCGATGTTATTCAAGAGGCTCCGATTGTCAAGCGGATCGATTTAATACAAGCGGTGTAGTTTCAATTAAAGCTGTGATTTTAACATTATTAAGATCTCGAGTACAAATTTTAATAAGATTTATCTTACTAGGACAAATCGCCTCGGGTAGGAAATAGGATTCCGTTAATCAGACGGCCATTTTTACCCTCCGGTTTTTCTATTTTTACTCATATCCACGACTTCTGCGGTGAGTTCATCGCCAGGTTATATGTGGTATTCATCATGATTGATTACTTCATTCCGAATATATTATCATTACGTAGCGAAATAGAAAAAGATTCATTTTAACTCAATTTTGATCATTTTTATTTTAACATCATTCTTTTAACGAAAAGATCGAAATAATACGATTACATAACTTTGGCTAGTTATTAGATCTAGCCTAATAACATTATAAAAACTAAAAAGAAGAAAATAACAAACATAAACATAATTATTATAGAAATTACCCGATTATAAATCTGTTGACTCGAAATCGTCTTTTCCCGTGTATTACAACGACTTGACAAGAACACCGAACCTTCGAGAATTTCCGAGCATTACTACCGTACTACTACTACATTATTTTGGCATAAGGCCTATTTACAAACTATAAAAGAAAGAGGGAAAGAGTTATATATATAGAATAGGGTTTATATATATAATTTTGGTACCCCTTGAAAGTGAGCCTCGATCCCTATTTATAGAATTTTTCCCTTCCCGGACCGGTCTCGAAAACTTGCCGGATCGGTCCGGTGTAATGATGACAATCATTACAGATTTGTTATCGCATGTGCAAGCATGTTACCCTTAATCATCACTTGTGCTGTTGTAATTATATATATAATTATATATAATTACACAGTTAACTTCTAAAAATCGTAACTTGAATTCTTGATATCAGAATGACATAATCGAACTTCCGTTGAAAAGCTCGTTGAATTCTCTACAACTTTCATCAAGACCACTTCTTCAGAAAACGTATTCTCGATGAGCCATTTGTATTATACGTCCTTTTTCGAGATTCAGAAACAATTATTCTCTTGATCATTTATATCAGTGACGCTTTATAACTTCCTTTCAACAACTTGAATTGACTTCAAAAAGTGTCGATACTCGGGATTTCAGTTCATCTTAGGATTCTGCAATGAAATAAACACAAAATACCCGTGTAAAATAGACACAATATTCCGGTTACTAAAACCGTACAAAACTACAACTTTTATTATAAATACTAACTTTTACTACTAACTATATTAAACTATAAAGATTAATAATTTATACTAATTATATCATAATTTTAGATATTTTACATAGAATTTGTCAACAAAACGTAATAAAATCACGTAAATTCAATCATATAAAAATAATACATCATGCAGCATCTCGCCAAGCACCTGCTGGTTCAGAGCTTTCTACCTCGGATGTTCCCGCTTCGGTTCTTCCTGTTTCATTCCTCATTCTTCAGAGCAACAACAGAGTCACCGATGCTTAGATCAAGTCATTCTTTGGACTTGTATTTTGTTCTTGTTTTGAAAAACCCCAAAACTTTGTAATGACTTTGCAATATATATTTGCTTTTTGATGAGCTTTCTTGCCTTAGTCTTTACTTTCAAAGATATTATGTATTTTTTACTTGTGGTGGGACATTCTTTCCCTTGAGTATGTCATCGTTAACTTCTACTTTTTCGTGGAATACTTTGATTTTTGCTTGTTTTGTGTCGAACTGTAGAACTTAACTTATTGTGTTTGTCTTTTGCAAACTTTTGAGTCGACTGCAGAGCTCGGGTTGAGTCCGACACGCAAAGCTCAAAGACTTAAATACATTTCTTTGAGTTCATCCTCTGAAGCTCAGGTGGTCTGTCTTACAGACTTAAGTTTTAGAGCCTGTCCCGTAGGCTTAATTTTTTAGCTGGGTCCGACCTGCGGAGCTTAGTTCGTCTGTCCTACCGACTTGGGAAGTTTGTCCTTTAAAAACTTGTTGAGTCTGACCTGCAGAGCTCATGGTTGAGTCCGACATGCAGAGCTCAACACTTAAATGCATTGTTGAGTTCGTCCTGTGAAGCTCAGTGTGTATGTCCTGTAGACTTTATAAATTTTGCTGAGTCCGACCTGCGGAGCTCAGCTTGGGTGTCCTATAGACTTAGCAACTTTAACGTAGTCCGTCTTGCGGAGCTCGGATTGTCTGTCCTGTAGACTTAGGAAGTTTGCCTTTTCCAAATATATGCGTATGCTTATCCTGCAAACTTAATTGGGGCCATTCACCTTGTGTAAAATGGAAAATCAGAACATAATTAAAATAACATAAACTGAGCACCCACTGAGTGCAATTTTATTGTAACATAACTAAATTAAGAGAACTGTATCGAAATTGCAGAAATAAAATAAACATTGAAACAACTTGTAAGCGTCTGGAACCTGTCCTAGATCGCATGACCTAGTTCTTTATCGAGATTTTCCTCTTTTCACGAGCATCTCAATTCAGAACCACTCTTTTCCTTTTGATGGTGGCTGCATAGCAGCTCCTGGCTACTTCCATATCCCTTTTAACTTCAACCGAACCTGCTGCGGTGGGAAACTTCAAATTGATATGGGCTGGGGAGATCATAGCCCTTAATTACCACATGATAACGTTGTACGCGGATAGCACCTTAATTACCACATAATTCACCATAAGGGTCTTACCCCTTGGTTCGCGGCCAAAGGTTGTTGCAAGCCTTATCATCCCCAAGGGATGAACTAGGGGTCCTACGAATCCGGACAACGGTGCTGAAACAAGTATAAGCTCATGGACTGAAAGACATAGTAGTAAAGGACGTTGACAACACTTCATGTGTCGATGCGAATCCTCTTGACTAGATGCTTGTGAACCACGGCCTCTATGACTAGGCCTTTGTTAGGAAATCTACGCGGGAACGCAGCGGAATTCAAAAATTTATTTCCTATCGACCCAAGATCGACTTCGTTTAAGCAATAAACAAACAAGTAGTAGACGGTGGTTACCTTGGTTGATCTAAAAGATCGACGCTTTGACCGTCTAAGGAGAGTAGTTCTGCATAGAGCCGCCCAAGTGTTCGGCCTCTACCGCTAGTCCACACGAACGACCCGCCGGAATCCCATCATGGATTGCTATTGGAAAACTCCGGTTGCTAGACCGGCCCTTTTCCCCTCTCTCCAACTCTCTATAGGATGCTCTCCAATTTTACACAAGAACTATTAGCTCTTGGAATTATGATGTGCAAAAGAGCTTGACACCCACCTCTTATTTATAGTGTGTATGGGGCGCCCCCTAGTAGAGTAGAGGAGAAGAAAACCTTTTCCAATAAAATAAGGAAAATATATTTAATTTATCTCATTTAATTTAATATCTCATATTAAATAAATCTAGGATTTTGTCAATATCTTATATTGAATATTCCAAGATATTGTCAATATCTTATATTGAATATTTATCTTTATTATATTACCATAAATCAATTTACTACATGTGTGTATATATCACATATATATTTTACACAAATAAATCTATACATATTATATATCCATACTACACTAGTGCGCATGCATCACATATGCACACACACACACGCATGTGTGAATATATATATATATAAATATTATTTTATTTTATTAATATCTAATATCAATAATAGGTAATACCATTAATTAAATTGCACAATCCAAATGTATCTTATACACAATAATATAATATGCCTTTAGCCATTAATTGGCTTCCGAATATTCTTTAATTAATATAATTAATATCTTGTATTTTATTTATTCATAATAAATAAATACCACCATATTAATTTACCACTATAACCTTTATAGTCGTGAGATAAATTCTTTCCTTATTTGGTTATCATCTATAACCACATTTTAATCGGCTAGATGTTCTTATGTGTGTGACCCGATAGGCTTCGAATATGTTGGCCGTAGACACAAAGTGCAAATTACTTAAAATGCCCTTCATGCCTAACGATCACGGGATAGCGTCAGCAACACACCGTGACCCCCAATCATCGGAAGAGTCAAATGCAATGACTACTACCTTTCATGTGAAACAGATTACCGTGTAACTTACAATCCTATATTTGTAATAATATCCATACGGTCGTTAGTCGAGTGTCAAAACATCAACGACCGTATCTTATAATCTGGATATCATGCTCTCTCGAAGTAACTCGTTTACTCCCACTTTGCAAAGATTCACGAGAGTAAGACATTCCTTATAAGAAGGCCATTTCGGATATTCGATCCCAATCATAGGATACGCGATTCCCGGACGACCAATCATGTATACTCCGCGATGCTTCAAGATCACACCCAATCACTACCGCATGATCGCCCGTGGCTGTGGAAACCTCAATAGTGTCAAAGCATGACAATCCACACCGTGATGCCATGAAGACTCGGTCAAAAGGATAATTACACAACCGCCACATAGTGTGACACTTATCCGTGTAAGTGGGTCGATCCCTAACGTCACGCATTCTCTAATACACGCCCACGCATACCCAAGTGTCTCTACACTTCGATAGACGAGATCTATCCTCGCCCCTAAAAGATGAAGACATCTAATACGTGCTAGCCTGCTCATACTATCAATGCCTGTTTAATAGTACATCACCTAGAGACATTTAAGTATCAAACTTATAATGTGATTAGAGATCTCATCAACCATAATCGCCTATCATGGTTTCTCTATCACGATTTAATACTAAGGACGCGTTGTCATATAACAATTCATAATTGGTCCTTTAAAAGAACATATATATGACAACGGAAAAGCCATTTAATATATGTACAAACATAAAGAAATAGTAGAAATGATCCGACCCGGTCGGATCCGGTCCAACCCGATTGGGTTTAGGACACTATTCCAACAATCTCCCACTTGGCCTAAAACCAATCACTCGCACACACAAGACCAAGTTGAAACACAAGAATCTCATGCAATACTCGCAACTAGCCCTAGCCATAAATGGATCGCTATCCATGGGGACTCAGACTATCTTCATATCACGTTCCACATGACCAAGTCAAGGAACCGCCAACACACACACACGAATCTCTCGACGAGACCACGGTCCTTGCTTCAAGCAATGAATCCACTTACTATATCGGCTATATAGAAAAGGTGGAAGAACCGTACAAGGTTCGAGGAATGAACCTTCTAGATCCATGTATCTTTGCTCTCCCGCCGCCTCTAAGGCACTACTTGTGTTTTGGCCTACTTGTAGAATTTACAAGTGACCCATATGCTAGAACATTTCCACTCAATTGTATCACTTAATCACAGTGACTGCAAACCCAGACTGTAGCTCCCACTCGCCTTCATAAGACTCAGGATATACGTCTGTATATCTACGTTTATCTAATTCCAAGTTTCAATAAACCAGGAACTCTCCCTTAACTTGTTTAAGGATATTCTCGACATTCACCAGATTTACTTTCATACTTGCTCATGACTATTCATGGACTATGAACATCCGGCATTACCTATAAGATGGTTCCTATCGCGGTAGCGAAGGAAACCTTCCATAAGCATCATCATTCACCTTATCATTAGGACGAACGTCCTAACATAGATAGATCTTGAGAACACCGACTAGCAGTATCCCCTGTCGCGATCTATGCTAAACTTCCTTTTAGCATCACATCTATATAGGTAAACTATAATATAACAGCAGTTAAATCTATCGCTATAGATTCTTATTTCCAAAATAAGAACTACTAATCCAAGTGCTTTTGTAAAGACCTTGAACTACCAAACATTAATTGACTGTGACATGGGGTGATAATTCTCGAGAGAGATATCCAATACCTTACTCGAAAATCGTAACACACTCCCACTATCCATCTTGCACATGGGCATATCCTTCTTTTGACTAAATCAAACTCCTTTGATTATCAAACAAAGAAATCGTCTAGAGAAACTTGTTTGAGTCCATAAATGGATCTCATGGGCTTACATATCATGTTATCGTCTATGAACATCGAGCTGTCTGCCCGACGTCTTCAACACTATCATATAGCCATGATACGAAGTTATAACAAGCTTAGTCTGAATAGAACTGGGCTCAGCTGGCAGCATAAAGACAATTACAAGGCTTACACCTCATACCCTTCAGCCGTCACTATAGCCTTATGGTAATCATATTACTATCCATGTCGCCTTTCGGGGGCGCCCCTTTAGGTAAGACAGACTAGGTTCGCAACCTGGTTGTCTTTGATGGAATCTAATTCGAGATATTATGGCTCTAGCCATATCTCTCAATCTTGCCTCTCAAACATTCTTTCACAAGTCGTGAGATATTCATTCTTCAAGATGAACATACCAATGACCTTTTTTCAGGCTTGAGGTTATCCACAGACTTACAGAACTTTTATGTGCACTGAGCAGTGATCTACACCTCATCGCTATGTGGCGTTTGCTCATGTTCCATTGGTTGAATATATCTTTGGGGTTCTCAAACTCTTTTGAGATCACTCCCACTGTTTCTTTTGGAAGAAACACTTCCTCTAGAAGACAGCATGTTCGGAGATAAACACCTTTTGCTCCGCGGACGAGTAAATAATATCTAGCGTACTTGCTGAGATATTCCACAAAGTTGCATATGTCGTACTAGGCTCCAAGCCTTTCTGACTTTGCCTATGACAACTTCAAATCATCAGTTAAGATAGATTCGACATTATCCTCTTCCATATCTAATATGGAATTTATTCAACCTTTATTCTTTGGAACTTGGTTAAGTATGAGGGCACTATCCCAAAACGGGTAAGGGATACTTCGCATGGCTTGCGTCACACCTTTATCATATAAAGTGTTGTTGCCATTTAGGGAACACAATCTAATTGCGTATCCCAAAGATGGTATCCTTCAAGGAGAATCTTATTCCTTTCGCACGACTTTGAAACACCCATCGTATTAATTACTTCAATCCAATTGAAGATTAATTCCTAAGTAGCTCATCAATCTCATATTCGCAGTACTAGCTCGAACTTTTCGGGCTTTCCGAATTATGCACTTCACTGAGTACACTTGACTATTTCTAAAAATAGTTATAGAGATTAACAAATAATTATTTGTAGCATTAATTGTCATAAGCCAACAAACATCGGTATGTTTAGGCTTTAGACAATTTTTCTAGATCTTACAACCTTTTCGAAAAAGGGTATTTTAGTCCTCTTTGGATAAGATACGTATAACCCACATGATTCATAATCATATGGTTCAACATCATCAGAATGACGTTTAATTACACGCTTCCCTTCCAGAGAGACTATGTCTAGAGTAACCACAAATCAAGGATAATAACCATACAAATATTTAGTTGAGATCTTATCACATATATCAACTATATAGTGACATCAATCTAGTATGTTGGATTCAGTGACCTTCCAACTTTATCGGAATAACATTTATTCTTTACAATTGAATATGTCTACTAAATCCTAACAAATAACTGA
The DNA here is from genome assembly GCA_026214975.1 of Gentiana macrophylla. Classification (NCBI taxonomy): domain Eukaryota; kingdom Viridiplantae; phylum Streptophyta; class Magnoliopsida; order Gentianales; family Gentianaceae; genus Gentiana; species Gentiana macrophylla. The sequence goes on from CM047814.1 coordinate 61,454,328, forward strand.
AAGTATGTTCTTCATAAGAACCGGAACATAATAACATTTATTTAGTTCTCTTATCAGTTTACTAGATCCAGAATATGGTAAGTGTTACAACGTTTGCTTCACCTTCCATATCTGTATTTAATCTTTCTAATTTAATCACACTCGTAAGGTATCATATATCTTAGAGTTGACTTTGAATTTAGATAGATTTATCTCAACTCATTTGCCTAGAATAGAAACTTCAACAAGTTCTCTATTTAAGCACATGCCCTAACTTTCCTTTTTAATCCTTTAAGCACTTGAGAAATGTTTCTTATTGTAGTCTTCATAAGACTTAAGAAAAGATCACAAGAGCTATGTCTTTGATTTCCTTTCATAAAGAAAATCTAAAGTTTATTAAATAGTTTATTTAACCTTTTAAATCGTATTTAAAACATTAACTATTTAATTAACCTTTAAGCAATGATTAAAGAAATAAGTCGATACTTAAATCTTACAATTTTGAAAACAACCTTTCCAAAATTCGATGTGGTCATTCTTATCCAACGTTTGAATTAATTGTCATCGTATGATTTGAATGATCATCTTGGATCGTATCCAATATATGACTAATTCGTTGAAACTTATTTCAAATGATTTAATCATATCATGAGCTTCGCTTTCATTAATAATTAAAGTCTCGAGCACTTTGCATCAATTATGTAATCTCCTTGTCTCTAACTACTATAACGGGATTGCTCATGCCATTGCTTATTTTAAAAGGATTAAAATTACTCAACCATATTTGAGAACGTTTCTCAAAACATGATCATAATTTGGTTTTACTAATCGAGAATAAAACATAAATATAAAGTTTGCTAAAACTACAACATAAAAATGAAAATAAAAGAGTGTTGTTGTCTATACACGCAAAATCAAAAATGGTCTTTTGATTTATGATTTTGCTCCCACTACTCAACTACTCCCAATTGACTTTCAAGAATCTTTCAAAAATTCTTTAGTGGCCAAGATCCCATCTGGTTACCCCGATTCCCGACGAGGGCCGATCAACCGGAATAATTCGAAAGGTATGTAACTCTTACCAATCACATCTCTATGTGACTCTTGGTGGTTGACTAGTCAACTCTTTGACAATTCACATCTTTATGTGGTAGTCAACCCCTTGCCTCTAGAATAAGACGGTCCTGACGAGGGCCAATCACCGCAATACTCTAGTCAAGTCATAACCCAATATTCGCGAGATCTCATACGATCATATCTCAATAACGACGATATACCCGTGGTAGGTCAACTCCCGACGAGGGCCGATCAGTTGGATCCGAACAAAGGCTCTTCACCGTCGCTATAATATTGGGAGACAATTTTCGACTTGATTTTTGTTGTGGAAGTATTTACGTAAATTAATTCACTTAATTAATTTTAATTACGGTCTCATCAAATATATCTATCTCTATAGACATACATCCTACACATTTATCTAGATCGTGCCTAGTCATGCATATATCGTATCATATAAAATAAATACAAGCACAAAATAAATAAATGCGTAAAGTAACCGGTATGATCATGGACTTTTTCTAGGTGCGGTTTGAATACAAACCGAGCGAAACCGCGGGTCACAATCTAAGGGTAGTAATGCAACCGCCAATAGGATCTTTAATGCTCCATTCTCCAATGGGATCTTTATTTTAAATCTTTCTTTGGTCTCCATCTTCTCGCTCCATTCTTGTTACATTTAATTCTATCGAATAAAATAAATACACCCGCCGCTTTGGGGGAGCTAACGGGAATGGGGATAAATGCAGAAAATAAACTAGGTCACGTTCTTCATAACGGCCTAGGACAATTTTTAAACCAACAGAAAAATTAAATCATTCACATCTATCCTATTGGTCGAGTCCATGATCAATCGGGGTCCATATAATCATATTATATCTACTATATCTAATCCATACAATAAAATCTTATGAAAGAGATAAAATTAAAATTTAACTACTTGCGTCTTAATTAATCAATTAACATTTAATCTATTAAATAATTTTACCCAATCAATCAACTAATTAACATTTAATTAATTAAATGATTTTAATCGAAATAAAATTAACGATTAATTTTAAACCGATCTTAATTTTAATTTTAATTAATTAGAACTATTCCAAAATAAATCAAAATTAAAATTAAGTCTCTTTTGTTTCTTTCCTTTTGATTCGTAATCAAAAGGATGCCTTTGGTTTCTAAACCAAATTTGGCTTAAGTTCGCCACTTTCCAAAATCAAAATTTTGGAAGTGGCACAAGCCTAAGCCTTTACAAATCAAATATTTGAAAAGGGCTCAGGCCTATTCCAAATCGATATTTGGAAAGGCCAAATAATTTTGGTTTAGCTTTCGCCACTTTCCAAAATCAAAATTTTGGAAGTGGCGCAAGCTCAGCGCTTTTCCCAAATCAAATATTTGGAAAGGGTTTAGCCTATTCCAAACAAAGTTTGGAAAGACCATTATTATTTTAATCGCCATGTGGCATCCCAATGGCCAAACTATTTGAACCATTGGTTAGCCACATGACACAACTAAACAAAGGAGATTTTAATCACAACTATGAACCATATTGAATCACAAAATACACAAAACAAAAATTTAGAGATCCACCAAAGATTGACCGGTCAATCGATCGCCGGCGGAAAGTTGCCTGCCGCCGCCGCCGCCGCCGGCCGCCGCCGGTGGTGGTGCCGCCCGCCTTGATCGGCCGAGCACCACCCGATCCCCTTTTTTTTTTTTTTCTTTTCATGTATCAATTTTGCAAATCAAAAATCTTTCATCTTTTAATTACGTGATTTAAACGATAAAATTAACTACGCATAATAACATGCTTATTGCTTAAGCTCAAGCTCGCCCGATACCATTGTTAGGAAATCTACGCGGAACGCAATGAATTCAAAAATTTATTTCCTATCGACCCAAGATCGACTTCGTTTAAGCAATAAACAAACAAGTAGTGAGACGGTGGTTACCTTGGTTGATCTAAAAGATCGACGCTTTGACCGTCTAAGGAGAGTAGTTCTGCATAGAGCCGCCCAGTGTTCGGCCTCACCGCTTAGTCCACACGAACGACCACGCGGAATCCCATCATGGATTGCTATTGGAAAACTCCGGTTGCTAGACCGGCCCTTTTCCCCTCTCTCCAACTCTCTATAGGATGCTCTCCAATTTTACACAAGAACTATTAGCTCTTGGAATTATGATGTGCAAAAGAGCTTGACACCCACCTCTTATTTATAGTGTATGGGGCGCCCCCTAGTAGAGTAGAGGAGAAGAAAACCTTTTTCCAATAAAATAAGGAAAATATATTTAATTTATCTCATTTAATTTAATATCTCATATTAAATAAATCTAGGATTTTGTCAATATCTTATATTGAATATTCCAAGATATTGTCAATATCTTATATTGAATATTTATCTTTATTATATTACCATAAATCAATTTACACATGTGTATATATCACATATATATTTTACACAAATAAATCTATACATATTATATATCCATACTACACTAGTGCGCATGCATCACATATGCACACACACACACGCATGTGTGAATATATATATATATAAATATTATTTTATTTTATTAATATCTAATATCAATAATAGGTAATACCATTAATTAAATTGCACAATCCAAATGTATCTTATACACAATAATATGTGCGCCCCTTTAGCCATTAATTGGCTTCCGGAATATTCTTTAATTAATATAATTAATATCTTGTATTTTATTTATTCATAATAAATAAATACCACCATATTAATTTACCACTATAACCTTTATAGTCGTGAGATAAATTCTTTCCTTATTTGGTTATCATCTATAACCACATTTTAATCGGCTAGATGTTCTTATGTGTGTGACCCGATAGGCTTCGAATATGTTGGCCGTGAGACACAAAGTGCAAATTACGAAAATGCCCTTCATGCCTAACGATCACGGGATAGCGTGCAGCAACACACCGTGACCCCAATCATCGGAAGAGTCAAATGCAATGACTACTACCTTTCATGTGAAACAGTTACCGTGTAACTTACAATCCTATCGCTGTAATAATATCCATACGGTCGTTAGTCGAGTGTCAAAACATCAACGACCGTATCTTATAATCTGGATATCATGCTCTCTCGAAGTAACTCGTTTACTCCCACTTTGCAAAGATTCACGAGAGTAAGACATTCCTTATAAGAAGGCCATTTCGGATATTCGATCCCAATCATAGGATACGCGATTCCCGGACGACCAATCATGTATACTCCGCGATGCTTGAAGATCACACCCAATCACTACCGCATGATCGCCCGTGGCTGTGGAAACCTCAATAGTGTCAAAGCATGACAATCCACACCGTGATGCCATGAAGACTCCGGTCAAAAGGATAATTACACAACCGCCACATAGTGTGACACTTATCTCTGTGTAAGTGGGTCGCCTCCTAACGACGCATTCTCTAATACACGCCCACGCATACCCAAGTGTCTCTACACTTCGATAGAGCGAGATCTATCCCCGCCCTAAAGAAAGAGAAGACATCTAATACGTGCTAGCTTTGTTCATACTATCAATGCCCTGCTTAATAGTACATCGGCCTAGAGACATTTAAGTATCAAACTTATAATGTGATTAGAGATCTCATCAACCATAATCGCCTATCATGGTTTCTCTATCACGATTTAATACTAAGGACGCGTTGTCATATAACAATTCATAATTGGTCCTTTAAAAGAACATATATATGACAACAGAAAAGCCATTTAATATATGTACAAACATAAAGAAATAGTAGAAATGATCCGACCCGGTCGGATCCGGTCCAACCCGATTGGGTTTAGGACACTATTCCAACAATCTCCCACTTGGCCTAAAACCAATCACTCGCACACACAAGACCAAGTTGAAACACAAGAATCTCATGCAATACTCGCAGAACTCAGCCCTAGCCATAAATGGATCGCTATCCATGGGGACTCAGACTATCTTCATATCACGTTCCACATGACCAAGTCAAGGGAACCGCCTCAACACACACACGAATCTCTGACGAGACCCTGGTCCTTGCTTCAAGCAATGAATCCACTTACTATATCAGCTATATAGAAAAGGTGGAAGAACCGTACAAGGTTCGAGGAATGAACCTTCAGATCCATGTATCTTTTGCTCCCGCGCCCTCTAAGGCACTACTGTGTTTTGGCCTACTTGTAGAATTTACTGATGACCCATATGCTAGAACATTTCCACTCATTGTATCACTTAATCACGGTGATCGCAAACCTGCATTTGTAGCTCCCACTCGCCTTCATAAGACTCGGGATATACGTCAGATATCTACGTTTATCTAATTCCAAGTTTCAATAAACCAGGAACTCTCCCTTAACTTGTTTAAGGATATTCTCGACATTCACCGATTTACTTTCATACTTGCTCATGACTATTCATGGACTATGAACATCCGGCATTACTATAAGATGGTTCCTATCGCGGTAGCGTAAGGAAACCTTCCATAAGCATCATCATTCACCTTATCATTTAGGACGAACGTCCTAACATAGATAGATCTTGAGAACACCGACTAGCAGATATCCCTGTCGCGATCTATGCTAAACTTCCTTTTAGCATCACATCTATATAGGTAAACTATAATATAACAAAGAGATTAAATCTATCGCTATAGATTCTTATTTCCAAAATAAGAACTACTAATCCAAGTGCTTTTGTAAAGACCTTGAACTACCAAACATTAATTGATCGTGTGACATGGGGTGATAATTTTCGAGAGAGATATCCAATACCTTACTCGAAAATCGTAACACACTCCCACTATCCATCTTGCACACAGGCATATCCTTCTTTTGACTAAATCAAACTCCTTTGATTATCAAACAAAGAAATCGTCTAGAGAAACTTGTTTGAGTCCATAAATGGATCTCATGGGCTTACATATCATGTTATCGTCTATGAACATCGAGCTGTCTGCCCGACGTCTTCAACACTATCATATAGCCATGATACGAAGTTATAACAAGCTTAGTCTGAATAGAACTGGGCTCAGCTGGCAGCATAAAGACAATTACAAGGCTTACACCTCATACCCTTCAGCCGTCACTATAGCCTTATGGTAATCATATTACTATCCATGTCAGCCTTTCAGGGACGCTCCCTTTAGGTAAGACAGACTAGGTTCGCAACCTGGTTGTCACTGATGGAATCTAATTCAGATATTATGGCTCCTAGCCATATCTCTCAATCTTGCCTCTCAAACATTCTTTCACAAGTCGTGAGATATTCATTCTTCAAGATGAACATACCAACAGCCTTTTCAGGCTTGAGGTTATCCACAGACTTACAGAACTTTTGTGTGCACTGAGCAGTGATCTACACCTCATCGCTATGTGGCGTTTGCTCATGTTCCATTGGTTGAATATATCTTTGGGGTTCTCAAACTCTTTTGAGATCACTCCCACTGTTTCTTTTGGAAGAAACACTTCCTCTAGAAGACAGCATGTTCGGAGATAAACACCTTTTGCTCCGCGGACGAGTAAATAATATCTAGCGTACTTCTTTGAGATATTCCACAAAGTTGCATATGTCGTACTAGGCTCCAAGCCTTTTCGACTTTGCCTATGACAACTTCAAATCATCGAGTTAAGATAGATTCGACATTATCCTCTTCCATATCTAATATGGAATTTATTCAACCTTTATTCTTTGGAACTTGGTTAAGTATGAGGCTTATCCCAAAACGGGTAAGGATACTTCGATGGCTTGCGTCACACCTTTATCATATAAAGTGTTGTTGCCATTTAGGAACACAATCTAATTGCGTATCCCAAAGATGGTATCCTTCAAGGAGAATCTTATTCCTTTCGCAGGCGACTTCGAAACACCCATCGTGTATTAATTACTTCAATCCAATTGAAGATTAATTCCTAAGTAGCTCATCAATCTCATATTCGTACTAGCTCGAACTTTTCGGGCTTTCAATTATGCACTTCATCTGAGTACACTTGACTATTTCTAAAAATAGTTATAGAGATTAACAAATAATTATTTGTAGCATTAATTGTCATAAGCCAACAAACATCGGTATGTTTAGGCTTTAGACAATTTTTCTAGATCTTACAACCTTTTGAAAAAGGGTATTTTAGTCCTCTTTGGATAAGATATTATAACCCACATGATTCATAATCATATGGTTCAACATCATCGTAATGACGTTTAATTACACGCTTCCCTTCCGGAGAGACTATGTCTCAGAGTAACCACAAATCAAGGATAATAACCATACAAATATTTAGTTGAGATCTTATCACATATATCAACTATATAGTGACATCAATCTAGTATGTTGGATTCAGTGACCTTCCAACTTTATCGGAATAACATTTATTCTTTACAATTGAATATGTCTACTAAATCCTAACAAATAACTGAAAGTATGTTCTTCATAAGAACCGGAACATAATAACATTTATTTAGTTCTCTTATCAGTTTACTAGATCCAGAATATGGTAAGTGTTACAACGTTTGCTTCACCTTCCATATCTGTATTTAATCTTTCTAATTTAATCACACTCGTAAGGTATCATATATCTTAGAGTTGACTTTGAATTTAGATAGATTTATCTCAACTCACTTGCCTAGAATAGAAACTTCAACAAGTTCTCTATTTAAGCACATGCCCTAACTTTCCTTTTTAATCCTTTAAGCACTTGAGAAATGTTTCTTATTGTAGTCTTCATAAGACTTAAGAAAAGATCACAAGAGCTATGTCTTTGATTTCCTTTCATAAAGAAAATCTAAAGTTTATTAAATAGTTTATTTAACCTTTTAAATCGTATTTAAAACATTAACTATTTAATTAACCTTTAAGCAATGATTAAAGAAATAAGTCGATACTTAAATCTTACAATTTTGAAAACAACCTTTCCAAAATTCGATGTGGTCATTCTTATCCAACGTTTGAATTAATTGTCATCGTATGACTGAATGATCATCTTGGATCGTATCCAATATATGACTAATTCGTTGAAACTTATTTCAAATGATTTAATCATATCATGAGCTTCCGCTTTCATTAATAATTAAAGTCTCGGAGCACTGCATCAATTATGTAATCTCCTTGTCTCTAACTACTATAACGGGATTGCTCATGCCATTGCTTATTTTAAAAGGATTAAAATTACTCAACCATATTTGAGAACGTTTCTCAAAATTAATAGTCATAATTTGGTTTTACTAATCGAGAATAAAACATAAATATAAAGTTTGCTAAAACTACAACATAAAAATGAAAATAAAAGAGTGTTGTTGTCTATACACGCAAAATCAAAATGGTCTTTTGATTTATGATTTTGCTCCCACTACTCAACTACTCCCAATTGACTTTCAAGAATCTTTCAAAAATTCTTTAGTGGCCAAGATCCCATCTGGTTACCCCGATTCCCGACGAGGGCCGATCAACCGGAATAATTCGAAAGGTATGTAACTCTTACCAATCACATCTCTATGTGACTCTTGGTGGTTGACTAGTCAACTCTTTGACAATTCACATCTTTATGTGGTAGTCAACCCTTTGCCTCTAGAATAAGGCGGTCCCGACGAGGCCAATCACCGCAATACTCTAGTCAAGTCATAACCCAATATTCGCGAGATCTCATACGATCATATCTCAATAACGACGATATACCCGTGGTAGGTCAACTCCCGACGAGGGCCGATCAGTTGGATCCGAACAAAGGCTCTTCACCGTCGCTATAATATTGGGAGACAATTTTCGACTTGATTTTTGTTGTGGAAGTATTTACGTAAATTAATTCACTTAATTAATTTTAATTACGGTCTCATCAAATATATCTATCTCTATAGACATACATCCTACACATTTATCTAGATCGTGCCTAGTCATGCATATATCGTATCATATAAAATAAATACAAGCACAAAATAAATAAATGCGTAAAGTAACCGGTATGATCATGGACTTTTTCTAGAGTGCGGTTTGAATACAAACCGATTTAAAACCGCTGGTCACAATCTAAAGGTAGTGCAGAACCGCCAATAGGATCTTTAATGCTCCATTCTCCAATGGGATCTTTATTTTCGTCTTTCTTTGGTCTCCATCTTACGCTCCATTCTTGTTACATTTAATTCTATCGAATAAAATAAATACACCCGCCGCACACGGGGAGCTATAAGGAATGGGATAAATGCAGAAAATAAACTAGGTCACGTTCTTCATAATGCCTAGGACAATTTTTAAACCAACAGAAAAATTAAATCATTCACATCTATCCTATTGGTCGAGTCCACGATCAATCGGGTCCATATAATCATATTATATCTACTATATCTAATCCATACAATAAAATCTTATGAAAGAGATAAAATTAAAATTTAACTACTTGCGTCTTAATTAATCAATTAACATTTAATCTATTAAATAATTTTACCCAATCAATCAACTAATTAACATTTAATTAATTAAATGATTTTAATCGAAATAAAATTAACGATTAATTTTAAACCGATCTTAATTTTAATTTTAATTAATTAGAACTATTCCAAAATAAATCAAAATTAAAATTAAGTCTCTTTTGTTTCTTTCCTTTTGATTCGTAATCAAAGGGATGCCTTTGGTTTCTAAACCAAATTTGCTTTAGCTTCAGCCACTTTCCAAAATCAAAATTTTGGAAGTGGCGCACAAGCTCAGCTTTTTACAAATCAAATATTTGAAAAAGGCTTGCAGCTTATTCCAAATCAAATATTTGGAAAGGCCAAATAATTTTAGTTTAAGCGCCACTTTCCAAAATCAAATTTTGAAGTGGCCAAAAGCTGCAGCTTTCCCAAATCAAATATTTGGAAAGGGCTGGCAGCCTATTCCAAACAAAGTTTGGAAAGCGCCATTATTATTTTAATCTGTGTGGCATCCCAATGGCCAAACTATTTGAACCATTGGTTAGCACATGACACAACTAAACAAAGGAGATTTTAATCACAACTATGAACCATATTGAATCACAAAATACACAAAACAAAAATTTAGAGATCCACCAAAGATTGACCGGTCAATCGATGCCGCGGCAAGAGTTGCCTCTTTGCCGCCGCCGCCGCCCAGCCGCCGCCGGTGGTGGTGCCGCCGCCAGTCGGCCGAGCACCACCCGATCCTTTTTTTTTTTTTTCTTTTCATGTATCAATTTTGCAAATCAAAAATCTTTCATCTTTTAATTACGTGATTTAAACGATAAAATTAACTACGATAATAACATGCTTATTGCTTAAGCTCAAGCTCGCTCCGATACCCTTTGTTAGGAAATCTACGCGGAACGCAGTGAATTCAAAATTTATTTCCTATCGACCAAGATCGACTTTGTTTAAGCAATAAACAAACAAGTAAGAGCGGTGGTTACCTTGGTTGATCTAAAAGATCGACGCTTTGACCGTCTAAGGAGAGTAGTTCTGCATAGAGCCGCCCAGTGTTCGGCCTCTACCGCTAGTCCACACGACGACCAATGGAATCCCGAATCCCATCATGGATTGCTATTGGAAAACTCCGGTTCTTTAGACCGCCCTTTTTTCCTCTCTCCAACTCTCATAGGATGCTCTCCAATTTTACACAAGAACTATTAGCTCTTGGAATTATGATGTGCAGAAAAGAGCTTGACACCCACCTCTTATTTATAGTGTATGGGCGCCCCTAGTAGAGTAGAGAGAGAAGAAAACATTTTTCCAATAAAATAAGGAAAATATATTTAATTTATCTCATTTAATTTAATATCTCATATTAAATAAATACAGGATTTTCATCAATATCTTATATTGAATATTCCAAGATATTGTCAATATCTTATATTGAATATTTATCTTTATTATATTACCATAAATCAATTTACACATATGTATATATCACATATATATTTTACACAAATAAATCTATACATATTATATATCCATACTACACTAGTGCGCATGCATCACATATGCACACACACACACGCATGTGTGAATATATATATATATAAATATTATTTTATTTTATTAATATCTAATATCAATAATAGGTAATACCATTAATTAAATTGCACAATCCAAGTGTATCTTATACACAATAATATGTGCGCCCCTTTAGCCATTAATTGGCTTCCGGAATATTCTTTAATTAAAATAATTAATATCTTGTATTTTATTTATTCATAATAAATAAATACCACCATATTAATTTACCACTATAACCTTTATAGTCGTGAGATAAATTCTTTCCTTATTTGGTTATCATCTATAACCACATTTTAATCCGGCTAGATGTTCTTATGTGTGTGTGACCCGATAGGCTTCGAATATGTTGGCCGTAGACACAAAGTGCAAATTACTTAAAATGCCCTTCATGCCTAACGATCACGGGATAGCGTCAGCAGAACACACCGTGACCCCAATCATCGGAAGAGTCAAATGCAATGACTACTACCTTTCATGTGAAAGCGATTATCGTGTAACTTACAATCCTATCATTTGTAATAATATCCATACGGTCGTTAGTCGAGTGTCAAAACATCAACGACCGTATCTTATAATCTGGATATCATGCTCTCTCAAGTAACTAACTTCGTTTACTCCCACTTTGCAAAGATTCACGAGAGTAAGACATTCCTTATAAGAAGGCCATTTCGGATATTCGATCCCAATCATAGGATACGCGATTCCCGGACGACCAATCATGTATACTCCGCGTGCTTGATGATCACACCCAATCACTACCGCATGATCGCCCGTGGGCTGGGAAACCTCAATAGTGTCAAAGCATGACAATCCACACCGTGATGCCATGAAGACTCGGTCAAAAGGATAATTACACAACCGCCACATAGTGTGACACTTATCGTGTAAGTGGGTCGATCTAACGTCGCATTCTCTAATACACGTCCACGCACGGTCAAGTGTCTCTACACTTCGATAGACGAGATCTATCCCCGCCTTAAAGGCAGAAGACATCTAATACGTGCTAGCTTTGTTCATACTATCAATGCCTGTTTAATAGTACATCAGCCTAGAGACATTTAAGTATCAAACTTATAATGTGATTAGAGATCTCATCAACCATAATCGCCTATCATGGTTTCTCTATCACAGTTTAATACTAAGGACGTTGTCATATAACAATTCATAATTGGTCCTTTAAAAGAACATATATATGACAACAGAAAAGCCATTTAATATATGTACAAACATAAAGAAATAGTAGAAATGATCCGACCCGGTCGGATCCGGTCCAACCCGATTGGGTTTAGGACACTATTCCAACAGCCTTCGTTATTTGTAACTAGAAGGAGTGGGTCTCTGGGACCATAGGCTACTTCACCAACTGGCATCTAACTTCTGTTAGGGGTGGAGGAATCTACAGATCTTTTGTTCTGCTTTCTCACCTCGCCGAACATATTGCTCGGGCCACCTACTATGGTATTGATAGTATTTATAGGCCGGTTGTCCAGCTGCCACTCATGATCCAGAGATCAGTTTCTTCCTCGATGGGGCTCGTCCTGCCTGTCCCTGTCTTGGCCATAGTTCCAACGCTTGAAGTCTCTACAGCCTCGTGGCTCGGCACTTTGAGATCGGTCTAAAACCTCATCCAACTTTCCTTCCATAATCGCGGCATCAATGTTCTTTTTTAGTTCCCTGGAACTCTCTGAGTTGTGCCCAACGTCCTTGTGATAAGCACAAAATTTGCTTTGGTCTCTCCTCTCTGGAGGTCCTCTCATTGGTGGCGGAATTCGGGCCAAGCCCTTTCTTTCCATTATAACAAGGACTTGCTCATGTGATCTATTTAGAGGGATAAAATCTCACTCCTAAAAAGCTCCTTTTTTTACCCAACCGATCTATGACTTGGGCAGTCATGCGGTCCCAGACTGGCTTCCTCTTTTTATCAACTTTTTCCTTGAGTTTGTCCTTTCTGGACTCTCTTTTTTCAGCTTCTCTCTTCAGCTGATTTGCTTCCTCTCCTTGACAATGCTTATATGCGGCCTCAACACATTCCTCCATAGTCCTAGGGAGCTTGCTATTCAGCTTAGCATACAACCTTCCCTCTCGTAGCCCTGCTACGAAGCAAGTTATCAGAATGTGTTCATCCGTGTCCCGAACCTGTGCGGACTCTTCATTGAATCTTTTCAGATATTGCAGTACTGTTTCTTCTTTATTCCGTTTGAGAGTCAGGAGGTGGGTTGCGTTCCTCTGGAATAGCTTTGTTATGATAAAAGCATGCATGAGCTTTCTCACCAGGGTCCCGAAGTCAAAGAACGATCTTGGCGGTATTTTCCTCATCCACTCACGAGCCCTATCCGTAAGTAAAGCAGGAAAGGCCTTGCATTTCATTTCATCAGATGCACACTGTAGAGTCATGTGTGTCATGTACTAGTGAAGATGATCTTGCGGATCCTTGGATCCGTCATACGGGTCCAATTTGGCACCTTAAACCCCGCTGGTTAGGGATATTGATATTCTTTAATCTGCGTTGTGAATGGAGACACGAACGGGAACTGGTCCAATCTCCTTCTAACGCACGAGGATCATGCTGCGTCTTGCTCGCAGTTGAGTCCGAGGATATACATGATGCATAAGGGGAGGATGAGGAGATGTGTGCTCATAAGACTCCTCTCGTAGATCCTCCCCTTGTTGCTGCATGAAGGATAGCCTGTCGACTAGCAGCGTTCATAGCAGCTAATTGCTCCACTAATGCTTGTTGCGAGGGATCCAACTCAACCTCATTTTGCGGTTGAGGCTGATTGTTTGTGGGGGGGATTTGCTGCCACCCCGCCGTCATTATTCTGAGCACCATCTTGACCGTTTGCTGCGGCCGTCTGTTTGCGTGTGTTTTAGGCGGCATGGTGATGATGATGATAAACCTTGAACAAAATTGCCAGTGGCGGCCCTCTTTCTAGCGTCAATTGACGATTCTGGATCTCGTCTGTAAATGATTTAGACCGTAATAACCTAATGAAAATTCGTCCAAGATCAAAAACTAAGGAAAAAAAAGAAACGGGGGGTGATGTTTTGGTGTTTTAGACTGAGCCTGAGATTGTGTAATCTACGTATCCTTGAATTGTTCAGGAATCAAGTCTTTTCATAGTTCTTGGGATCGATTATATAGAGGGCCTTATGCCCTAGGCATGTATGTGCCCTGTCCAAGATGGACTCTTCTTTCGTATCCTCCAAGGACTAGGTTTGTACGTGTCAATCCCTTAATCTTAGGAGATAATCACGAGATTTAAATAAGAGGATCAGAGCCTTTATGGTTGAAGATTTTTTCCATAGTTATCTTATATATCATGCACGTGTGCTAAATATTCGGGGATTGCTCTGGCCGAACTGCGTCGAGCCCCAAGGTCGTTCTGACCTGAACTGCGCTGACCCTGCTCTATTGCGCCATGACCGAGCTGCGGTGGACTGAGAAGCGAGTCAGGACGGTCTCCCACCCAGGTTCCGATCTGCTCTTAGGCTTAATGTGTGGCTCCGGGCCCTTAACGTCATAGCTTCATTAAATGCATAGTTAGTATGGGGCTGACACATGGCGTGATGTAGTCCGACCCACGTCATCAGTGTCACTGACTTTAGTTTTCTATAACAACGTCAGTGTCAATGACGTTATTTTCATGAAAAATAATCGTGGTACTTTAATAATTTTTTTTGTGTTTGAAGTAAAATGATGTCGATAAAAAATGTTGTGCCAACAGAACCAGAGTTTCAAAATCGTTCACAATAAGCCTTTCGGAAGTAAAGCCCAATCAAAAAGCCCAAGCACAGACTCGTGTGCAATGTTCTTTTGTAGCGTCCGGCGCTCTTCGCTTCATCGTTAATGGAGGATTAAAGATGATAATATAGCTCCAAAGTTTTAGGAGGGAAACTGAATTCATCAAAGAATGTATTCGTTAACTTTTACTCCATTGCTGTTACAATCTTCTTCTGCCTCAGCTCAATCATCTTCATCGTCGATAGCGTCACTATCCTGGCAAAATAATCGATTTTGTACATTCGTTAGCTTTAACAGGAAACCTAGACGATTTAGCTTGAGTGCTCGATCGTTTGATTCTTCGAAAAACAACAGCAATGAAGCAACTAACGGCAGTAGCAATAACGATGGCGCTGATTCCTTACCTCCCAACGGCTCTATGGTACCCTTCTCCTTTTATTTATTCTCGTTTACTTTTTGTATGTTCGCTTACAAGAAATAATTATACTCTCCTGCTAGAAGAGGATAAAGTTATGGGTTTTTTTGGAATCTTATGATTTGAGTTCCACATCTTGAGCTTATCAAAATGTTTTGTGAAACAAAAACACCGACAGAAAAAGAGCAGGAGGGATATTCTATTGGAATACGTGCAAAATGTCCAGCCAGAATTCCTGGAGTTGTTTGTTAAAAGGGCGCCTCAAACGGTACTTATCGGATTTTTTTCCGTAGTCTTTTCTCTTTTTTGGAGCATTACGGTCACTTTTGGCGAACAATCCTAGGCAAATGAATTTATTCACAAGGAATTTGTATAAGAGTTGACTCAGTAAGATCGAGTGAATGTGGAAATTGGGATCCAGTTTCTTATCGAAATGTTTAAAGTTGACTAAATGATGCAAGCCATTTTCCTGTTTTGGTTGATATGTTCTGTTCAGGTTGTTGATGCAATGCGACAAACAGTGACTAACATGATTGGGACCTTGCCGCCGCAATTTTTTGCTGTAACCGTAACTACCGTAAGTCAAACTATTTTTGTTTGTAGTACTGGTGTGCCAATATGGTATAAATTTCAAATACCATGAATTTGTGTAGGTTGCAGAGAACCTTGCACAGCTGATGTACAGTGTATTGATGACTGGATATATGTTTAGGAATGCTCAGTTCCGGGTTGAATTGCAACAAAGCCTTGAACAAGCTGCTCTTCCTGAAGCACAAGCAAGCAAAGTAGGCTAGCTCTGTCTTGTATATCCTTTTCCGGTGCTTTGTTCATTTTCTCTTCGATTTTTACATTTAATAATCCTGCCTGTTACATAATCAGGGCAAGAAAACCCACAGCTTTTCAGTGGGATTTTCGTTCCAACTGGAAAGACATTTTCAATTTCTTTGACTTACTCAGAGAGCTATTTTGACTAAAAAAAGCATCTCGAACCACTTACTCATCTGTTAGTATCACTGAAGAGATGATGTTCAGAGCACATCATGGACCATAATATATTTCATTATTTTGAGCCAAAGGCTTGATTCTTTATGTAATTCTGCTTTACTGTAGTTATTGTCCATTGTAATATACTAATTCTATTCATTATCACTGCAGTGATGCAGTGGTTCTATGTAGGATTTAGGGACTAGAATTCTATTCTGCCTCGTACTTGCCTCTCCAGATGGTTGACAATTTCCTTGCGTTAGTCACCTTGGCATGCTCATGGGATTAGACCTGACCATTGACTTGGACTGTTGGCTTTATGCCTGCCTTTCTTTTTGACTCACATGGTTCAGTAACTACACCCACCTTCGAATTCTGCACTGAGAGTGTCCATATACGATGATTTTGCGAGTTTCACAGTGATGAATTGTTTGTAGTTGTGAAACTTGCCTCCTCTTTTGGTTTAAGACTTTCCCTGTTTCTTTTGTTTTTGAGGCTGAATTGCTTTTCTTGCATTCAATGAATGCATTATTCCCTTGTCCTCTTAGCCGAGCTATTCGACACACATTTTTCTAGCAATTCTATTCTTCCATTAGTGCAGGTTTTCAGTTTGAGGACTGTATCTGTTTCAAGCGTTATCTAAATTCTGAGTCAATAAAGTACACTAAATGTTTGTCGGCTTTAATATCCAGGGAGTTACAGTAGACATCGACATGGAGAGTGATGACGGATTATTAGCGGCTGTGTCCTGTATAGTTTTCCTATTTAGGCGAGGACCATACTCTAGTTTCAGCTTCTCAAAAGATTCCAACTTTAACCTCTAGTAATTTGGAACATTATACTCACATTAGAATAACTTTCTTTTGATGGTTCTCTATGGCCACATTATTCAAGGATTCTAAATGTGAATTCTGCTGCTTTCTCTCCAGTAAGATTTGTTATTGTCAGCCTTATTTTAGGTGATTATTTTGGAATATCTGCCTAGGCTTGTGTTGTTCTATAGCAGAAATTGAGACAGATAGACTTTGAGAGGTTCCCGGTCTTCTAGGTGTCAAGGAAGTACCGAGTGTGCCTTCATTTGGTAAAGCCTAATAGCCAGGTTGTCTTCCTTTTATCGGTTTTATGTATGTATATATATATATATATATATATTATTTTTTTTCAAGTTGATGGATCAGAAATCGAGCATCACGTCCTTTTCCATTGAACAAAATTCATCTGTTAGGGATTATATGGTTTCTGAGGTAGCAACAGTGTAATTCTGGAAGTTACTAATTTTGCAGGATGCACCGGATTTTGCACCTGGTTCCCAGAAGAATGTGACTGGCGAAGTGATTAGGTGGAATAATGTTTTGGGTCCAGAAAGGATAGATGCAGTTAAGTACATTGAGTTACTTGAAGCAGAAATAGAGGAACTAAATCGTCTGGTTGAAAGAAAATCTGCTGGTGGGCAGAATGAGCTGTTGGAGTATCTCAAGACCCTCGAACCCCAAAATATAAAGGTTAGATTCATATATTTGATTTGCCTGTATAATCATGTTGACAGTTCAAAGTTTGTGGGCTTTGTTTTTTGGCGTAGTAATTATTCTATTGTTGATGATTTGATGCTTGTTATCAAGTCCATCCACTGGTCTAGAAAGACAAAATGGTAATGTTGGAGCCAAAATCCGATTAATAGCCTCTTGAATTCAGAGTGTCAGGTATTTGGAAACAAAACAAAATTTTGTTACCTGACAGATATAAAAAACGGAGGGACCATGTGTTTTGTGGTTGTTGTCGTTGTTGTTGTTGCTGCTGATATCGTCTTATGGGTAAGTGGGTATAACTTAACCGGGGTTAAAGGGAATAACTTAGTGAGGCATTTTACTGCTTTGAAAATGTATGTTGGTTAGGGATCACCTGATTCAGGTCTCTTCTTTCTTGCTGAAAAAGTTCTTGAACTATTCGTGTTATGTTCAATAAGACGATTTCTGTTGAGAATCTTGTATCTCATTCAAAGTTATTATCCAGGAACTAACAAGCACCGCAGGAGAAGATGTTGTGCTGGCAATGAATACATTCGTAAAACGCCTATTGGCCATTGCAGATCCTAGTCAAATGAAGGTATTGTTGATCTTACTGTCTCCGTTTTGTTTGTTGTCATATTCATGTTGAATTCAGATCGGCACTTTCGATTCCTCCATTTGAAATATCTAAAACGAAAAAGAGAACATGCAATGAAATGAAGACATATGTTCAACTAATATTCGTACTTGGCTTCCATTTTGTTATATACAGACTAGTGTAACAGAGACAACGGCTCCCGAGCTTGCCAAGTTACTCTATTGGCTAATGGTGGTTGGATATAGCATAAGAAACATTGAGGTTCGGTTCGACATGGAACGAGTACTAGATGCCCCACCTAAACTTGCAGAGCTTCCTCCAGGTGAGAATGTATAATAGAGATTAAAGACGACGCCTTTACTATGGTGGAGCTTCATCTTGTGATGTTGCTGAAAGTAAGTACTTGTACTTGAAAAAGCATTAGTTACATACTTAACAGTTTTATGAATTAGGAATCTATTTTTAGTTTATTGCTTTGGATTGAGATGGTAGGATTCTAAAAGGTGGTGCCAGATGCAATAATGTGTTTGTATGATCAAGATTAACCACTGTAAAGCTGCTGTTCAAAGAGTATTGACGTTCCAGATCATTTCAGAATTCCCCCTTCCGGTTTTTAAATGTTGTGAACCCTTCACCGTCTTAGGTACAAGTTGTTTGTAAGCATATATATATATATATATATACTGAATTTTGGTTTAGGGAATTTTAATGTTTAATATTAGGGGTTCTATCGGCACACCCCTTTTTACTACCGACACACTCTATTACTCCCGGTATCACAAAAATTACTCCAGAACCACGGTTGTTTTTATTGAACGTAAAGTCAGTGGCGCTATTAAAAACTAGTTGGTGTTCGAAAACGAACGTCAGTGGCACCGACATTTACGTTATAAAATTATCACAACTTTGAGTTTCCTTTACACAATCTTAAGTCAAGTTATTTTGTATTAGAATCTCTAAAATAAATAAATCTATACAATACTTTTATACTATTTATTTCCCCGCTTCTTCCATACATCATTTAAGACATTTATCCTCATCGGGGAACGTTTCCAATCTCAAAACTTTTATCCTCATCAGGGCATTTTTTTAGAAATGAAAAAGTTCTCAAACCTATCCTCAGAAAAAAAAGAGAATGAAAAACTTGGAAAAGTATCATGAAAATTATCATTTGAAAATGAATTACCGTCTTAATTGCATTCATTCCCTGTAGAAAAAGCCTTAAAAACAACAAGCCCAACAAAGACGTACAGGTGAATAAGTTCCCAAAAAATTAGTGAGCAAGCTTTTAGCCTTTGACTGATGAAAGCTGGAGGCAGGAAAGGATCAACAGCTTAAAAAGAATAATGGAATTGAGAGAAAGAGATTTACACAAGATGTTTGAACGGAAATGCTTTTTTGTTTGGTTTTGTTTTGGGACCGCTCCAATGCCTGATTGAAGAAATTGGGAATGTGATTTATTGAAAGCTGCTGGATGTGTCATTGGCTAGGAAAGGAAAAAAAAAAAAGAGAGGAAAAAAAAAAGAGATGTAAAATGAAGATTTTGGTGTTCTGTATATTTGGAAGAAAGAGAAAGGTGTACAGATTGGGGTGTTTTGCTGGAGATATACCGCAAAAGTACAAGAATGTGGAGATTACAATTTCCCACACAGATTCTAATGCAATTGAAATTTAGATAGATCTGGACACTTTAAATCTATAAAAGACAGATTTAACACTGTTTACAAATTCTACAGCAAGTGCTCTTAGAAACGTCAGACAAACTCAATTTCGTTTTTGAAGAAGCGTCGATTGTCGGTTTTAAAGAAATATGGCGTCAGTCTGATTGGCGTTTTTTCCATTAGAAAAAATAATAATAAAATGGATGCCAATAGTAAAAAGAGGTGCCGATAAAACCCACCATAATATTTTATTTTTTTTTGGGCAGCATAAATGCTTTGTATTAACATGTAACAGGTATAAATATGTAATGAATGGTTATAGTGCCCGCCACAGTTTGACAATTATGCCGATGTTAGATATTTACAGTTGGGGCACTTTTCCATTTTTCCATTTTTCCATAATCATTTTTCTAAAACCGGATCTACATTAAAAACCGTGTAAAAAACATATGTACAACACACACCACATAGTTCAAACGCTAATAAAACTGTACCTAGTAAAACTGAAATATGGGAGAACTATCTATTCCAGGCTATTTTCAACTCTATGGTCCTACGAACTGCCTGTGAGACAAAAACCTCCACTAAAAGGCGTTGAGCGCATGTTTGGTGCACCTCTTGATTTTGCCAATACCAAGCTCCCATCATAATCTCTCGGAACACGAACCTCCACTGAGCAATATCATCCTTCCCATGCATATCAAGGCTTAGACAATCATCCACCCACTCCCGGCTATACGCGTTTCCAAAGAACCGGCAATGGTTAGCCGGTGTTGCCATTTTTTTCCACACATCGTAGATCCACCTGCAATCGCGGAAAGCACGTAGTAAGGTTTCTGTGTGGCTCTGGCACACCATACAAGTACCATCATGTAAAACATGCCTGTGTGCAAGCAACTCTGCCGTAGGCAGTGCCTTACGACGAAAGAGCCAAAGCAGCATATTTTCTCGTGGCGGCCCTTTAGTGGCCCACACCATTTTCCACTTTTTCTCCTCATCCGAGCTTATCTCAACCAGTTGTGCATGGTACGCACTCGAGACATCAAACTTTTTGGACGGCGTATCAGCCATTCAACCCTCCCCTCCACAGTAACGTTAAACACCTCCCTCAAACAATCCGTAGCCGCACATATATTTTGCCAAAGTAAAGAACAATTTGCTTTGGGATTATCCAAAAGATTACGATATTTGGCCCTTAGCACCCTCAACAAAAGCATATCTTTGCCTGCCAGTATTTGCTACGCCGCTTTAGCCAGGAGAGCGATATTAATATTGCGTAATCGTCGTAAGCTGAGACCCCCCATGGCTTTGGGTAAGGAAATATCTCTCCAATATACATAATGCATCCCCGTTTTCTTTTCATCCCCTGCAGAGAAACGAACATGCCCTTTTTCCTATTTCCTCAAGTGAAGTGTTCGGAATACATGCCGTTTGCATAAAATAGTATGAGATAGTTATTAGGGCAGACTGGATGAGGATATTGCGCCCAGCCCTAGATAACACCTTCGCCTTCCATTTCTGAAGCTTTGCGCGGACTTTATCAAGATAAATCCATAATTAGCCTTTGTCCCTTTACTGCTCAACGGTATACCCAAATACTTCTCCAGGTTTTAAATGCGGGCCATATCTAGTCTTTGGGCTATCGAGTCCCCCATGGAGTTCTCCATATTAGGTGACACATAGAACTTAGATTTACTCATGCTAACCTTTTGCCCTGAAAAAGAGCAAAACATGTGCAACACACCCTCCATAACTTCGGCCTAGCTCACTGAGGCCTCCGTGAA
This sequence comes from Gentiana macrophylla, assembly GCA_026214975.1. NCBI lineage: Eukaryota > Viridiplantae > Streptophyta > Magnoliopsida > Gentianales > Gentianaceae > Gentiana > Gentiana macrophylla. The sequence continues at coordinate 61,476,036 of CM047814.1, forward strand.
AAGCAATAAATCATCTACAAAGAAGAGGTGGACACCTCCAGTCCTCCTCTCGAGATGCGGAAAGGCTTCCCTGCCTCTTCCCTAACCGACTAGTCGATCAAAGTGCTCAACACCTGCATCACTAAAACGAAAAGGAATGGTGCCACTGGACCCCCCTGCCTAATGCCTCGTTGTGGATGAAACTCTTCAAGTGGCACACCATTCCATAAAATTAATAAAGAAACTGAGGATATGCAGAACATAATCAACTCTGTCATATGCTCCGAGAATCCTATCATACGTATCAGCTGGCGAAGGAAATTCTATTTCACTCTGTCACAGGCCTTCTCGAGATCAATCTTGACCACCATATACCCCTTCTTACCCATTTTCTTATTCATCCAGTGCAACGCCTCTGTGCTACAATCACATTATCAGACGTTTGGCGCCCCGGGATAAAAGCACTCTGACTGCTCAGTATAAGTTTGCCAATGAGGGTTTTTAAACGGCTTGCAATAACTTTGGTAATTATTTTAATAAGAACATTCGCCAGCGCAATTGGCCCTATTTGATTTATGGATTCCGGAGGTGACACTTTGGGGATCCGCACCACCAAGATCCGGTCCAGGATAGCCGGGAACCTCCTTTCAAGAAAGGCTCTTAGATGAAAGTCACCACGGATTCTTCCACAATATCCCAATTCTTTTGGAAAAAGACCAGTGGCAAACCATCTGGGCCCGCCGGCCCGGTGCCTTGTATCCTCCCATATGAAAGATTGCCTCTTTAATTTCCACTTGAGTAACTGGTCGGTTCAGAAGTCTATGGTCTTCTTGAGAAAAAATTAGGATCCGGATGTGTGAGGGGAGGGGGATAACCGATTCCTCCGAATAAAGGTCCACATAGAACTGACGCACTATCCCACGGTGATCGTTCTGATCCGCTACCAACAACTCATTCGTATCCTGTAGATAGTTCATTTTATTCCATTAGCGTTTCCTAACTGTAGACATGTGGAAGTAGTGAGTGTCTCGCTCGCCGTCTGCAATCCAATTAAGTCTAGCTTTATGAAACCAGTATATCTCATCCTGCTTAAGTATTTCATCATATTCTTTAAGAAGTGTTACTGCCAGATCCGTTAGGAAGGTGGACAGCACGTAGGACAGTGATTGTTGAATACCAGTCAGTCTTGCCTTACACTTTTTCTTCCGATAAAAGATATTTCCAAATACCCATTTGTTCCAAATACTTGCTTTCTCCTGAAACTGTTCAATTCCCCGAACTATGGTATTGTCAATGACCTCCCAATTAACTTTGTTGCATAAACTCCTCAAATGTCTCATGTTCCATCCAGCACGCCTGGAACCAAAAGACTTTCTCCCTACGTGCATGCTGTTCGGCCCCCTCACTATTAACCATAATTGGGCGACGGTCTGAATGCACCCAAGGTAAGTGTATCACAATGGTCACTGGGAATAACCCACACCAAAGATCATTACAAAGACCCTAATCCAATCTCTGTTCAATGGCATTCGGGCTATGAATCGAACTCGACCAAGTGAACTTTGGCTCTTGAAACATCATTTCAGAAAGCCCGCTATTCTCAATGAAACTCCGCATCCTATCTGTGGATCTATCCCCAACATCTCTACTTCCCGGTTTATCATCAACATGAATAACCTAGTTTAGATCCCCAACAAGGCACCGTGGGGCTGTAATAAGGTACTAGCATGCGACACAAAATCCTAGAGTTCTTCACGAATGGAGCGAATTAGGGAGGCATACATAAATGTGAGAGCACAATGACCCTATCCATTTCTAATCATACTCATCATAATGCCTTCGCCCGTGGCACAAAGTAACTTTAGGTTGGTGACAGAGCCGTTCCAAAACACCACAAGCCACCACTAAAACCATTTGCTTCCACAGCTACTAATTCTGTGAAATGAAACCGTCACAAAATACGGTTCGCTTTTGTACTGGACACACGTGTTTCCATCAAAAAAAGAATATCGGGTTGATATTCGCCAATTAAGTCTAAAAAATGTCTGAAAAAGTAGAGGAACCAGCACATCTACAATTCCACGAGATAATCTTCATCACTTACGCGAAATCGAGTTATCGACCGGCTGCCCTGAGACAGAAATTTCTATCGCATTATTACCTGCTTGCCCATGAAAAGTCATGGTTGTTAAGACGCTTCCATCTGGTGGTTTTGCCTTAAGGTAGGCCCCATCGTTCACATCCTGCCCTATGTGTGATGTGCCGTTGCAAACCATGACCACATCATTCGGCTCAGGCATAGTCGCCTCTGTATTCCATCCCCCTCCACTATTAGTACGCAAGGAGCTGGGCTTGTTATCCTGCCGCGGAACTTTATGCGGCAGTGTATAACCCCTCTATAGGATATGAACTTGAGCCCTTTCAACATTACCAATGGTGGGCTGAACCCAAACTCGGCTATTGTTTACCCAGAAACCACCTTTGCCTCATCCACTCAAGCTACTACCCATGTAGCCAACCCTCAAAGTTTGCCTAACTGTTGGACTCTCAGTTCTTGTAGGAATACATTGTAGTTTCCTTTGGAGTTCATCGATGAGAGCATCCCCTTCATTGGTATCCTTCTCGGCCAAGGCAGAAAAATGAGACCCATTGCTATTCCCATTACCGTCCCTGTTACTATTACTCGTTCCCGTCCTTCCTTGTGGATCACCACTGTCGTCCTCGCATGCCTGAGCCGTAGCTTATTGAGGTTTAGATTGGTTGGGCCTCCTTCTTCGATTATTCATGGCCAACATCCATGGGCCAAACGGTTTCTCTACGCTTGAGGCGTTCACACTGGGAGGGGCTGCTTGGATGTCTTCTCGTGTCATGTAATTACTTGGGCAGAGTTACGTTTTATGTCTATACAACCCGTAGTCAAAACACACCATATGAAGTCCCTCATACTCAATCTTATAAGTCAGATCATTTAACTTTACCGATGTCGCCTGGGTTTATTTCAGATCAACTTCCATACAAACACGAGCATATTTTTTCCTAGTGGCGATCATGGAGGTATCATCCACTCGACTTGCTTTTCCAAGGAAATTTCCCAAGTCAATTAGCACATCATCATCAAAGTATTCAACTAGTACACCATGAAAGCGAACTCATACAATAGTCGTATGTATTTCTTCCTTAGATGGGTGAAACGAGGCGCGCCATTTTGAAACCGTGATGTAGTGGTTTTGGATTATCCAAGGCCCATTCTGAAGAACTCGAAGGTATTCTTCTTTGGCACAGAAACTCACCAGATAAAAATCTTCCTCAAGGTCTGTGCTTTCCACTTTTAGTGTAATTCCTGACACTATTATATGACAGAACGAGAATGCACGTTCAGTTGATCTTGATCCTTGTGAAGCGAAAGGGAGACTGGACTGGATCTGTATGGACCTCCTAATAATACCCATAAATGACTTGTTTTTGGTAATAAATGCATATTCCAATATGTAAATTCAGATGCATGATACACATCGGTACTCCAATGCATCTTTCCGGATGAGGTTGATGAATGCATTGGAGGTGTCCTTGCCCGGATACTAAATGTGCAAAGTCAATTAAGCTAATTGCATAGTGCTATGTGTGTGCATGGAACGTTGATAACCATAAAATACGCGACATAAGTACGATAACTTGGAATGAAAGTAACCTAATCATCTGTAATGTGTTTGTAAAATGTGCTATATGCCTACTTGTCTGGCAGTTGATACACTATGTGGATATGCATTTTAAGTGTATAAGTGAATTCATCATCTTATCCGGGGATGAGGAATGGTGCTCATACCTTACAATTTCAGGAGCTTACAAAGTTTTGTGAGACATAGAAGGCCTGTCGAGAATAATATTGAGTCTTATTAAATATTATTATTTGTAATTTATCATTTATGTCTTGTTGGTCAAGTCGGCTTAAGCCTATATATATATTTGTATCCACGCTATTCAGTTAATCAATGAAATACGATTATTCTAAATCACAATATGGTATCAGAGCATATCAATTTCCTCTCTTTCGTTATGTCAATTCTTCCATATCCCCTAACTCTGCCCTCTTCCGATCTTCTTCTCCGATCCGCACCCTCATCAAAAAAAAAACTTCGACTATATCCCTCTGATCTCTCCTTCCGTCCATCAGCAAAAGGTACTACTACCAAGAAATTGCAAAACTTAGATCTTGCATCAATTGCTGAAGCTAGCACTTCACCAATAATTATTTGCCCCAATAATTATTTGCTGAAGATTCTTACATGCTTCTTCTACTTCGCTTTTTGCAATTTCAAAATAAAAACAAATATAGAAACAGCTTTCTTCCTCGAAAATTATGGCCGACGCCACCACCATCTCCGGTGGCCCATATGTCAAACCAGCCCCCCCAGCTGCACCATGGAAAAACCGACGCAGCTCAAGCCCTCTCCCTCAGCCAATTCAGCGTACTCCCCCCAAGGGCGGAGATATGCATGGACAGGGGTGGGCTAAGCCCACCCAGAATTTTTTTTATTTTTTTTAGGTATATAGCTATAAAATTAATTAAATTGAGTCCGACCCACCATTTCAACCCACCTGACCCACTAGCTCATTTTTGCCCACCATATCATACTAAGTTACTAACCCACCATATCATAGCTTCATTCTTATGAAATAAAAAAGAAAATGAAGATCTAATTGGTAAAGCCGCTTCGACAGATTTGTGGAAAAAATGGAGCTTCATCAATCATCATCTTTATATTCCATTCGGATAGCATCTTTGTAGGTAATTTATATTATCAATTGTTATTTTCTTTATCAAATATCAATTGCTTTGACAATTTAATATACTTTTTACTTTAATTATCTTTTTTTTGGCTATAGAATGGATAGTTAACACTTAACATGTTTAAATAAGTGACTATTGCTTCTTAATTTCTTTATTCTTGGTTGATTTTGTTTTATTGTGAGTAATCTCTTAGATTTTTTATTTGGTTTGTTTTCACCAAAATCTAGCAAGTTTGCATTGTTATGTGTCAAGTAATTGGACTTTAATCTATGACAAATTAAGCTGTTTCTAGTATAAGATCACTATGAAAACCTTCTCGACAATTGGATCCAAATATGTGCTAATTAACGAGTTCACTACTCCTGTTGGACTTGATGTTTTTTTCTTTATAATTATTCAGAGAAAAAATTTTACTTAGTTATTCAGTGAAGAAATTTAGAGGTGAGAGTTAGGTTATTCTGAGCCGAAAAGGTGCTTAATTTCTTATGTTTTCTTATTTTTAAAAATAATGTCTCTTTATTTATTGAAACCGTGTTTTTTTTATGATAAGACATTGAATCGCTTTTAATTTTATAGGGTATAAAACATAATGACACAACCACATCAAGAACGAAATAAAAAAAAAACGCTTTTCTCATTCTTTTAGAAAAACCGAAACATCGAAAAGAGACGCACCATCTCCTTCAAATCCTATTGAAGAAATCCCTCCTTCCATCTCGAATCCCCCTCCTCCTAAGTTCTAAAGAGTTGAAAATGATAGTATCCCCATCGAACTAAATCTTAAGAGGGATCCTGTGTTACGTATTCCAATTCGGAAACATCCTATCAATAAACAAGATGAGACTAGAAGAGTTTATATCCAAATGGGTCCATTGAAATTTTTTTCTAGCCCCCCCGGGATAAAATTCCTGGCTCCGCCCTTGACTCCCCCAATGGTCATAGTTCGACTTCATCTGTAACATCCCACCATGGTCCTAACCTGTGCATTTAATCTCTTTGCTATGACCCTTATCTCTCTGATCGACTATGGCCCCTGCTCCTCCTCACTAACTAACCACAATTTGTCGTCGGTTTCATTTGGCCTTCCTCCTTCTCTTCGCCATCTCCATCTGCAACCTCCGCCCCACCCAGAACAAGAACATGGCCGCAGCTTCTAATTTGAAAGCTTTGACAGCTTCTAATTTCCCCAACCATGGCCCCAGCTATCACTCTAATCCAGGCCGGGGGCGAGCCCGTGACTTTCATCACCATCATCCTCTCTATGCCGACGTCTCTTATGGTAAACAGTCCTCCGCGTGCCAAATATGTCTCACACATGGCCATACGGCTCCTTCATGTTCTCTCCGTTATACATACTCACATTAGCTTGATCCCGTACTCCTCCACCCGGCTGCCCCAAGTATATACGAATTATACACATACCGGCCCTAATTGGATTACGGATATCGGAGCCACTCATCATATCACTCATGACCCTCGTAATGTCACACTATCCTCTACACCTTATGCTGGATCTGACAAAGTGCATGTAGGCGGCGGTACAGGTTTACCTATTACTCATTATGGCTCTTCTGTTACTTCCCCTTCCCAGTCATTTTACTTATTTCGTATTCTTGTTACACCTCTTTTACCTGAAATCTCTTATCTGTGCAAAAAATTTCCTCTGAAAATTCTGTGTTTTTTGAATTTCATGGGTCTTACTTTCTAGTGAAAGATTACTCAGGTTATGTCCATCTAAGGGGATTTGTAAATAATGGACTCTATTACTTCTCCACTCCGCTCCACCGACCCTCTACTCCTGCTCAAGCTCTTGCCTCCTCCATCACCTCCCCCTCCACGTGGCATCAACGTCTTGGGCACTGCTCTTACTTCATGCTTTGCCAAGCCTTAAAAAGTCTTCCTACCTTTACTCCTCCTAAAGCACATCATACTGTGTGTTCCCCGTGTCAATTAGCTAAGAGTCATCTCTTCCCGCTCTATACCTCTGACTTTACCTTTACTGCTCTCTTGGATCTGATTTACTCCGATGTTTGGGGCCCCAGTTTTGAACCTTCTATTTACGGTTCCCGTTATTATGTCAGTTTTCTCGATGACATCACGAAATACCTATGACTTTATCCCCTGAAAAATAAATCTGACGTTGAAACCATATTTCCTGACTTTCTTGCTATGATCGAGCGTCAGTTCAATACCAAACTAAAATCTATCCAAACTGACTGGGGTGGTGAGTATCATCGCGTTTCCACTCTCCTTACCTCTCTTGGCATCCGGCATCGCCTTTCCTGTCCTCACACACATGAACAAGTTGGTGCCATTGAGTGCCGTCACCGTCAAATTGTTGAAGTCAGCCTCTCCCTTCTTGCCCAATCTAACCTTCCGCTTCCTATTGGGAGGATGCATTTATCACTGCCACTTATATAATCAACCACCTTCCCACCAAAGTCCTTCATGATAAGTCTCCCTTTGAATTGGTCCATCATCGGTCCCCTGACTATACCTTCCTTCGGGTCTTTGGTTGTGTGTGATGGCCTTATCTCCGTCCCTATAACCACCACAAAACTGATTTTCGCTCCAAAACTTGCATATTTCTCGGCTATAGCCCATCCCACCACGGTTATAAGTGCATGGACCTTGCCTTTGGGCGCATATATATTGCTCACCACATGGTTTTCGATGAAGCTGTCTTCCCCTATACACCTCCTCCCTCCACACCCACTCTTGATAATCTCACTGTACCGCTTCCTGTCTTCCCGCCCGTACCTCTCCAAAATCCACCTCCCATGCCGGCTCACTCTAATCTGGCCCCATCCCTCTGGCTCCCACTCCCGAGCCTTCCCTACCCTCCTCTCCTGCATCCACTTCGGCCTCGGCCTCTTCAGAATAATCTCCTGCCCAACCTGCTCCTACTCACACCATGGTCACTCGTACCAAAACTAATTCCCTCAAACCCATCTCTCGGCCTGACTTTACCCGCTTCCTAAAGCCCTTGTTGCTTCTACCGAAAACATGGACCCTACTTCCTATACCGAAGCCTCTAAACACCCGAATTGGCATAATGCTATGAGAGAGGAAATCGATGCGTTTTGACGCAACCAGACCTGGGATCTTGTTCCTCCTCATCCTCGTATGAATATTGTTGGCAATAAATGGGTTTATCGCATTAAACGTCATGCAGATGGTCGTTTTGAGTGTCACAAGGCCTGCCTTGTGGCCAAGGGTTTTCATCAGGGCGAAGGAGGTGATTTCACTGACACTTTTAGCCCGGTTGTCAAATCGGTCACTATTCATCTTCTTTTGTCTCTTTCTGTTTCGCAGGGCTGGTCCCTTTGCCAGGTGGATATCCAGAATGCTTTCCTCCATGGGCAATTATCTGAGCCCGTCTATATGCAGCAGCCGCAGGGATTTGTTCACCCCGACTATCCTAATTATGTTTGCCATATTTGCCGTTGTCTTTATGGCCTCTGTCAGGCTCCACGTGCTTGGTTCTCTCGCTTCACTGATGTGTTGACTCAATTTGGGTTTGTCGGATCTAAAGCTGACACCTTCTTATACATTTATTCCCGTGATGGTGCTCGTGTCTATATTTTGATTTATGTGAATGATATTATTATTATTGGTTCGTCGTCTTCTCTTGTTGAGCAGGTTATCTCTTATCTTGGTCGGCACTTTCCGGTTAAGGACCTTGGTTCTCTGTCCTACTTTCTTTGTATTGAGGTGCTTCCTACCTCCGATGGGCTATTTCTCACTCAGCATAAGTATACCTTCAAGCTTCTGCAGCGTGCCTCTCTAGACAAGGCCAAGCCTTGTTAGACATCTATGTCGGCATCCACCCGTCTTACGCTTGATGCCGGCCCTCCTTGAGCCGATCCTTTGCTTTACCGCACTATTGTTGGTGGTCTATAGTTTCTCAGTTTCACTCAGCCTGATATTGCTTTCGCGGTCCATAAGGTTAGTAAGTATATGCATTCACCTACCGAAGCTCACTGGGTTGCAGTTAAACGCATTCTTCGGTATCTTAAGCACACTGTCTCCGATGGTCTCTTCTTCTCCCGCCGGTCCCCTATTTCACTCCGGGCTTATTCTGATTTGGATTGGGCTGCTGACAGTGATGATCATCGTTCTGTTGGGTCGTATCGTGTCTTCCTTGGTGATAATCTCATTAGTTGGCGTAGTAAGCAGCACTTGTCTGTTTCAAAGAGTAGCACTAAGGCCGAGTATACGACTCTTTCTAATACTGCCGTAGAACTTCAGTGGCTTTGCAGTCTTCTTCGTGAGATGCATGTTCTTTTATTTTCCCCGCCTACTCTTTGGTGTGATAATATTGGCGCCACCTACCTAGCTCACAATCCGGTGTTTCATGCCCGCACGAAGCACATCGAGATCGACTTCCACCATGTTCGCGAATTAGTTGCAGCTCGCAAGCTCAACATCTCTTTTATCTCCTCGAAGGATCAGTTAGCCGATGTCCTCACCAAACCGTTGGCGTAGCCTCGTTTTTCCAATTTAAAGTCCAATCTCCATGTTCAGCCACTTTCCACGGGATTGCAGGGGCGTGTCGAGAATAATATCGTGTCTAGTTAAATATTATTATTTGTAATTTATCTTTTATGTCCTGTTGGCCAAGTCGGCTTAAGCTTATATATTTGTATCCACGCTATTCAATTAACCAATGAAATACGATTATTCTAAATCATAATATTGTGAGACATAGAAGGCCCAAGTTGAAGTATTATGTGCAAGGCATCGGAGATCGTAGTTTTGTTGGTGTTTGGATATTATATTTCTTTCCATTTCATGTTTTATTAGGATGTTGTTAGCTTCCGTATTTGTCGTTTGGCAGTTGAGTTGAGTACGACTTGCGTGTCATATTGGACTTTTAATATGATGTGTACCGAACGAATTGTTCTTTAAAAAATGCTCGAGTTTTAGGAGCGGGTCGTTACACAACCGTTGCACCAAGTAACATGTATTGCAACATTTCATTTCTAACATATCACACATGACAAAAAGTGTTTTATGTAAAAGAGAGTACAATCTCTAATATATGTCACTCGGTACAATCTTTCTACGACCGTCACACCATAATATCAATATTACTATATTTACTTTAAGAAAATTAACACAATCAGATTAATTCAAGGAAGAATGTAAGATAGATTCACAAGTCCACACACAATCAAACTGAGAAAAAAAATACTAGCGGGGTCCATTTATTGACTCCAATTACACCACTTAAAACCTGCTATGAGTTGGATTTATCTCACTTGAGAAGTATCATTGATGATTTTAAAGTTATTCTCCCTGGTTTTTCTAAATGCTTTTTCTCTTTTGTCAAAAGAGAAGGAAATACTCCGGCTCACCTCTTGGCAAAGGATGATCTTTCTTTGGTAGGACTTAAACAATGAGGCTCTACGCCGCCTGCGAATGTAATCATGGCTTGCTCTCTCGATTTGGTGAAATAAAAGTCCTTTTTCTTCTTAAAAAAAAAAAACTTGCCTATGCTCTTTTAAAAAAATGTGTATGGATTTGTTGTAATTATGGCTTTTCAATATTCAAAATTTTATTACAATGAGTTTTCATTTTAGACGTGTTACTAATTTATTTTTGTCTTCTTATGTAATTATATCCGGTAACATTGTGAATATCCTTGAAATGAACTCTATTCATGGAAAAATTGTATAAAGACAAATACACTGAATGTATTGATTTCTTTACATATCATAATTAATGATACATGTATGCAAATCGTACACTTGGAAAGTCAATCAATTGTGCATAATACATTTCCATATAATGCAAGGCAAAAGAATGAGCAAGAATTCCCGAGCTCCAAATATAAATACCACATCAACTCAATTGCTAATTCAAAACATTCCTTTGGTATTAAGAGAGAAAATAACTTTATACAAAAATAAAAAGAGAGGTGGTGTGTAACAACCCGACTTTTCATAAAAGGTAAAATAGTCATTGGGTGTATTTACTACCACCTAATCATTATTTGTCTTTTATTTAATTAAAAATGATTTAATTAAGTGATTTAGTTATTATTTAAAATAGATTTAATTAATAACTATAAAAAGGAAATAATTCCCCAAAATAACTTATTAGTCACACGCTGTTTATGAAAAAAGAAGAAGTGAGGAATGGCAATCAGAGAACCAACGCAGAAGAAGAAAGCGAAATAAAAGGGAGAACGTAATCTTCAACCATGTGACCAATCCGTTCATCGTTTCAAGATGCCGTAGGAGAGAAAAGAGATCAGCGCGAGGAGATACAACTTTGGAAAATAACATCTCTGAATTTCGTAAGTTTTCAATTTTGCCCTAGTTTTTTGTAACCGTTGAGTTCGATTCTTCAGAAATTCGTATCTTTCAATCCGTAGCTCTGTTTTTCAGCCATGAGTAGTCGAAACGATCGTCTTGGAGTGTAGATCAATCTAAAAATAGTTTCACAGCAGTTAATCCAGGTAATCTGCAGTATTGATCATTTTTCAGTTTCGGTTTTCTGCAAAGAAATAAGATTTTAGGGTTTCTCGTTGATCAAATAGGTTTTGGGGTTGAGGATCAACAGGTGTTGCAGTTGCTAGGCATTTTGCTTTCGGTTTTGCTGGAAATTAAGGTAAGAGGCTCTTCCTAATGAGTAATTATAGTTTTATAATGATAGGTTGAGTTTTGGGGAGTTTTGGTGTTGTTTGGTGATAGAATTCATGATAAGTTGTAATTAATAAGATGTGATATGTTTTGGTATATTTGTGTTGAGTTTTAAATTTCTATTTTTTTGATTCAATAACATTAATTAAATATGAACAAGCTTCGATTGAACTTCTGATTCGTTCAGTTAAAACACCGAATGTACTCTTAAAGGGAGTTGAAGTTCGGATCCGTCGGAAGGGCATGAAAGGGCTTGTGCTTTGATGAACTAGAGTTCAACAATGTCTGTGTAATTGATAGGATGTGATGTCTAGCTGTCTAAGTGAGGGAGTAGAGTTGTTAAGGTGAGATTTCATCTTGAAAACACTTAGGTGGCTAGTTAATTCACCATAATAATTACATAAGTGAAGTAAAAGCTAAAACGTCATCTATTCTCGGTTAGGCAATCGATTCATATCGGCGATGTGATACGTTCGAGAAAAGCGAACAACGCTCTTTGGCCTATAAACGGCTAAATGGTAGTGGAGGAAATTTGCCGAACATATATGCATACCGGGGAGATCCCGGGACTATCGGTGCTACTCACCGTAGTTGGCAAGTACATCTCGTGGTGGAATTTTCACCATGCATTGTGTCCTTGAGTGATGATGTAACCAAGATAAGCTAAGCTAGAAACGTTTAGTCATGACATGTCGATGGGCATGGATTGAACCTTAGATTGAGTCGGTCTCATAAAGATAATTTAATAATCATAATAATAACCTTTCGTTGTATAACTTAGTTATTCATTAGGTTCTCACTTTTACTAAGTACTTTGTACTTACCTCCTTTGCATTTTCTTTTGTATGCATTGTGGGGTGAGAAGACGAACAGGTTGATCAAGTGTAGATGACGACCTTTGAAGACTTTGAAGTCTTGACAAAGCTCTTAGTTTATTTCTTTGTAAAAGTTGTACTAGATTAGTTGTATTTCTTTTCTTAGACTTGCTGTACTTCTACTTTTAAGACCTCGTATTGTATAAGTCTTTGGGTTTTTCGTCGTTGTAATTTAACTATCCATCTTTAGTATGGTTACTTTCTGTTCTTAGTAGTATTTATGTTTTTACCCGAGTCTTTTTAGCTTCTGTTTGCTTTATTTTGATACGATGACGTAGAGGCTTGCGTATAATATTAGATTTATTTAATGCTATACGTGCCGAACGTTTCTCTTCCGGATAAGGGCTCGGTATCCGGGAGCGGGGCGTTACATGGTGTTGAAAATCTTTAACGAATTCAATGGCAAAAGCTGTTTATTTGTCTATTGTAATGGTCTTCTTGATTTTCATTGCAGGTTTGTCATTTATTCTATTTTTTAATATTTTTTTTACTTTCACATGTCTATAAACTTTATTATATATACCATACTACATGATAGGTGGAGTAATGGCGCGAACAATTAGTACAAATCCAATACATCAACCTGAGAATACTTGTACGGTAGAAATGGACCCCATGCAATGCGTTTTTGGTTTCTGTCAAATGGAATGCATAAAACAGTACATTGGCACTGCATTTTGTCAGAAGAATGCTTGTTATTGCAATATTATATGTTGAAAGAAATTATATCCAAATACACATAACGCATTCTAAGAGAATACCGTTAGTATATCTTTTGGTAGTGATATATAATAAAGTTGTAGTACTTTCACCATTACTGATAATTTAGCAATGAAATCAAAAATGTGTTTTGCTTATTGCTGTTTTTTATTTTTTGTTGTTGTTGTTGTTGTTGTTGTATTATCAGTAATGGTGAAAGTACTATGATTAGGATTTGGTATATTGTTAAATTTATTCTTTATTGCAACCTATTTAAATGGAATAATTGATTGTGCCAATATAACAAAGTTAAATATCTCTATTCTACCGTGTATAATCTATTTAACAAGGTCAATGACACCAACACGAGTTATATGTCATTTCCACCATAAAGTTGTATGAATTGTGATGGAGACAACAGAGATTTTTTTACAAACGTTAAAACATAACTTTTAGAGAAAATTCATTAAATACCTCCTGTTAGAACATTTTTTTAGTGAAAATTCATTAAATACCTTTAGCTTCAAATTTTCCGTACCCTACATTTTTATTCCTATCCTGCCTTAAAATAGACGATCCAACTATAATTTAGGGTGATACCACTTTAATATTGTCAACGGTACCATCATATAGTGGAAGGAACCGCCATAAATTTAATAAGGTACCGCTGTATTTTTAAAATACTCCTTGTCCGGACGTTTTGATTATTCATACTAATCAAAACAACCATATCTTTGTACCTTCAACATTTTTTCTTTTCTTTTACATTACGTGGATAAGATAATTCAGCTGTTGGTGGTAAAAATAAGAAGGATCTTTTTTAAGCCTTCAAATTTGATCGTAAAATTGTATTGAGATGCTATTGACAAAATGTGTTGTGAAAAGCCAAACAACCTAATGTAGGAGATCATTATTCAACTAGTATTTTGTTTATGCTTTAAGTTAATAGATATTCAGATGGGATTTTTTGTATGGTTGTGTTTTAGCTATATGGGATTTTAAGCCGATAAATACATTTACTATCCTAAATGTTAGGTTATTTTGTAATCTTGAAACCTATTTTCATGAATAAAAATCTTAATTAAGAGTTCGGATTAGCTCCATTTTTTTCTTTTACATTGGAGATCAATATTTTACATCATTTGGTATTAAAGCAAGGATTTCCCTGAGGATGGATAAAATGAGTTGGGTAGATGGTTGGATCAGTGATGGTGTTCGGAATTTGTAAATCCAATTGAATATTTCGTTGAAGCTTGACCCGAAGTTTGATACTTTCACACCAAATCTGAATCGAATTTCGATTAAGCAAAGACATCATTCATATTACGATACCCAACAAGTTGAGCAAGATCTACCTCGTGTATCTACAACTTCCACAAGTTGAGCAAGATCTACCTCGTGAATCAAATTTCGAATATGCAAAGACACCATTCATATTATATACCGCCATTGGACATTCATAAGATCTATATCGTGTCTTTTTTTTTCCATCTTCCGCTCCACCATGTTCCATAATTTATAACTAGTTAAAATACACTCGCAGCACATGAGGGAGCTAATGGGATTGACATAATGCAAAAAAAAAAGCTAGGCTCATTTTTCTTAACTGCCTAAGACTTCAAAAACCAAAATAAAATACATTTAACCTATAAGTTTAGTTCATGATCAATCGGAGTGTCGGAATTATCACAAACAGACTAAGCGGTGGATATCTAGCTAATTATGTGTGAATTTTCAACTTTTTATGTCATTTAGTCACAAGAACAATATGAAGATCAAGTATCGTAAATGGGGTGTTTTGGGGGGATTATGGTTGTGCCAATGTGGCTGTCTACGTACCCTTTAGTGTAAGGGATTAAGCCAAATAATGTAGTTTTGGTGTGTGAGAAGACGCTGCTATTTACAGATGCCATAGCCGGCGGTTACAAAGGCGGTAAGAGATTATGCGTGTCGTGGAACGAGCTTTGCAGGGCGAGCTCTTACTGGGGTGAGCTTGTAACATGGGCGCTGTGGGATCTATGCTGGTGACCGCTTGTGTAGACTTACCTAGTTCAGTGTGCTTGGTCCGAGATGGGGGGCGGCGAGCTGGAGTGGCGAGCAGGTTGGGCCCTCAGTGGCTGTGAGTTGAGCTGGATGCTTGGTTTGACTGTCGTCATCCGTCTTGGCTAATGGCAAGGACCGTAAGGGCATGAGGCTGGCTCTTCTGCCTTGGTTTGGCTCGGCATTATGATGGCAAGATAGCTGGGCTGTGGGTTTTATCCTTTGTTGGGCTTATGCGTGGGGCAGATTCTGGATCCGCAGGCTTCTGTCGGGATTTGTATATCATTGGCCCCCTACTCATTGATTTATTCATGGCGCATTCATGAATATGTCAATGAGTAAGTTCTTATTGATTCACCGTATTCCGAGCTATGCGTTGTTGAACGACCTTGCGGATGTCGTGCCAAAGCAACCGGGATTAGTTGCGTGAACGCTCGAGGGCGTGTCTGTTATAGTATAAGTGATTAAGGGAATGCTGAATGCAGTCTGTTGAGGAACTCACCAGACCACATGAAGACTCAACAGTCTGTTGAGTTGTTTAGCATAGTAAACTGTTATTCAATTATAGTTTATTGTAACCATTTGTAACTTACTTTTAACTGATTCATGAGGTGTATGAAGCTATAAATACCACATGATCAACAACATTGTAACTTAACTTGTTGATTTTAGTTCAATAATATTGATTCCGTATTTTATATCCTTTCTATTTGTTATTCTACAAACTTCAACATCGTATCAAAGAAGAAATCTGATAATTTATGAATGTTTTCCTACGTTTTCTCTGGTTATTGAATAATATTGAGAGAATTCTTCATCCTTTCTGTGTTTTTTCAGTTTCTTGAGAGTAAACTATGATCTTTTTCTAAGGTTTTTTTTTTCATTTCTTGATCATTCTTCACTCTGTTATTGGTCTTTGATATATGCTGGAGTTCTTGATAACCATGGCAGCTAACAAAAAACAAGAAGTAAGCCATTACATCCCATTCTATGTACATCCTAATAAGAATCCATCTATGGTGCTTATTCAGCCATTGATGAATGGCAACAATTAAAACCCATGGAAGATGTCTACGGAGATGGTGTTAATCACCAAAGATAAAATTGGCTTCGTAGACGGCACAATCAAAAAGCTAAAAGCAGATTCAGTGGATTTCCATGCATGGAGAATTCTATAGAGAACACCATAGCCCAGAGTTTGATGTATTTCAAGAGTGCACATGCAGTTTGGAAGAATCTTGCAGCTAGATTTTCTAATGTGGATGCCTTAAGGCTTCCAGATCTTCTTGAAGAGATGCATCTGCTGAAGCAAGGTACATATTCTATCAAACAACATTTCACAAAATTAATGGTTCTATGGGAAGAAATCAAAACCATCAGGCCTATGCCGGTTTGTTCTTGTGATCCTCAATGTCACTGCAATGAAATTAGCATTCTGATGGATCATATGGAAATTTGAACATGTCATGAAATTCCTTAAAGGTTTGAGAGATGAATTAAGCCAATGGTTTCACAGGCAATGTTGATGGTGTTTATTTTCCAGAAATTCATGATGTCTTTGCAATGGCCATTATGTTTGAAAGGTAGAAATTATATGTGGCTAACAAGTCCAACAATCACGATTCTATGATTCACTTGTCTCAAAAGAATGGACAATGGCAAAATCAATCAGTCAGCAGACCAAATTCTATGACTACTGCAAATGCCAGACCTAAGAATCCCAAGAAGGTTCAGTGTAGTTTTTGTAGGTTCAATGGTCATACTGAAAATACTTGTTACAAGAAACATGGATATCCTCCTGTTTTCAAGTCAAAGAGGGCTAATTTTGTAGAAGATGAACAATCAGCAGAAGATGATCAGGGCCAGAATAGGTCTGATGGACCAGGACGTCCTCATCTATCTGCACAGTAACTTGATAAGTTGATGGCTCTGATGAGTTTAGATCCTATTAGACATGTAGGATTTGATGTTGGCAGCCTGATGAGATTCTTACACATTACTCACCTGCTACAGGGGCATGTGATATAAATTTAGTATGATCTATACAATGGATCTTGGATGCTGGTGCCACAGATCACATTGTAGGATCATTAGACCTGTTATGTAGTCCCAAACCTTCCTAAAAAAGAGATTACCCAATGAAAATAATGTAACTATTACACATATAGTACAAGTAAGGGTAAACCCACTGCTGGTCCTACATGATGTGTTTTTTATTCCTGGTTTTAGATACAACATTTTATCTTTACCCTCTTTTATTAATCATACAAAAGGTGCAGCTGTTTTTTCTGCTAACAATTGTGTGTTGCACGACAAGAACAATAAAGTGATTGGATTAGCTAAGTTACACAGAGGACTATATGTCATGGAACATCCAATCAGACTTTCTGTTGTTAATGTTGTTGAAACTAAAACTTTGTATGATAGACTAGATGATGAAACTAAAACCTTTTAGGGCACTACAGACTAGGGCACTTGCCAGATAAGAGACTGTAAGTCATTAATTCACAGTCTGGTGACTTCAAATTTTGTGATCATGATATTTGTCATCTCTTCCCTATGGAAAAATTAAAGAACATTCCCTTTCCATTAAGTACAACAGATGTAAATGTTGTTTTTGATCTTGCTCATATGGATATTTAGAGTCCTTTGAAACAATATACTGTGAATGGACAATAATATTTTCTTACTATTGTAGACGATTTTTCTAGATTTACTTGGGTTTTTCTTATGAGGCATAAATCTAAAGCTTCTGATCTTGTGAAATCCTTTGTTAAGTTTTTTTCTCTACTCAGTTTCATAAAATTATTAGATCTGACAATGGAGCTGAGTTTCAGCTTACTGACTTTTATGCTCAGCAAGGAATCATACATTAGACATCTTGGGTCAACACACCTAAGTAGAATGGAATTGCTAAAAGGAAATATCAGTATTTGCAGAATGTTGCCAGGAATCTGAGGTTCCAGAGTAATTTACCCATTGAGTATTGGGGTTTTTGTCTTTTACATGCTGTAAAGTTGACTAATGTCACACCTACATCACTGCTGAAGGAAATTACTCCACAATAAGTGATTTATGGCATTAAACAAACCACATTAGTCTGTGTGTAAAGTTTTTGGATGCCTAGTTTTTTTTATGCACACTTCACTTTACATGACAAATTTTGATTCAGTGTAAGACTTGTGTATATCTTGAAAACTCAAACACCTCCAATGTTTCCATTCTGTTAGACATCACCAACAAAGATATCTTTGTTGCTAAAAAAATACTCAATTTCATGAGACTTATTTTCCTCTATTTCAATGGCTACTAGGAAAAGCTAGAAATCTTACTGACATGCCAATGCCATTACTAGTCGTGGACAACTTTTAGGATCTGCTGAATGTGTCAGCAGACCTGCCAGACACAGGGTCAGCTACAGATAAGGCATCAAATGAAGAGCATGCTCCTTTTATCAAATGAAGAGCATGCTCCTTTTATCAAATGAAGAGCATGCACCTATCCAATTGAGAAGATCCACAAAGACAAGGAAATCACCAACCTTTTATCCAGGTGGTGCTCATACAGTTCAACAGACCCCACATCTACTGAGTGAGGTAATGAATCTGGAAAAACTCTCTGCGGAGTATGCCGTGACTGGTGTTATTAAAGAACCCAAAACCTACAATCAAGATATCAAGCATGATGAATGCAAAGAAGCAATGCAAAAGGAGTTTGAAGCTCTACAAAAAAACTCATAAATGGGAAATAGTTGATTTGCCCCCAGGCAATTTGCCCATTGGGTGCAAATGGGTATATAAAGTCAAATACAATCTTGATGGTTCAGTGGAGAGATACAAATCTAGACTAGTGGCAAAAGGCTACACTCAGACATATGGCATTGATTATCAAGAAACCTTCTTTTATGTTGTCAAGATCACTACAGTCGGGGATTTACTTGCAGCAGGAACAACCAATAATTGGTACCTCCATCAGATGGATGTCAATACTACTTTCCTACATAAGATCTACATGAAGAAGTGTATATGCAGCTGCCTCCAGGTTGTGCAGCAGCCAAACCAAATCAAGCTTGCAGACTTGGCAAGCCAACAGACAATAGAATTTCAAGTTAACTGAATCCTTGGAAGCCCAAGGATTTAATCAATTCCAAAATGACCATAGTTTGTTAACCAAAGGGTCAGGATAGTATTTTATTCCTTTGCTGGTATATGTAGATGGCATAATAGCAACAAGTCCTAATGGGCAACTGATTCAGCAAATCAAGGATGCCCTACATCAACAGTTCACCATTAAAGACCTTGGGAAATTGAGATATTTCCTAGGTATTGAGGCGTTCAGAACTCCTGCAGGCATATCCATTTCTCATAGAAAGTGCGCACTCAACCTCCAAGAATAATATGAGTTTTTGGGGCCTAAACCTGCTAAGACACCTATGGAGTCCAAGCAGACCTTAAAACATGCTGATTCACTACTTTTGGAAGATAACACTGCATACAGATCACTAGTGTGTAAACTAATCTACCTCATGTTGACGCTTAAAATGTTACATCCTACGGCATCAACATTTCACCCATTCTAAGCCAAATTTAGTTGTTTTCGGCCATTTATATGAACCATTTGTGTTGAATGATCTATGTCGGGTTCATGAGTTGAGTATTTGGTATTTCGTATTATTATTCCCGGAATTTGTTTTATTTAGTGTGTTATTGGACAATTTTCAGGTAATGAGATTTAGGTCAAGTGTTAAAGACATATTCTGGAACGGACTGGATGAAGAATCGGGCCTTGGGCATTCCAGAACCTTCCAAGCTAAGTCACAAAAAAGTACTAATTTGAGCTCACAGTTGCGAGCTACCTTGAAGCTTCTGGAAACACGTTTTCTTGGATGAGGTGTAGTTTTGGGAGCTATCTAAGTCGGTTATTTCACTAAAAATAAGAGCCATCAACCCTCATTTTCATTGTAGCAGAATTTTGAATACTTCAAGTATCATGCAATAAAAAGTCTTTCTTTTTATTTATTTTCTATGAGTTCCAGCGATGGATCGACGGATTTGCCTTCTAGGGAGAGATCTGCAGAGGATTTATACTCGGCATCATGGGTATGACTCTTCGGCTTTTTCTAGATGTAAATCTGGCGTTTTTCCTTTGTGATTAGTATGAGTTGATTGTTATTATTAGTTCTCCTATGTAGTAGTTAGTTCATTTACCCCGTATATGTAAAAATCTGAATCGTTGGTGAAGAAATCATGAAATAGAGGTTGCGTTCTTCAGATCTGCGATGGTCTTTATCGCTAGATTTGAATACCTAGTAAATACTAATTCATGATAATCGGCGCATGTTGGTCCTGTAATACAAGGGTTGTAAGAGTTTCAGAGGGGGGAGGGGGGGGGGGGGGGGGGGAAAGACCTCTTTTCATTTTTAGGAGTTTCTCACAAATGAATGTACCAAGTGAGCAAGACAAACTGGTTAAACCATTCCTCTGTTTTACTATGCTGGTCTGTATCACTTAGTGAGTGCAGCGGAAATATGTTATTGTTCAAAATAAGCCTTGTCTTGGTTTTCTGTGTTGTGTAGTGTGCAATGAATCATACTAGTACTGAAAATAAAGTACTGAATGTAAAAGTGTTCTATGTGAAGAGAGTAAAATGTCTAATATATGTCACTAGGTACAATCTTTCTACGACCGTCACACCATAATGTCAATATTAGTAGTAGATTTATTTTAAGAAAATTAACACAATCAGATTAATTCACGGAAGAATGTATGATCGATTTACATGTCCACACACAATCAAATTGAGAAAACAAATACTAGTGGGGTCATTTATTGACTCCGATTACACCACTTAAAACCTGCCTATGTTCTTTTTAAAATAAAATGTGTATGGATTTGTTGTAAATATGGTTTTTCAATATTCAAATTTTTATTAAAATGAGTTTTCATTTTAGACGTGTTACTAATTTATTTTTGTCTTCTTATGTATTTATATCTGGTATCATTTTGAATATATACAAATTCTAATCTCCACACAATTGGAAAACAATTAGAAAAAATAGAAAGACACTTGAAGATTAGTCAAATTGAGAAAGCTCCTCAAACTGATAATTCCAATGTACTAAAAAACCCAACAACCCCAGTCTTCAAACCATACCAAGTGTATTCATCATCTATCAAAGATATCCAAAAGAAAAAATCTGATTTATTTAAAGATTTACTGTAACATCCCGACTTTTCAGAAAAGGGTAAAAGAGTCTTTTGACTAAAAGACTGATTTTCGTGTGATTTAAATAAACGATTTAAAGTATATGATTATATATATATATTTCGAATAGGTATATATATGTGACTTTGGGGCTGAATTATAATTAAGTGGAATTTAAGGGTGGTTAATGTTTTTATTTAAAGCTAGTGGGAGGTTATAATTGGGGGAAATAACCTCCCCATTAATCAAAAGGGAGGTTATCAGAAGTTTATACGTTAAAAAGTTTGAGTTTTGAGAGCAAGGAAGAAGCCAAGAGACTTTCCCAAATCCTTTGCTTGTTCCTTCTCCGATTTCCGTTTCGTCTGCAGCAGGAGCATCGTGAGATTTCAAGGATCGTTTTGATACCAAGTTTTCCAGGTTTTATTGAGGTAAGAAAATAACCCTAATCTTAGTTTCATCTCGTTTTGATCAAGTTTTGGTTGAAGGAGTTGTTTATCTCGTAGTTTTGAGTATTAGAAACCTCAGTCGTAACTGGTTCTTGGATTGGTTATGGATTAAATAGGGTTTTGTTGAAGTTTTGAGAAGTGCCTGCAGTTTTTCCGAAGTTTCCCTGGGAAGTGTGCTTTGATCAAGTAAGAGACTCTTACTAATGTTTAATTAGGGTTTTATGATGTTAAGGTTGAGTGTTTGTGTTGAATTCTTTGTTAGAAATCATGTTTTAGGTTGTGGTTAAAGTGTGGGACATTGTGATTTGTAGATGCTATGTTTCTCTGATGTTTTTCTGTGTTATTTGATATTACTTTTGGTTGGATTCGATTAGAAAGCGCTAGAGTGCAGAAAACAGTCTTCTTTGGTGCGGACAGGGTCTATCCGTACGGATAAACTATATATCCGTACGGATATTTCAATGAATCGATCTGAGGGTTGTGCTGAGATCTATCCGTCCGGATAGATAGTCCTATCCGTCCGGATGGCACCTTCTATCCGTCCGGATAGTGCCTTTAGGTGCTGTTTTCCTTTTCATGTGTTTCTAAGCTACGAGATGAGTTCTTGATGTTACCCTTTGATCCTATAACACTAAATGAACATGAACAAGCCTCGATTGAGCTTCTGATGCGTTTAGTTCCGGCACCGGATGTACTCTTAAATGGAGTTGAAGTTCGGGACCGTCGGAAGGGCATGAAAGGGCTTGTGCTTTGATGAATTAGTATTCATCAATGTCTGTGTAATTGCTAGGACTTGTCCGTGTCTAGTGGTCTAGGGAAGAGAGTAGTACGTGTGAGGGAGATTACTTGAAAACACTTAGGTGGCTAGTTAACAAGTTAATAAACAACGTATTTGACTAGATAAAAGATTAAACATCATGGGAGCTTGGATAGGCACAGTACAACATCGGCAATGTGTTGGTTGGCCAGATAAAGTGGTGATGGTCATTGCCGGATTCTAGACAAAGCCAGTTAAAGTAGTGATCATACCGCCGGACAACCTCACGAACGAGATAGCCATTTACTGGACAGCCTCTAGAGCTAGCCAGTTAAAGTGAATGATTGTCTCGGGTCCGCTAGAGATTTATCTCTATAGGGTTGCAACTTTTGTCTCAGTGCATATCTCACTAAGTGTAGTTCCCTCGCAAACATGCTGTAAGAAAGATAAGCTAAGTTAGAAACGTTTAGTCACGACATGTTGATGGACATGAAGTGAACCCTAGAATTGAGTCGGTCTCATAAAGATAACTTAATAATGATTAATGAACCTTTCGTTGTAAGGCTTAATTATACATTAGCTTCTTTCTCTTGCTAAGTACTTTGTACTTACCTCAATTGCATATGTTGTTTTGTGTGCTTTTGGGGTGAGAAGACGAACAGGTTAGCCTTGAGCTCGTCGAGGAGTTCGATGATGTGTTTGATGGCGTTGAAGCCATTAAGATGCTTTCCTTCACCTTGTTATGAAAGGTTGTTCTGGTTTATGTTATAAATTCTTAAAATAACATCTTGTACTTTTAATTCAAGTTTGTAAGACAAGTGTTGTATCTTTCTTCTGTAACATCGTATTTTGTAGGTTTTATATCGTTGATGTAAGCTTTTCCTTTCTACCCCTAGACGGTTTGTAATCTATTCTAGTAGCATTTATAGTTTTTGCCCGAGCCTTTTGGGCTTCCGTTGCTTTATTTTTGATATGACGACGTAGAGGCTGGCGTATAATATTAGATTTATTTAACGTTATACGCGCCAAACGTTCTCTTCCGGATAAGGGCTCGGTATCTGGGAGCGGGGCGTTACAGTTGGTATTAGAGAGAAGCGTTCCTTGCTTTTCTAGGCTTCCCTTTCTTAAGATAAGACCTTTTAGACCGCTCTGTAACCATTCTGACTTCCTTGATCTTTCAGAATGGCAGGAACCCGTAGAAGTTTCTTTGCTAAACCTAAACTTTTGTTTTTATGATAAGGTATCTTAGATCTTTTAAAACTTTTCTGATCTATCTTGTTCTTGGTGGTAAACCCTCATAAAACTAAGAATCTTTAGACCTTGTTCGAGTTGCACTAGGATCAGGTGAAGAGTCTTCTTAGACGAAGGTTAGTTTGAGTTCTAAGCTCACATCCTTTATGTGATGCCCTCCAGTTTGTTCCTCCTAGAATCCTTAATAGAATCCATACCTTCTTTTGGAGCTTTTAAACTTTTCTCGCTTTACTCTTTTCTTGGAGGATTTAAAGTTTTATTATTGCGACCTTTTGATTTAACCATTTCTTTGATTCTAAAATTTGGTGTTATGCAAAATGAGTAAACGATTTTATGCACATTTCTTTATGTCTTTTAATATCATTTCTGATGTTACTAAAAAAAAATTCTGTAAATTTTCAGCCACTTAGAAAATTGCCTCATATACAATTTCTCTTTTGGCATCAACTTAGTTTTCAATATGGTTTGTTCATAAATTGTTTAACAAGGAGGAGTACTCTGTTCAGAAAATTCTGCAGTGGTACTCTTACTTATGAGTCTGTTTTGAATAAGCTAAACACCTCCAAATGACTTGAATTTTTGATATGTTGTAGAAAACTCTCTGATCTGCATTTGTTGTTTTGGAGTCAAGTGCAAATTCTTTCTGGTTTGAGTATAATCTGCAAAACAATGCAGATTATAAATTTCTGAAAAATTTGGCAGCTTGCAGCAGTCGACGAAAATAATTATTTTTAACCAATTTATGCTTTTCTGTAAATCCTGAATTTTGTGTAGTATATGTAAAACTTGTATACCGACAAACTTTCTTTTTACATCATGTTCAAAATCAGTTTGGTTTGCTCTATGCAAGTCAATCATTTCATGATTGATGTATGTATTTAAACTTTTATGTATTTGTTTATGAAAGGCTAGACAACATTCTTTCACCTTAGAAGTTTAGGTGTGGGGTTTGAGGTGTTGGGAAGGATTTGAAGCATAAGATCTTTAACTTAGTTTTTATCCAAAAATAAGAAGTTTAGTAGGTAGATATTAAGTGTTGTAGATTTAATACCCTTTTGTGACAAGAAACAACTACATGGTGACTTTCCAATCCCATGTTTTCTTTAACGAGGTGCTTTCTATAATCATTTGGATTTATACTTAGTTAACTCTAATTTTAAATGTTTTCCCCTTGCATATTATCTGTAACCAACGTGCTAGCTAGATCATCCATTGAAACCTCTTGGACTCGGTAAAAGTTCTTTCATTGCGAAGGTTTATTTTCCAAGTGTGCACATACTTTGATGTATTTTTTTGTGAAGATGTTTTCATAGTGTCAAATTTTCGATTTAAGGAAATGATTTTTCTCATCCTTCGAACTATTTTGAACTGACAGCTGCATATCATTTCATTGCATCATGTTTAACAAATGCGGGTCAATACACCTTTGCATCCTAGTGATTACCTTCAATACACCCCCCTACAAGATGTTTTAGTGTAGAAAACCTTTTGTTTAAGGACTCAACTCTTTTATTAGAATTTTAATACCATTTCGATAACCGGTTGAAAGATCAAACTTTCTCAAAACATCCATTTTTAATTACATATCCCTTTTGTCTTCCGGTAAGAATACGTGAACAACCATTTCTTACCTAAGTGTCATTTAATAACTCCAGGCTACTTTTAGAAAATTATATATATACATATGTTCAAAAGTCCTATCAATAATTACTTTCAAAGTAATGCATCCTTTACTCCCTTATGAAATTCTTGTTTTTGAATAAGCGAGTAGTTGAACCTCCTTTACAACTCATGCATGTCTTTTAAAGCTATGTTTGATAAAGAATTTTAGCATGCAACTTATTTTGTTAAGAGTTTTGCTCGACAAAATTTGCTACAAGTGTTAAGTTGTTTTGTCTCATTCTAAACCTTCTTTCTTCAAATTGGAAGAAATGATTTTCTGATTTCTTTTTTAAAAACAAAGGGCTGTCCTCATCCCTTTGAACATTTGCACCCTTGATGTAAACCTTTTAACAATTTCACAATAGTCCTTCCTGTGTTAGTCTTTGAACGACACAAAAACATGCACTATTTGAAACTCTTGTGTTTTCTTTACTCGTTGTCAAATTATATATATATATATATATATATATATATATATATATATATATGTATGTATATGTACATATTTGAATATGATTTGAAACTTCTTCTACTTCCAGACCTTTTCTGTTGAACTCTTTAATAGCGAAGTAAGAAAATTTATTCTTTTGCATTCAATCATACCAATTACCTCAAGAGAAGGGAAAATGTTTTCAATGTGGATTTTGTAGAATAACCTTTGGCTGTAATGAATGTCTCTTTCAGAGGACTTTTGTTTTATTGACTTATCACAAGTACCCTCATATTGGTAAATTTTATAAGTCATCCATTTTGTGTTATTCAAACAAATGTTTTACCATATGCATGTGAACCAAATTCAAACCATCCTTCATTTTGTGTTACGCATCTCAAAATTTTCCCCATATTTTTATCTCCTTTAGTAGTTTCAGTTTTCAAAAGACTTTTATAACCATTCTTACCTTTCTTCTGGAATCAAGGTGAGAATAAGTTTAAAACTTTGTTTCTTGTATATGTTTTGCTTAAAAATAAATTTCTTTCACAACTCCAATTCTCTGTTGGAAAAAAAAATTAAAAAAAAATAAAAAAAATAAAAAAATACGGTTGCTGATAAACTCACTGTCCAAGTTGTTTTCTTGTCTATAGGAAAGCCTTATAAGTTTGGTAGAAGATGTTTATATGGTTTCCGTTTTGAAGACTAATAAAGATTGAAGTATGTTTGTGGTTTGGGTGTGCTATAGATGGATTAGTGCAGGATCGATAACAAGATGGAGTTAGGGTTCCTTAAGTTAATAGCTAGTTTCTTGAAGGTAAGACGGATGTATAGGTCAAAGCAACCCTCGTATAAGCATGGAAACAGCTGTAAGGGTGACAAAGTGGACGAAGAACTTAGAAGAATACTACTTGTTAATTAGTGGATTGACTTTGACTTTTGGGACAAAGTGTTATAGGAGGAGCTTAAGAAGTTAGGTTAGAAGAGTTGAGTATAAGGTAGATGAAATGTGTGAATAAGATAGAGTGGTGCTTGGGTCTGAAGTACTAGATTAGTTGTGATGGACGCGTTGAAGTCTTGATGACGAAAATACTAAGGTTTAATCAGTTGGTGATAATGTTTGTTTTTGGAAGTGAACTAGAAAGTGGGCAAGCTGGTATCTAAGATGAAAGTGGAGTTGGTACTGGCAAGTTTCGAGGACGAAACTTCTTTAAGGGGGGAAGAATGTAACATCCCGACTTTTCAGAAAAGGGTAAAAGAGTCTTTTGACTAAAAGACTGATTTTCGTGTGATTTAAATAAACGATTTAAAGTATATGATTATATATATATTTCGAATAGGTATATATATGTGACTTTGGGGCTGAATTATAATTAAGTGGAATTTAAGGGTGGTTAATGTTTTTATTTAAAGCTAGTGGGAGGTTATAATTAGGGGAAATAACCTCCCCATTAATCAAAAGGGAGGTTATCAGAAGTTTATACGTTAAAAAGTTTGAGTTTTGAGAGCAAGGAAGAAGCCAAGAGACTTTCCCAAATCCTTTGCTTGTTCCTTCTCCGATTTCCGTTTCGTCTGCAGCAGGAGCATCGTGAGATTTCAAGGATCGTTTTGATACCAAGTTTTCCAGGTTTTATTGAGGTAAGAAAATAACCCTCATCTTAGTTTCATCTCGTTTTGATCACGTTTTGGTTGAAGGAGTTGTTTATCTCGTAGTTTTGAGTATTAGAAACCTCAATCGTAACTGGTTCTTGGATTGGTTATGGATTAAATAGGGTTTTGTTGAAGTTTTGAGAAGTGCCTGCAGTTTTTCCGAAGTTTCCCTGGGAAGTGTGCTTTGATCAAGTAAGAGACTCTTCCTAATGTTTAATTAGGGTTTTATGATGTTAAGGTTGAGTGTTTGTGTTGAATTCTTTGTTAGAAATCATGTTTTAGGTTGTGGTTAAAGTGTGGGACATTGTGATTTGTAGATGCTATGTTTCTCTGATGTTTTTCTGTGTTATTTGATATTACTTTTGGTTGGATTCGATTAGAAAGTGCTAGAGTGCAGAAAACAGTCTTCTTTGGTGCGGACAGGGTCTATCCGTACGGATAAACTATATATCCGTACGGATATTTCAATGAATCGATCTGAGGGTTGTGCTGAGATCTATCCGTCCGGATAGATAGTCCTATCCGTCCGGATGGCACCTTCTATCCGTCCGGATAGTGCCTTTAGGTGCTGTTTTCCTTTTCATGTGTTTCTAAGCTACGAGATGAGTTCTTGATGTTACCCTTTGATCCTATAACACTAAATGAACATGAACAAGCCTCGATTGAGCTTCTGATGCGTTTAGTTCCGGCACCGGATGTACTCTTAAATGGAGTTGAAGTTCGGGACCGTCGGAAGGGCATGAAAGGGCTTGTGCTTTGATGAATTAGTATTCATCAATGTCTGTGTAATTTCTAGGACTTGTCCGTGTCTAGTGGTCTAGGGAAGAGAGTAGTACGTGTGAGGGAGATTACTTGAAAACACTTAGGTGGCTAGTTAACAAGTTAATAAACAACGTATTTGACTAGATAAAAGATTAAACAGCATGGGAGCTTGGATAGGCACAGTACAACATCGGCAATGTGTTGGTTGGCCAGATAAAGTGGTGATGGTCATTGCCGGATTCTAGACAAAGCCAGTTAAAGTAGTGATCATACCGCCGGACAACCTCACGAACGAGATAGCCATTCACCGGACAGCCTCTAGAGCTAGCCAGTTAAAGTGAATGATTGTCTCGGGTCCGCTAGAGATTTATCTCTATAGGGTTGCAACTTTTGTCTTAGTGCATATCTCACTAAGTGTAGTGCCCTCGCAAACATGCTGTAACAAAGATAAGCTAAGTTAGAAACGTTTAGTCACGACATGTTGATGGACATGAAGTGAACCCTAGAATTGAGTCGGTCTCATAAAGATAACTTAATAATGATTAATGAACCTTTCGTTGTAAGGCTTAATTATACATTAGCTTCTTTCTCTTGCTAAGTACTTTGTACTTACCTCAATTGCATATGTTGTTTTGTGTGCTTTTGGGGTGAGAAGACGAACAGGTTAGCCTTGAGCTCGTCGAGGAGTTCGATGATGTGTTTGATGGCGTTGAAGCCATTAAGATGCTTTCCTTCACCTTGTTATGAAAGGTTGCTCTGGTTTATGTTATAAATTCTTAAAATAACATGTTGTACTTTTAATTCAAGTTTGTAAGACAAGTGTTGTATCTTTCTTCTGTAACATCGTACGTTGTAGGTTTTATATCGTTGATGTAAGCTTTTCCTTTCTACCCCTAGACGGTTTGTAATCTATTCTAGTAGCATTTATAGTTTTTACCCGAGCCTTTTGGGCTTCCGTTGCTTTATTTTTGATACGACGACGTAGAGGCTGACGTATAATATTAGATTTATTTAACGTTATACACGCTGAACGTTCTCTTCCGGATAAGGGCTCGGTATCTGGGAGCGGGGCGTTACATTTACAAAAGAGACTTCAAAAGATGACCGCTAGCTCATCTTCTGAAAATCAAATAGCACCTGACACCCCCATAACGACATTACATATTAATACCATTGGAAAAAATATGATTTAGGATCACAAACAGACACCGATATCTCACTAGATCAAAATCAAATAAACAAAATAGGATGGAGTTCACAACACGTTCCAAATTATCCTCTGGACATTATACCTATCGAAACTCAAACTCAAAATCGTTTCAATGCATCATCTGTTTAGAATTGGAACTTAGATACTATGAATGAATATCAAATTTTATCCCTCCTACAGCAAACCCATGAAAAAATTTCAGCAGCAAACAATTCAAAACTTGTAATCTCTGCAAAAACAGAAGCTTCAATAATCAATAATGGGGTCTCTCTAAAGATATCCTTTGTGGTTGTCAATGATATCCATCACTCTGTAATTCTTGGCACTCCGTTTATAAACCTCATTACACCATATAAGGTTTGCCAGATTCTATTACCTTTCAAGGTAAATCACAAAAAAAACATATGTTTCCTTTTTTAGTAAAACCAAAAACAAGAAGTCTAAATTTATTGAAAGCTTTCTCTATACATGAAAGCACAATCAATAATGTAATACATAACAAGCAATTCCAGCTCAATGAGCTTCAGAAAGATGCTTTGTTACAAAGAATACATAAATTGCTTAACCAACCACCTATAAAAGAGAAAATACTAAGATTACAAAAAATATTCACATTAAAAGTTGTGCTGAACTACCAAAAGCTTTCTGGAACAGAAAGCAACATATGGTTGATCTGCCCTATGACACATCTTTCAAAGAAAAGGATATACCTACTAAAGCTCGCCCCATACAAATGAATAAAGACCTTAAACAATTTTGCAGAAAAGAAATACTAGATCTTGAAAACAAAAAATTAATCTCTAAAACTAGATCACCTTGGAGTTGTTCTGATTTTTATGTTAATAAAGCCTCTAAAATCGAGAGAGGAACCCCAAGACTAGTCATTAATTATAAACCACTTAACAAGGCATTAAAATGGATTCGCTATCCCATACCTAATAAAAGGGACATTCTAAATAAACTACATGATGCCTTCATATTCTCAAAATTCGACATGAAATCAGATTTTTGGCATATACAAATAAAACCAAAAGATAGATATAAAACATCATTTACAGTTACTTTTGGGCAATACCAATGGAATGTAATGCCTTTTGGCTTATAAAATGCCCCTTCCGAATTTCAAAGAATTATGAACGAAATATTCAATAAGTACTCAGCATTCTGTATCGTGTATATAGATGATGTACTTATATTTTCAAAAACTCTTGATGAACATTTCAAACATTTAAAAACATTTTTATATGTAATTGAAAAAAACGGATTAGTGATATCAAAACCTAAAATGTCACTCTTCCAAACAAAAATAAGATTTCTTGGGCACTATATTACTCAAGGTACTATTACACCCATAGAAAGGTTTTCTAAATTTCACCACAAAATTTCCTGATAAAATTCTTGATAAAAAACAATTACAAAGGTTCTAAGGATGTTTAAATTATGTCTTTGACTTTTACCCAAATATAAACAGACTAGCCAAACCACTTCATGACCGTCTAAAGAAAAACCCTACACCTTGGAATACAACACATACAAAAGTTGTCCAACAAATTAAGGAACAGGTCACACAGATTCCATGTCTTCACTTGGCAGATCCCGACCTTCATAAAATAGTAAAGCGATGCTTTGGACATTGGTTCTGAGAGGCATCTTGAAGCAAAAACAGGATTCTAAAGAACTAATTGTTCAGTTTACATCTGCACATTAGAATGATACCCAAAAGAATTATTCCACAATTAAGAAAGAGATCTTAAGTATTGTTTTATGCATTCAAAAATTTCAAAGTGATTTATTAAACAAAAAGTTTTTGTTACGTATAGACTGCAAGAGTGCAAAAGAAGTTTTACAAAAAGATGTACAAAATCTTGCAACAAAACAAATATTTTTACGATGGCAAGCAATTTTAAGTATTTTTTATTTTGATATTGAATTCATAAACGGAGATACAAATTCAGTTCCCGATTTCCTTACACGTGAATTCCTACATGACAGATCCGGTGGCCCCCAAGTTGACAAAAGGAAAAAGGTTGCAAATACAAGTGTTACAAAACCTAAAATGTCATGGTATGCCATTGTAGTTAAAGAAGAAAAAGACGCCGGCAATATTGAAGATTCAGGTTCCTTAGACCCAGAGTCACAAAAATTCCTTGAAAAATGATTTCAATGCCCATAATTTAGGCAAATGCATTTATCTCGACCAAAAACACAAAACCTGCTAGAATTACCCACATCATCATCATCATCAAAACCCATAGCATCTCTATCAAAACCCACATCATCTTCATCAAAACCCATTATTTTAACATCCAATTCATTCCAGCCGCTCGCAAAACCTTCTACCACATAAAACACAACCACACAAAAAACACCCTACATAGTACAATCATACTCCCAAAACATTACTACAATTGAGGCCGGTTTTAAAAAACAAGATCCTTTCCAATCTCTCCAAAATTACTTTGGAAACGGGTGGTTTTACAAGCCTCGGGATCTATAAAAAACCCCAGTCTTTTACCAAACCATCTTACAAGCAACCCAATCCGCAAGTTTTGACCACAAATATTACCAAAATATCCAAACCACACCTGCATATTTGACATGTAAAATTCACAAAGTCATTACCCATCAGATTGGTATGGAGGTCTTTCTCAACCTATTGCATTCCCAGATGAGTACAAGGAACTACCGTTTTATAACACAACATTTAACTACTGGGAATACCAACAGGAATGGTTTAATGCTTTCTTTACTCAAAACCAAAACAATCAACATTCATGGTTGATGCATTTCGATACAAAAACGGCGGACATTTCAAAATTTCCATCATGGTGGGTTCAGTGGTGGGATTGCTTTGGTTCGGTGCCAGAGATACAAAAACCAACGGTGCTTGAATCATTCAATATTTTCAAAACAAAGTACAAGCCCTCCGAAGCAGAAAGGAGATTTCCAGCATTCGCAACTCTAAGTACAAAATTCTATCTACCATGGATTGTGAATTGGTATTTAGACTTCTCTGATCATCCCCTTCAAATTATCAGAATAAGATATAGAGTAAGATGGTGGGAGAAATGTACTATTGTCAAAAGCCTGTTGCCAGTAAACATCGAGGCCTGGTTACAAACAGCACAAAGACCCCGACAAATTCAAGTACAATCAACTGCAAACACAAGTTTCTCGGCAAAGAAAGCACAAGTTGCAGCATTACTAGTTGCGTCCAAAACAAATGATGATCTACAACAAATCCTGTCCCAATATGCGTTAAATTCATCTATCAGCTCCCCAACATCAGTAAACATTGACGAAGAAGACGAGGATTATCAACCGATACCTTAAAAATAATATATATATATATATATATATATATATATATATATATATATATATATATATATATATATATATATATATATATATATATATATATATATATATATATATACACTACAGGCCAAAACAGTTACCTGCAACACTCACCTGCACAAAACCTTTCCACCTAAAACACACATATATATAAATATATTCTGCACACACAGCTAACTACAAAAATTCATATATTCATATATACATTATGCACACACATATGTATGCACATACAGACATATACAAAAATTCATATATACATATATATTTTTATACGTATAATACAAAATTTATGTTCTTCATACAACAAAGATCAAAACGACAAATCATGACTCAGCAAAGACTATCCTACAACACTTACCACAAGACGACAACATACAACTCAACGAAAATCAATTTGGCAGACAATAAAAGACATCACTAAAATTAAAAGTAGCTTATTTCCCACAAAACGACAAAAAGACGACTCAGCAAAGGCTTATCAATACAAATGGCAGACAAAAGAAGACATCACTAGAAAATAGTGGGCAACACTTCACATAAGACGACAAAAAATAGCTCAGCAACACCAATATGACACCACTCACAAAAAAAGACACTACTCACAAAAAAGAAGACACCACTCACAAAAGAAGACAAGACTTTAAATTATTGTATCACTTGCAATTATTCCAAGAGGGATATAAATAAGAATACATAGATGGGAGGAAGGCAGACTTCTAGAATACAATTTACAAATTTTTAGTCTCTACAAATTTTTATTCTCTGCAAAGTAGAAACACAAAATTTTATTATAATCAAAGACAGCAAGCAGGAAGAGTGTAGACACTTCTCACACTTGTATCTCCGCATTTGTTTCTCAAATTCAAACCTTTTAATAAAGGTATAAATTTACATGTTTCTTTGACAAAGCATTTACATGTTTCTTTGACAAAGCTTTACATATTTTATATAGGCATTATTTTACATTATTGTCGTCCATTATTTTATGATATATAGTGCATTGCCGTCCATTTATTTATTGTTAATATCCTCCAATCTAATTTTATTAACAAGATCAAAGACGGCAAGCAGGAAGAGTGCAGACTCTTCTCACATTTGTATCTCCGCATTTGTTTCTCAAATTCAAACCTTTTAATTAAGGTATAACTTTACATGTTTCTTTGACAAAGCATTTACATTTTTCTTTGACAAAACTTTGGCATATTTCATTGCCGTCCATTACTTTATCATGATTCCGCATTCTTATTAACAATACTTCATTATTTTTCTTCATTGCCGTCCATTTATTTATTATTAAAATCCTTCATTCTATTGTATCTTTTGTATTGACAATCCTTCGTTGATCCCCTGGGCGTCTTTGGTATCTTATACATACATACATATATATATATATAAATATATATATATATATATATATATATTAGTTTGAAATATAGTATAATTTTAGTAAAGAACAAGTAAGTCGTGTGTCTATTCATTGAAGAATTGTATAAAAACAAATACACTGAATGTATTGATTTCTTTACATGTCATAATTAATGACACATGTATGCAAATCGTACGCTTGGAAAAACAATAAATTATGCAAAATAAATTTCCATATAATGCAAGGTAAAAAAATGAGCAAGAATTTCATTGCTCCAAATATAAATACCACATCAATACAATTGCTAATTCAAAACATTCCTTTGCTATTAAGAGAGAAAATAGCTTTATACAAAAATAAAAAGAGAGATAGCGTTGAAAATCTTTAACGAATTCAATGGCAAAAGCTGTTTATTTGTCTCTTGTAATGGTCTTCTTGATTTTCATTGTAGGTTTGTCATTTATTCTATTTTTTTAATATTTTTTACTTTCACATGTCTTTAAACTGTATTATATATACCTAATTTTATTAAGTTTGTATAATACTACATGATAGGTGGAGTAATGGCGCGAACAATTAGTCAAATCCAGTACCTCAACCTGAGAATACTTGCACGGTAGAAATGGACCCCACGCAATGCATTTTTGGTTACTGTCAAATGGAATGCACAAAACAGTACAATGGCACTGCGTTTTGTCAGAAGAATGCTTGTTATTGCAATATTATATGTTGAAAGAAATCATATCCAAATACACAGAACACATTCTAAGAGAATACCGTTAGTATATCTTTTGGTAGTGATATATAATAAAGTTGTACTACTTTCACCATTACTGATAATTTAGCAATAAAATCAATAATGTGTTTTGCTTATTGCAGTTTTTTGTTTTTTTTGTTGTTGTTGTTGTATTATCAAAATGTCAATCTAGCTATGATTAGGATTTGGTGTATTGTTAAAATTATTCTTTATTGCAACCTATGTTAAATGGAATAATTGATTGTGCCAATATAACATAATTAAATATCTCATGGTCAGTGCCATTACCAGTCATGGACAGTTTTTATGATCTACTGAATGAGTCAGCAGACCTGCCAGACACGTATGCTCCTTTTAGCCAGGCAACTGCACCTATCCAATTGAGAAGATTCACAAGGACAAGGAAATCACCAACCTTTTATCAAGGTCGGCCGCCGGTATCGGTCACCGTAGTGCCACTCATCACGACACACAGTCGTGGCAGTAACATTCAACATTCCACAACAGAAAGAAAATAAACATTCACCATTCATTATTTGGAAAGAAAATATTAAAGTGAGTACAAAATGTAATTATGCGGAACATCAAAATCTTTAGAATTTAAAATTCAAATAATGTAGACAACGTGTGACTGCGACTATGTGGCTCTCAAACCCCGCGACATCCCAGCAACAAGCAAACATCCATAGAAGTACCTGCTAAGAATCTGCTCCCCATAAACGGATCATAGCAGGGTCAAACGAAAGTGCAAACCGTCAACCACAAAGTTGAGTAAGAATAAATCTAGTGTACAAAGGTAAAACCAACTCAAGAAAGGTACTACCAAATTTATGAAGGACCCAACCAATATATAAAAGTTAAGACCTGACCATGACAAATACCAAACATCACAACTAGCTACCTAAAGGTCCCGAATGTGCACATCCCTCAAAAGGGTAAAGCCCTAGAGAGGAGGATCCTAGAGGTCACCCAATGGTACCACAACTAGGTGGGCCACCACGTACTGGGGTGCAAGGAAACCTTCCCGGGTTCCCGGCTTCGGGTGCTACCCTATCCGGCCCGACCACACCACTGTCTGCAACTCCCCAAGTACACTAAGGACACGAAGAAGTCGTAGAAACCTCCCGGGTTCCCGGCCGGGTGCTACCCTATCCGGCCCAACCACTACGGGTCTACGAACTTCGATGCCCAAAATCCGAATCTCACCAAGACACTAAAATTCTTAACTCACCAAAGCATAACCCACTGAACATGTTCGTAAGACTAGCCAACAACCCACAACGAAGGAAACAATATAGACTGGACGCCCGTTTAGAAGGTCGGACGCCCGTCCAAAGACTCTACTGGACGCCCGTCCAAACCATCGGACGCCCGTCCAACACATCAGAGTTAGATCCTGAATGTAAAGCAACCCCTCAGACGCCCGTCCAGGTAATCCCGACGCCCGTCCCCTTAACCCAGACGCCCGTCCACTAAGAACTGTTACATGCTGAATCAAATTTAACACCCCAGACGCCCGTCCAGCTAATCCAGACGCCCGTCTGAAATGTACCAGGCGACGCGCCCGCCCCGCATGAATCGAGGCGCTTCGTCCAACCTGGTTTCGACTAGAACCCTAACATGACTCTCTACGCGATTTACGAGCCGTTTCTCACAACACAAAGACAAAACCATACTTTAAGCCCGAAACTCCATACAAAAGCATCATATCAGCCATAGGTCTCAACCAACGCAAAAACACACCACTATCCATACACAACAAAGCCAAGTAATCCAAACGGGCACAAAACATAGAAATATTCTTACCGGTTAAGCTGCGTTTCTTGAGAACCCTACGCTATCGAGCTAAAATCGCTCCTCCACGAAGTCGAATCTATAAAAGAAAAATAGCGATCACCGATGTGAATTCCTAAACACCAGGAGAGATTTTTTCTCCTTCTTCCTTACAAGAGGCCGACGGCAAGGAGAGGGTTTTTGGGGCTGAAAATTTTGTGTTTTGGGGCAATAAGGGAGGAAAAGGAGAAATATCCCTCTTTTATTTTATTAAATGATTAAAACTCCTTTTAATTATTAGTAAATTCCTCCTTAAACTAATAAATCCCATAATTTCCCAAATAATTAGATCTTTTACTAATTAATTAGGAATCAAAATTTCGGGATATCACATCCTCCCCCCCTTAAAACAAAACTTCGTCCTCGAAGTTCAGGTTCGTACCGGGCGTTGTTCCACCCCCCTTAAAACACCCTTCGTCCCCGAAGATAAGAAAAAGGATTTACATAAGGCTTTGAAGATTGCATACCTTAAGGGAATAAATGCGGGTACTTCTGTCGCATAGCATCCTCAGCTTCCCATGTCGCCTCTTCGGCGGCATGGTTAGACCATAAAACCTTGACGATGCTAACCTCACGTCCCCTTGTTTTCCGTACTTTGGTATCTACTATCTGTACCGGTACCTCTTCGTAAGTCAAGGATTGATCCAGTTGAACGACCTCCGGTTCGATCACGTGAGAGGGATCACTCACGTACTTGCGCAATTGAGATACATGAAACACATTATGCACTTTATCCAACGCCGTTGGCAAGGCTAGTCGATATGCTACTTCACCTATGCGGTCCAAGACCTCATATGGCCCCACGTACTTGGGACTCAACTTCCCTTTCTTGCCAAAACGCATCACTCCTCTGGTTGGTGATACTCGTAGCAATACTTTATCGCCCACGGCGAACTCAATATCCCGGCGGTGTAAGTCTGCATAACTCTTTTGCCTATCCTGGGCAGCCTTCATCTTTTCTCGGATTATCTGCACCTGCTTAATCGTATCTTCGATCATTTGCGGTCCCAAAATCACTGCCTCGGACGAATCGTCCCAACAAACCGGACTCTTGCACCTCCTACCATAAAGTGCCTCAAAAGGTGCCATCTTAATACTGGCATGGTAGCTGTTGTTGTATGAAAACTCAATAAGGTCGAGCTTTTCCTCCCAAGAGCCTTTGAATTCTAACGCGCATGCCCTCAGCATGTCTTCCAAAGTTTGTATGGTTCTCTCCGTCTGACCATCGGTAGCAGGGTGAAAAGCTGTACTCATTCGTAGCTCCGTCCCCAAGGTTTTCTCAGTAGCTCTCGCCAAAACCGAGATATGAATCTCGCATCTCTATCGACACAATCTTCTTTGGGTATACCATGTAGTCTCACAATATTTCTCCGGTATGCCATAGCCAACTCCGTCTTACTCCAAGTGTCTTTCATCGGAATGAAATGCGCTGCTTTAGTCAGTTGCATGTGGCTGTGTGTTGAAATTATTTTGGGCAACAAGTGTAACTATACGTGGAAGTACTTTGTGGCATAGTATATGTGATAATTGAATAAAGGATTGTTTATTTTTGTAGCTTTAGCTATGCCTCCTCGACATGCAACTGATAAGGACCAGCTGATTGATCAGTTGGTTAAGATGAATCAAGATCTGATTCAAGCAGT
Organism: Gentiana macrophylla; assembly: GCA_026214975.1. Lineage (NCBI taxonomy): Eukaryota > Viridiplantae > Streptophyta > Magnoliopsida > Gentianales > Gentianaceae > Gentiana > Gentiana macrophylla. The sequence goes on from CM047814.1 coordinate 61,514,402, forward strand.
TAACAAACTGACAGAGGATCGTTCTCAGGGGTCCGCTACCGGCATGACTAGGGCCGTGAGTCGTGAGAGGCTCAGCTTGAGTATGATGGCAAGGAGACCCTAAGGGACTCGAACGGTGGATTAGGGAGTTCGAGAAGATCTTTGCCACTCTGGGCTGTCCAGAGGAATTGAAGGTCGATCAAGCAGCTTTCTACTTGGTTGATAGAGCTGATCTGTGGTGGGGTGCGAAAAAAGACCGGCTGGCTCAGACTGAAAATGAGGAAAGGGAGTCAGTGGTGGTACCACTGAACTGGACCGAGTTTAAGCAAGAGCTGAGGCGTGAATTCTTTCCCGAGTCCAAGAGGAAAGAGCTGCGAGTTGAGTTCGATAATCTCCAACAGGGGGATATGACTGTTCAAGAGTACTACGAGAAGTTTGTTGACTTGGCGGTCTATGCATCTGAGCTAGTGCCGACCGAAGAGGCCAAGATGGTGAAGTTTGAGCAACACTTAGATTTGGGAATCCGGGATCGTATGGGGGCAAGCAGGGGCTTCACGAGCCTAAAAGAGATGTGTGAAGTGGCATGCAACATCGAGAGGATTCGGAAAGAGGTGAAAGCGGCATATGCTACTAACAAGAGGAAGAGTGTCTCTGAGGACAATCAGGGGCAGCAAAAACGCAGTAATTCTGGGAACCCTCCAGTAAGACCATCTTTTTCGGCAAATTCCCACCTTACCAGGGGCAGTAGTGGTCAGTCAGCGAGAGGTAACTCTCAGGGGTTTAGTCGGCCACGAAGTTATCATTGCAAGCGGTGCCAGAGAAACCATCCGGGTACAGATTGTTCAGGTGCACAAATCCAGTGTCACAATTGCGGGAAGCTTGGACATAGACGATTTGAGTGTTTTGCGGCTCCAACACCTGCCGGGTCGGCGTCGGTTACGGGGAGCAACATGGGTGGGACTCCAAGGAGCAATGCGGGAAACATGAGTAGGGGTAACCAGCAACAGAGTGGTACCCCTACACAGAGCCGACAAGGGGGTACACCTACGGCCATTGGTGGAGACAGGAACCGACCATCAGGGTCGGCCAGCACAGTCCAGGGAGCTGGAGTAAATCAGACTGGGAAATTATTCGCATTGGGCAGAGAGGAGGCCGAGCAGAGCAACCACGTGGTGACGGGTAATTTTCTGGTTAACTCATTTTTATCCTACGTACTTTTTGATTCGGGTGCATCATGTTCCTTTATAGCGAATTCGCATGTTTTGAGGTTGGGTCTAGCTACATTCGAGGTGATTGACAGTAAGTTTATGCAACCGTCGGGAGGGTTAGTACCATGCTCTAAGTTGTATAGAGACGTACCGTTAGTGATTACGGGAGTCAACTTGTCGGTTGACTTGATCGAGTTCCCTCTCGAGAGCTTCGACGTTATTTTGGGTATGGATTGGTTGAACCGGCATAAAGCCAAAATTGATTGTGAGCAGAAGAAGGTGACTTTGAGAGGCCCTAAAGGGGTGCGAGTATCTTACAAGGGATTTGTGGATAAACCTAACGTGAAGATCATTTCGGTGGTGACTTTGAGATCTCTCGTCAAGAAAGGGTACCCATTGTTTATGTGTCACGTACATGATGTGTTAACGCGGGATCCTAAACTAACGGACATTGATGTAGTCCGTGATTTTGAGGATGTATTCCCGGATGAGATACCAGGTATGCCACCCCAGAGGGAGGTAGAGTTTGCAGTGGAGTTGATGCCCAGGACCAGACCGATATCGAAAGCACCTTATCGTATGGCACCTAAAGAGCTAGCAGAACTGAAGACACAACTGGAAGAACTGCTCGATAAGGGGTACATCCGACCGAGTGTGTCACCTTGGGGAGCACCGGTGTTATTTGTGAAGAAGAAAGACGGTAGTTTACGACTGTGTATTGATTACCGAGAGCTGAACAATGTGACGGTGAAGAACAAGTATCCGTTGCCTAGGATCGATGATTTGTTCGATCAACTACGGGGGGCAGGTATCTTCTCGAAGATTGATTTGCGATCGGGGTATCACCAGTTGAGGGTATTAGATGCGGATATTCCAAAAACCGCATTTCGTACCAGGTACGGGCATTATGAGTTCACGGTCATGCCTTTCGGATTGACCAACGCACCAGCAGTTTTCATGGACCTGATGAACCGTGTATTCAGACCCTACTTAGACAAGTTTGTAGTAGTTTTCATTGACGACATCTTAGTCTACTTTAAGACTAAGGAGGAACATGCCGAACATCTGAGGCTCGTATTACAGATTTTGCAGGAAAAGCAGTTGTACGCGAAACTGTCTAAATGTGAATTCTGGCTGGAACGAGTGGCATTCTTGGGGCACATTGTCTCAAAATACGGTGTATCCGTTGATCCGAGCAAGATAGAGGCAGTGGCGAAATGGCCAACACCTAAGAACGTTATGTAAATTCGGAGTTTCTTGGGTTTATTTGGATATTACCGGGCGGTTCGTAAAAGACTTTTCCAAGATTGCTAGGCCGATGACTGCATTGATGAAGAAAGAGAACCGATTTAAGTGGGATGACAGTTGTGAGGGGGCGTTCCAATTATTGAAGGAACGGTTGACTACGGCTCCGGTGTTAGCATTACCCGATGGGAATGAGGACATCGAGGTTTATACGGATGCGTCAAAGAATGGTCTGGGTTGTGTGCTGATGCAACGGAGGCGAGCAATCGCGTATGCATCAAGGCAGCTTAAGCCGTATGAGAGCAACTACCCGACTCACGACCTAGAGTTGGCAGCTGTGGTCTTCGCATTGAAGATATGGCGACACTACCTGTATGGGATAACATTCAAGGTATTCTCAGATCACAAGAGTCTGAAGTACATATTTACACAGAAGGAGCTTAATATGCGTCAGAGGCGTTGGTTGGAGTTAATTAAAGACTATGATATGGAAATTCAATACCACGAAGGAAAGGCCAATGTAGTGGCGGACGCTTTGAGTCGGAAGTCGATTCATTCCTTGTGCGAGGAAGTGGCACGGACCAGATTGCGAGAGGAGTTAGATCATATGGATATCTGCGTCATCCAGAAAGGGGGAGATAAAAGCGACCTCACCTTGCAACCCGAATTGTATGCTGAGATCCGGATGAGACAAATGGGTGACAAGGTAATCGAGGCAAAGAAGGCCAAGATTGGTACAGATGTTGCGGCTGATTTTACGTTACACGAGGATGGTAGTGTTCGGTTTAAGGGTCGGTGGTGTGTGCCAGCCAACGAAGAACTCAAGGGGCGGATCTTGAATGAGGCTCATAGTACGCCTTATTCTGTACATCCAGGAGGAGACAAACTGTATAAAGATCTCAAGAAAACCTTTTGGTGGCCCAACATGAAACGTGAAGTAGCAGAGTTTGTGTCAAAGTGTTTGACTTGTCAGAAGGTCAAGATTGAACATCGACGGCCGCAGGGTATGCTTCAACCGCTGGATGTGCCAGTTTGGAAGTGGGATTCCATCTCCATGGATTTTGTGTGCGGATTACCGAGGAGTCCTAAAGGAAATAATATGATTTGGGTCATTGTGGATAGACTGACTAAAGCAGCGCATTTTATTCCGATGAAAGACACTTGGAGTAAAACGGAGTTGGCTATGGCATACCGGAGAAATATTGTGAGACTACATGGTATACCCAACAGCATTGTGTCAGACAGAGATGCGAGATTCATATCTCGGTTTTGGCAGGAGCTACAGACAGCCTTGGGGACGGAGCTGCGAATGAGTACATCTTTTCACCCTGCTACCGATGGTCAGACGGAGAGGACCATACAAACTTTGGAAGACATGCTGAGGGCATGTGTATTAGAATTCAAAGGCTCTTGGGAAGAAAGGCTCGATCTTATTGAGTTTTCATACAACAACAGCTACCATGCCAGTATTAAGATGGCACCTTTTGAGGCACTTTATGGTAGGAAGTGCAAGAGTCCAGTCTGTTGGGACGATTCGTTCGAGGCAGTGGTCTTGGGACCGCAGATGATCGAAGATACGATCAAGCAGGTACAGATAATCCGAGAAAAGATGAAGGCTGCCCAAGATAGGCAAAAGAGCTATGCAGACTTACACCGCCGGGATATTGAGTTTGCCGTGGGCGATAAAGTATTGCTACGAGTATCACCAACCAGAGGAGTGATGCGTTTTGGCAAGAAAGGGAAGTTGAGTCCCAAGTACGTGGGGCCATACGAGATCTTGGACCGCATAGGTGAAGTGGCATATCGACTAGCTTTGCCACCGGCGTTGGATAAAGTGCATAATGTGTTCCATGTATCTCAATTGCGCAAGTACGTGAGTGATCCTTCTCACGTGATCGAACCGGAGGTTGTTGAGCTAGATCAGTCTTTGACTTACGAAGAGGTACCGGTGCAGATATTAGATACCAAGGTACGGAAAACAAGGGGACGTGAGATTAGCATCGTCAAGGTCTTATGGTCTAACCATGCCACCGAGGAGGCGACATGGGAAGCTGAGGATGCTATGCGACAGAAGTACCCGCATTTGTTCCCCTAAGGTATGCAATCTTCAAAGCCTTATATGCAAATCCTTTTCTTATCTTCGGGGACGAAGGGTGTTTTAAGGGGGGTGGAACAACGCCCGGTACGAACCTGAACTTCGAGGACGAAGTTTTGTCTTAAGGGGGGAATGATGTAATATCCCGAAATTTTGACTTCCTAATTAATTGGTAAAGGATTCAATTATTTGGAAGACTTTTGATTATTAATTAAATAGAAGAGTTAATTAATAATTAAAATTAATAATTCCATTTTTTTAAGGGATTAAATATTTGACAATTAAAAGGATTTTAAACCCTTCTTCCTCCCTTATTTCTCCAAAAACAAATTGGAACCCCAAAACCCTCCCCCTTGCCGCCATCCCTCTTGAAAGGAAGAAGGAGAGAAAAATCTCTCCTTGGTGTTGAGGAAGTCGTCGTCGTCATCGTCGGTAAGCATCGTTATTTCTTTTCCTACAACTCGAGCATGACGATCGGCCGGCCAAAGGCCATGGCCGATCCTTTTATGCGTGTGGGAGGGGGGCTGTTTTCGATCTAGGGTTCTACCTTTGGGAGTCACTAGAATTGTTTGGTGATCACTATTTTTTTTATATAGATTCGGGCTTCGTAGAGGAGCGATTTTAGCTCGATAACAAAGGACTTTCAAGAAACGCAGCTTAACCGGTAAGAATATTTCTAAGGATTTCGTTTACGTTTGTTCGTCATGAGTTAAATAATATCTTGGGTCTGAAATTTTAAAGTTGGTATATGGTTATGTTTGAAAGGGTGTTTTGGGATGCTAGACATCCATAGTAGTGTGTTTTGCTTAGATTAAAGTCTATGGATGTTATGGTACTCTTAGATGAAGAAATTCGGTGTTTTGCTGTATTGTTTTGCTGGTTTTTGGTTAGGAAACGATCTGGAAATCACAAGATGATGATTTTAGGTTTTGGTCGAACCCAGGTGGACGGGCGTCCGGACTTTCTGGACGGGCGTCTGCCCTGGGTAATTTTCTTGGACGGGCGTCTGGGTTATCTGGACGGGCGTCTGAGGGGTTGTTTTACATTCAGGATCTAACTCTGTTAGAGTGGACGGGCGTCTAGATTTTCTGGACGGGCGTCTGCCCTGGACGGGAGTCTGGATTATCTGGACGGGCGTCTGAGGAGTTGTTTTACATTCAGGATGTAACTCTGTTAGAGCGGACGAGCGTCCGGACATTCTGGACGGGCGTCTGAGTTTTTGGACGGGCGTCCAGTAGAGTTCTTGGACGGGCGTCCATCCTTCTAGACGGGCGTCCAGTCTGTGTTGTCCTTCTTTCTTTGGTAATTGTTGTTCAATCTTATGAACATATTTTGGGAGTCATGTTTTGATGGGTCAGGGATATTGATATCACTGGGGGTTTTGGAATTCTGGCATTGAGGTTCGTAGACCCGTAGTGGTTGGGCCGGATAGGGTAGCTCCCGAAGCCGGGAACCCGGGAAGGTTTCCTTACGACTTCAATGACCTTAACGTATTTGGGGAGTTGCAGACAGTGGTGTGGTCGGACCGGATAGGGTAGCACCCGAAGCCGGGAACCCGGGAAGGTTTCCTTGCACCCCAGTACGTGATGGTCCATTTAGATAACGGTACCATTGGTTGACCTTTAGGATCCTCCTCTTTAGGGGTTTACCCTGTTGAGGGATGTACACGTTCGGGACCTTTAGGTGGATAGTTGTGATGCATGGTATCCGTTATGGATTGGTCGTAACTTTTATAGATTGGTTGAGTCTTTTATGAATTGGTTGTACCTTTCACGGTTGGTTTTAACTTACGTATACAAGATTTATTCTTACTCAACTTTTTAGTTGACGGTTTTACTTTCGTTTGACCCTGCTATGATCCGTTTATGGGGAGCAGATTCTTAGCAGGTATTTTTCCAATCCCGTCGGCCGCCGGTATCGGTCACCGTAGTGCCACTCATCACGACACACAGTCGTGGTAGTAACATTCAACATTCCACAACAGAAAGAAAATAAACATTCACCATTCATTATTTGGAAAGAAAATATTAAAGTGAGTACAAAATGTAATTATGCGGAACATCAAAATCTTTAGAATTTAAAATTCAAATAATGTAGACAACGTGTGACTGCGACTATGTGGCTCTCAAACCCCGCGACATCCCAGCAACAAGCAAACATCCATAGAAGTACCTGCTAAGAATCTGCTCCCCATAAACGGATCATAGCAGGGTCAAACGAAAGTGCAAACCGTCAACCACAAAGTTGAGTAAGAATAAATCTAGTGTACAAAGGTAAAACCAACTCAAGAAAGGTACTACCAAATTTATGAAGGACCCAACCAATATATAAAAGTTAAGACCTGACCATGACAAATACCAAACATCACAACTAGCTACCTAAAGGTCCCGAATGTGCACATCCCTCAAAAGGGTAAAGCCCTAGAGAGGAGGATCCTAGAGGTCACCCAATGGTACCACAACTAGGTGGGCCACCACGTACTGGGGTGCAAGGAAACCTTCCCGGGTTCCCGGCTTCGGGTGCTACCCTATCCGGCCCGACCACACCACTGTCTGCAACTCCCCAAGTACACTAAGGACACTGAAGTCGTAAGGAAACCTCCCCGGGTTCCCGGCTTCGGGTGCTACCCTATCCGGCCCAACCACTACGGGTCTACGAACTTCGATGCCCAAAATCCGAATCTCACCAAGACACTAAAATTCTTAACTCACCAAAGCATAACCCACTGAACATGTTCGTAAGACTAGCCAACAACCCACAACGAAGGAAACAATATAGACTGGACGCCCGTTTAGAAGGTCGGACGCCCGTCCAAAGACTCTACTGGACGCCCGTCCAAACCATCGGACGCCCGTCCAACACATCAGAGTTAGATCCTGAATGTAAAGCAACCCCTCAGACGCCCGTCCAGGTAATCCCGACGCCCGTCCCCTTAACCCAGACGCCCGTCCACTAAGAACTGTTACATGCTGAATCAAATTTAACACCCCAGACGCCCGTCCAGCTAATCCAGACGCCCGTCTGAAATGTACCTAGGGCAGACGCCCGTCCGCATGAATCAGACGCTCGTCCAACCTGGGTTTCGACTAGAACCCTAACAGCTCTCTACGCGATTTCTGAGCCGTTTCTCCACAACACAACAGCAAAACCATACTTTAAGCCCAGAAACTCCATACAAAAGCATCATATCAGCCATAGGTCTCAACCAACGCAAAAACACACCACTATCCATACACAACAAAGCCAAGTAATCCAAACGGGCACAAAACATAGAAATATTCTTACCGGTTAAGCTGCGTTTCTTGAGAACCCTCTGCTATCGAGCTAAAATCGCTCCTCCACGAAGTCCGAATCTATAAAAAGAAAAATAGCGATCACCGATGACGAATTCCTAAACACCAAGGAGAGATTTTTCTCTCCTTCTTCCTTACAAGAGGCCGACGGCAAGGAGAGGGTTTTTGGGGCTGAAAATTTTGTGTTTTGGGGCAATAAGGGAGGAAAAGGAGAAATATCCCTCTTTTATTTTATTAAATGATTAAAACTCCTTTTAATTATTAGTAAATTCCTCCTTAAACTAATAAATCCCATAATTTCCCAAATAATTAGATCTTTTACTAATTAATTAGGAATCAAAATTTCGGGATATCACAATACTGTTCAACATACCCCACATCTGCTGAGTGAGGTAATGAATCTGGAAAAACTCCCAGCAGAGTATGCCAGATTCATTAATTTCACTGATGTTATTAAAGAACCCAAAACATACAATCAAGATATCAAGCATGATGAGTGGAAAGAAGCAATGCAAAAGGAGATTCAAGCTCTACGAAAAAACTCATACATGGGAAATAGTTGATTTGCCCCCAGGCAATAAGCCCATTGGGTGCAAATGGGTATATAAAGTCAAATACAATCTTGATGGTTCAGTGGAGAGATACAAAGCCAGACTAGTGGCAAAAACCTACACTCAGACATATGGCATGATTATCAAGAAACCTTTTCTTTGTTGTCATGATCACTACAATCAGGGCTTTACTTGCAGCGGCAACAACTAATAATTGTACCTCCATCAGATGGATGTCAATACTGCTTTCCTACATAAGATCTACATGAAGAAGTGCATATGCAACTGCCCCCATGTTTTGCAGCATCCAAACCAAATCAATCGTGCAGACTTACAAAACCATTGTATGGCCTAAAGAAAGCCCGTAGACAATGGAATTTCATGTTAACTGAATCCTTGGAAGCCCAAGGATTTACTCAATACCAAAATGACCATAGTTTGTTCACCAAATGGTCAAGACAGTCTTTTATTACTTTGCTGGTATATGTAGATGGCATAATAGCAGCAAGTCCTAATGAGCAACTGATTCAGCAAGTCAAGGATGCCCTACATCAATAGTTCACCATTAAACACCTTGGTAAATTGAGATATTTCCTAAGTATTGAGGCGTTCAGAACTCCTGCAGGCATATCCATTTCTCAAAGAAAGTACACACTCAGCCTTCTAGAAGAATATGAGTTTTGGGGGGCTAAACCTGCTAAGACACCTATGGAGTCCAAGCAGACCTTACAACATGGTGATTCACCACTTTTGGAAGATAACACTGCATACAAATCACTAATGCATAAACTAATCTACCTCATGTTGACACTTAAAATGATACATCCTACGACATCAACATTTCACTCATTCTGAGCCAAATTTAGTTGTTTTCGGTCATTTATATGAACCATTTGTGTTGAATGATTTATGTTGGGTTCATGAGTCGAGTAGTTGGTATTCCGCATTTTTATTCCCAGAATTGTTATTATTTTGTGTGTTATTGGACAATTTTCAGGTACTGAGATTTGGGTCAAGTGTTAAAGACAGATTCTGGAATGGACTGGATAAAGAATCGGGCATAGCTAAGTCGTAAAAAAGTACTAAATTGACCTCACAGTTGCGAGAGCACCATCGCAGTTGCGAGCTACCTAGAAGCTTTAGGAAACGCGTTTTCTTGGACGAGGGGTAGTTTTGAGAGCCAGCTAAGTCGGTTATTTCACTATAAATAAGATCCATCAGGCCCCATTTTCGTTGTACCAGAATTTTGAATACTACAAGTATCATGCAATAAATAATCTTTCTTTTCTTTTATTTATTTTCAATGAGTTCTAGTCATGGATCCGACGGATTTGCCTTCTAGGGAGAGATCTGCAGAGGATTTATGCTCGGCATCGAGGGTATGACTCTTCGGCTTTTTCTAGATGTGGATCTATCGTTTTCCTTTGTGATTAGTATGAGTTGATTGTTATTATTTGTTCTACTATGTAGTAGTTAGTTTATTTACCCTATATATGTATAGATCTGAATCGTTGGTGAAGAAATCATGAAATAGAGTTTGTGTTCTTCAGATCTGCGACGGTCTTTATCGCTAGATCTGAATACGTAGTAAATCCTATTTCATGATAATCGGCGCCTGTTGGTCCCGTAATACAAGGCTTGTAAGAGTTTCAGAGGGGGGTGAATGAACACTTTTCGTTTTTAGGAGTTTCTCACAAATGAATGAACCAAGTGGACAAACTGGTGAAACCACTCGTGTGTTTTACTAAGCTGGTCTGTATCACTTAGTGAGTGCAGCGGAAATATGTTATTGTTAAAAATAAGCATTGTCTTGGTTTTCTGTGTTGTGTAGTGTGCAATGGATCATACTAGTACTGAAAGTAATGTGTTGAATGTAAAAGTGTTCTATGTGAAAGAGAGTACAATCTCTAATATATGTCACTTGGTACAATCTTTCTACGACTGTCACACCATAATATCAATATTAGTAGATTTACTTTAAGAAAATTAACACAATCGAATTAATTCAGGGTAGAACGTAAGATTGATTTACATGTCCACACACAATCAAATTGAGAAAAAAAATACTAGTGGGGTCCATTTATTGACTCCAATTACACCACATAAAACTTTCCCATGTTCTTTTTAAAATAAAATGCGTATGGATTTGTTGTAAATATGGTTTTTCAATATTCTAAATTTTATTACTATGAGTTTTCATTTTAGACGTGTTACTAATTTATTTTTGGCTTCTTATGTAATTATATCTGGTAACATTGTGAATATCCTTGCAATGAAATATATATATATATATATATATATATATATATATATATATATATATATATATATATATATATATATATATATATATATTAGTTTGAAATATAGTATAATTTTAGTAAAGAACAAGTAAGCCGTGTGTCTATTCATCGAAGAATTGTATAAAGACAAATACACTGAATGTATTGATTTCTTTACATGTCATAATTAATGATACATGTATGCAAATTGTATGCTTGGAAAAATAAATAAATTATGCATAATAAATTTCCATATAATGCAAGGTAAAAAAATGAGCAAGAATTTCAGAGCTCCAAATATAAATACCACATCAATCCAATTGCTAATTCAAAACATTCCTTTGCTATTAAGAGAGAAAATAGCTTTATACAAAAATAAAAAGAGAGGTAGCGTTGAAAATCTTTAACGAATTCAATGGCAAAAGCTGTTTATTTGTCTCTTGTAATGGTCTTCTTGATATTCATTGCAGGTTTGTCATTTATTCTATTTTTTAATAATTTTTTTTTTGCTTTCACACGTCTATAAACTGTATTATATATAACTAATTTTATTAAGTTTGTATAATACTACATGATAGCTGGAGTAATGGCGCGAACAATTTGTACAAATCCAGTACCTCGACCTGCGAATACTTGCACGGTAGAAATGGACCCCAGGCAATGCGTTTTTGGTTTCTGTGAAATGGAATGCACAAAACAGTACAATGGTACTGCCTTTTGTCAGAAGAATGCTTGTTATTGCAATATTATATGTTGAAAGAAATTATATGCAAATACATAGAACACATTCTAAGAGAATACCGTTAGTATATCTTTTGGTAGTGATATATAATAAAGTTATACTACTTTCACATTACTGATAATTTAGCAATGAAATCAAAAATGTGTTTTGCTTATTGCAGTTTTTGTTTTTTATTGTTGTTGTTGTATTATCAAAATGTCAATCTATCTATGATTGGGATTTGGTATATTGTTAAATTTATTCTTTATTGCAACCTATGTTAAATGGAATAATTGATTGTGCCAATATAACACAATTAATTATCTCTATTCCACCGTGTGTAATCTATTTAACAAGGTCAATGACACCAACATGTGTTATATGTTATTTCAACCATAATATTGTATGAAGTGTGATGGAGACAACAGAGATTTTTTACAAACGTTAAAACGTAACTTTTAGAGAAAATTCATTAAATACCTCTATCCCTGTTAGAACTTTTTTTAGAGAAAATGGAATGAAATGGAACTGTTGGAATGGAATGCAGTGAAATGGAATGATATCATTCCATTACTGCATTTGGTAGGCAATGGAATAGAATCGTTTTTTGTTTCAGAAGTTATTTTTTCATTCCATTCCGGCCATACCAATGGCATTTTTTATGGAATGAAAATCATCCATTTACATTCCATTGGAATGATAACATATTCCATTCTTCCATTGCAAAACGCGCCAAATTGATGGAATGGAATGAAAAAAGCATTCCATTACCACAATCCAAATTTACCATTAGCTTCAAATTTGTTTTTTCCGTATACTACATTTTTTTCCCACCCTGCCTTAAAATAGACGATACAAACTATAATTTAGGGTGCTACCACTTTTATTTTTCCAACGGTACCATCATATGGTGGAAGGAACCGCCATAAATTTAAACAACTTGATGTAGGAGATCATTATTCAACTAGTATTTTGTTTATGCTTTAATCTAATAGATATCCAAATGGGTTTTTTTTTGTGTGGTTATGTTTTAGCTATATGGGATTTTAAGCCGATAAATATGTTTACTATCCTAAATGTTAGGTTATTTTGTAATCTTGAAACCTCTTTTCCTGAATAAAAATCTTTAGAGTTTGGGTTAGCTCTTTTTTTTTTCTTTTACATTGGAGATCAATCTTTTACATCATTTTGTATTATAGCAAGGTTTTCTCTTAGATGACTTGGGTAGATGGTTGGATCAGTGAAGGTGTTCGGAATTTGTAAATCCAATTGAATATTTAGTTGAATCTTGGCGCAAAGTTTGATTCTCTAATACCAAAAATGAATCGAATTTCGATTATGCAAAGACATCATTCATATTATGATACCCAACAAGTTAAGCAAGATCTACCTCGTGCATTTACAACTTCCACAATCAAATTTTGAATACGCAAAGACACCTATCATATTATATACCGCCATTGGACAATCATAAGATCTCCGTCGTGTCTTTTTTCATCTTCTGCTCCATCATGTTACATAATTTATAACTAGTTAAAATACACACACAGCATACGGGGGAGCTAATGGGATTGTCATAATGCCAAAAAAAATCTAGGCTCGTTTTTCTTAACGACCTAAAACTTCAAAAACCAAAATAAAATAACATTTAATCTATATGTTTAGTTCATGATAAATCAGAGTTGATATTGTCGGAATTATCACAGACGGATTAAGTGGTGGAAATCTAGCTAATTATGTGGCACCCGATTTTTCCCTCAAGGGTTTTTCGGACCAGGGTTTTAAGGAGGTGGGGTAGCACATTGATGACATCTTTAGGAGTGAGGAGGCCATGGTTGGCTAAAACTTGTAATCTTTTCATCTATTAATAAAATTACAAGTTTCAAAAAAAAAAAAAAAAAAAAAAGCTAATTATGTGTGATTTTTCTACTTTTTATGACATTTAGTCACAAGAACAATATGAAGATCAAGTATCGTAAATGTGGCTATTTTGGGGGGATTATGGTTGTGTCAATGTGGCTGTCTTTTACCCTTTAGTGTAAAGGAACAAGCCAAATAATGTAGTTCTAGTGTGTGAGAAGATGCCTCTATTTACAGATGCCATAGTCGGCGGTTACAAAGGCGGCAAGAGATTATGCTTGTCGTCAAACGAGCGCTGTAGGGCGAGCTCTGACGGAGGAGACCTTGTAGCACGGCCACTGTGGGCTCTATGCTGTTGCTCGCTTGTGTATATTTTCCAAGTTAAGCGGGCTTGGTCCGAGCTGGGGGACGGCGAGCTGGAGGGGCGAGTAGGTCGGCCCCAGTGCATGTGAGTTGAGCTGGATACTTGGTTTAACTGTCGTCTTCTGTCTCGGTTGATGGAGAGGACCGTAAAGGCGTGAGGAAGGCTCTTTTGCGTTGGTTTGGCTCGGCTTTATGATGGCTAGATAGTTGGGATATGGGTTTTATCCTTTGCTGGGCTTATCCATGGGCCAGGTTTTGGATCCACGGGCTTTTATCGGGCTTCGTATATCAATATCCCCTACTCATTGATTTATTCATGGTGCACTCATGAATACGTCAATGAGTAAGTTCATATTGATTCACCGTATTCCGAGCTATACGTTGTTGAACGACCATGCTGATGTCGTGCCGAAGAAACCAAGCTTAGTTGCATGAACTCTCGAGAGTGTCTGTTACAGTATAAGTGCTTAAGGGAATACTGAGTGCAGTCTGCTGAGGAACATGATGCAATTTTCCTTGGGTTTCAATCTCACCGGCAGTGTACCGGGTCAATTGTAGTCTAGTACGGTGTTCAAGGTCGTATCCCACAAGGATGTGAGGTCAAAAACCAATTAGTTATTATTATCTATCCGAATCGCAAGTTTGATTAAGAAAGTAATACTTAACTACAAAGATTGTTCAAATGATAAAAGAAACTAACCAAGATGATTCATAGTTCATGTTATCCCTCCTTAATTCCTTAGAAACGATGTACCTACCACCTTCCAATGGTGCTCTAATGTGTGAACGGTGCATTCCTAAACAAGTGATTTCCCCTCATACGAATGAATGAAACCACTCGTTGTCTCCTTCTTGGTCTAAGTACCTTAAACCTAATGAATTGACAAGATAAATACTTGAATGCAAAACTCCCCGGATAAGGAACCAAATTCCGCTAGGATCGATTCTACCTTCCGTTCTTCTTACCCTTTTCTCACAACTAACGTCTCCATTCGGTATCTACTAGTTGTAAAGATGCATATGTAAGTTAATTACTCAAACATACATAAGGAAAACAATACAAGTAAGAAGAATTTCAACACAAGAGAAACTAGAAACATAAACAATCATTCCCAAGCAATCATAGGAGATTAACTATCACAACTACATCACCTTGGCTAATAAGGTACTAGCCACTCATAATTATGGATACCAACATGTCAAGGCTAGCATTCATAACAACAAAAACAATTAAATCAAGGTAAAGATTAAGAATTTACCAATCACAAGCGAAGAACTTGAAGATGGAGACTTATATTCAACCTTCAAAGGATTTCAATAGAGTTTTGCACAAAATAGTTATTCTTGCATCCACCAAAGTGCTTCAAACATCAAAATAAGAATTCTTAAGTGTTTTACAATGGAAATTAAATGCTAAATGGGGGAATTTTGGCTAGAAGAGCCTTGAGGATGGAGGTGCCTTCAAGCTTAAAGATGAGATGCTATTTTTCTTCTTCTCAGATGTATATTTTTTTTGATATCCCTCAAAATTGAATACAAAAGTCTACTTAATTCGCTGCTTTTATACAATACGGAGCACGCCAGGATTTCACGGCCCACGCCCTGAGTGTCTCTGGTTCCCACGGTGCACGCCAGGTCTGACAGGGTTGTTGGGATTTGACTTCAACATTTAATGCATCCAACTACCTTTTGAATTGATGTCTCGGCTCACGCCATGGATGTCTCGGTACGCGCCATAAGTGCTTCTGTTCTTGCTCATATCTTAACGGTGTGCGCCGGAAGTCTAGATTTTGCATTGCCAATCATATAAAAATACAATTGTGTCATCCCAATACTCTTGTTTGCTCCAATTAGGACACGAGACTCGGTCCAACTTTGATAGTCTCACTCCACGCTTTTATAATTACTGCAAAACACCAACACGAACATACCACACATAATTCCGATAACAAGATATGGCTAATAAGTACTAACGAGTGTTAAAATGCTTGAATATTGGTTGTGTCTAAACAAAACAAAAGTGATTTTATTTATCATGAAATCTACTCTAATTAATACAAAATATCACTATATACTAAAGAATTGGGAGTAAAATATCATGGAATTTCATCATCCGGTTGACATACATCAACCACTCCCCACTTAGCTTTTGCTCGTCCTCGAGCAAACATGTGACAAAACAACTAGAGTTACAAGTAAGATGACGCAATGTTGGGAATCGGATGTTTCACTAGGTAATGCAACTAATCAAAATTATGAATGTGTGTTAGCCGTGATCCCAAAAAGTAGCGGAGTGTGTGTGTGTGAATACTCCTTAGATTTGTTACCAAGCAATCAAAATATGAAATTATGCTTGCAAGACTTGTTAGGTGAAATCCATAGGCTTAAGAATGATACCAATCTCCACTAGGCATTCGGAGTCAAGGAGATAGATCGGGTAGGACTTGCAAGCTTGTAACGTTAGACTCGGGTATTGGCTAATCGAAAGGATAAAAGGATATATCAAAAAGAACACGTGTCAGATATCAAGAATCTACACCTTCAATTCCAATGATTTTTGAATTGACACTTCTAACTCTCATATAGTTACTAAAGACGTCTTCCTTGAAAACAACACGAGATAAAAAGTATCAAACAATTGATTAATTACCCAAACCTATATTACTTGATCTTGATGAACTATCATTCAAATTTACTTTGAACTCAACAATTTTGGATCTTTATTTACAACTCACTTGAACTTTTATTTGATTTTTGGAAATTTATTTATTATTTATTATTTATTTTTTTGAAAATAGGAATGAAACATATATACACCAGTGGACTCCGAACTCGATAAGATACCGTCTCAACTTTGTGCCAATAATGTCATCCAACTCTCAACCCCCACAGTCTTCACCACACAATCCATAGAAACTTGCTAACTTGCGGGCTGCCAAGGGAATGTAAACCAAAATTAGGTTAAGTGTCAGATTATAATGAGGTTCATCATGAATGACTATTTTCGAGTGGGGTCTCACCACTCTACAAGGCTGAGATGGGACAGGTGGACATTATGTTCGGGAAGGCCATTTGGCTCTAGTTGAATCAAAGAAATGCCATAACCGTTGTCCCTAACTCTGACTCCAAACACCTTTCTATTTCGGCTCGAAAGGATATCAAGTATAAGTTCTAGTTGCTTATGGAAGTATGCTTACATGATTACGTAAAAGTTTGCATGTTAACAAAAGATTGGAATATACGTACTCAAAGTATTCACACTACAATAAAGGATTCACGTTAAAATACATTTATTAATCATCGAATTTACTTACTTTGTTAAGACATTTATTCTCTTAACTACATATTTTAACTTGACCAAAAGTGATTTTTTTCAAACTTGGTTGTTCGAAGTTAACTAAAGTTAAGTGCTTCTTAGGTATTTAGTGAGTTTTTAATCATGTGTTGACCCGACTACGTCTCCACTCACCAATTACGAACTTACATTATCCTCAATGACTAGTGAGGGTAGAGAAGTAGGAGGGTAAAAAAAGGGGTCAATTAGAGTAAAAGTGTGAAGAAATGTAAGCGGACACAACGTAAGCCGGGGTGCCAAAATACCAAAATAGTGTGAACCACGGCGTACACCGGGAAGTCCACGGTGCACGCCATACATGTGCGTGAAATGCAAATGCATGCATGCAGGGATGACATAAACAATTTAGAAAAACAACAATAAAAGACAAGGAAGGTAGAGAAAAGAAAATCACAATAAAAGAAAATTAATGGAACATACATATTATATTACACACAAGGTGCCATAATCATTCTTCATCGGAAGTGGATAAGGGAGGGGTAGAGGAACCACTGGGTGGGTCACAGGGAAGCACACCAGAGTGAGTCGCACGGCTTGGGAAAAACTCATCAGATGGCAGGGAGGGCACTTCAGCCACATGGGTGCACAGGTAAGAGATTAACCGAGCAAAAAGAAGCTGCTGGCACGGAGTACGCTGAGAACTGGCAAACTGAATCATAGCCCGGTGAATAAGGACACCCCAGTCAATGACAGCGCCCACCCTAAGGGCATACAGTAGGAGTAGCTCGTCGTCAGTGATCTCAGATAAAACATGGAGTAGCGAAGACACGCGAATTGATAAAATGCTTCCATGAACGAGAATCACGGTCGAGATTAGCAGCAGTGAGGTCATTGGCAGGGCCACGGTTGCTGGGAAAGAGGGTGTGGGTTGCCTCAGAAATATAGTAGATAAGGCTGCCACCGTTGTCCAAGTTCCACCGTTCTTCATAATGGACGTGTGGCGGTGCCGACTCCTGGGAAATGGAGAAGACTGAATCAATGATTCCGGAATGGAAAGGCACTGGAACGCCACACATGGTAACCATGTGGGTGTCGCTGACGGAGCGGGACTCTGAAAGAACTGCATAAAACTCACATACCATGGTGACATTGACACGGCCTTGAGGAGCGCGAGCAATGCAAGACCAACCACCCCACATAACCCTAACCTTAGAAAAGTTAGTCAGCTTGCTAGTGTTTAAACCTTTTTCAAACTGAATAGGTGCATGACCAAAATGGTTGAGGTAACGGATACGTGCTATCTCAGAACCGTATTCGAAGATGGATGGTGGTTCACGCAGATGGGTGTGTTTGGGAGAAAGAGTGGAGGGAGAGTTTGGTTGCGTGGACAATGCATACGGGGACTCTAGGGGGGAAGAAGTTCGAGAAATAGAGTTGGAAGACATGGTGGAAAGAGAAATTTAGAAAAGATAAGTGAAATGAGAATTTTTTGGGGTGAGGGTGGAAGGAAATACGGGGAAAAATTAAATGGAAGACTTGGAGGGAAGGTGGCAAGGCAATTGTCACATCAAATCTGCCAGCAAAAAGGACCACGGCGTGAGCCGTGGGTGTCACGGCGTATGCCGGGACACCAAAAGCTGCCACAAGATTCTCTGCAGATTTGACATTGAGGAGATAAATCATGGTTTACAGCGCACACCGCGGTATTCACAGCGCAAGCCGTGTGTAAAATGTGCAAAAACCAGTGAGGTTGACGGCGTGAGCCGGAAAAGTCACGGCGCCAGCCGTGTGTAACGCATCAAAAGCCAAAAACAGCAGCTCAGACTATAAAAGCTAGGCTTTGTGACAAAAATAATCAAAAAAAGAGGAAACGAGCAGAGATTTAATTGAAATTTTTGTCCAATCCAACAAGCAAAACAAGCACAGTGACAAGTAGTAGCAAGCAAAATAAAGATAGTTGAAAATACAATTGAAGATAAATTAAAAGTTAGGCCACATACGGCCACCAAATAAATTATTGAAAGTTTGAAAGTGAAAGGACATCGATAAAGCTAAGCATCATCATGGTGATCGGGATGAGAAGCATCCCCAAGATCCTCGCCTTGCTGTCCTATCGTGCTGGCTGGGGCATAACTCGTCTGGCTCAAAAGACCGGCTCCCTGAAGGTCAGCAGCGTAGGGATTGCTGAGCATCTCGATGGGCTCTGAAGATGATGAAGTAGCAGCAAACAAACCCGAACAAGCACCAACTATGGACATCACCACTGAACTCTCCAATCCCAGACTGCCCAGACACGAGCTGAGAGACTCAACAAAAAAGGCAAGCTCATCCCGGTTAAAGGAAAAACCCATGCACCTGTACCTGCAGAAAAAGAACCAGACATGCCACCAGCGGTTGTGGAGGAAAAGGAGGATGGATGAGGCTGGTGCGGTGTGAAGATTGGTATGGTAGGCAGCCATTCAGGTAAGGTGTAGGCGTCCTCAAAACATTTTTCATGTTGGTTGGCAAACTGGGCAATGATGGGGTTGAGAGAAGCAAGGAAAGAACACTGTCCTCGTAAACCAGCACATAAGTCATTCACCCACTGACAGGATCTTTAAAAACCCTAGGCCAGATTAGCGCTCAAAGCCGCTAGGCTGCCACGCAGAAAGGCCAACTCGTAGTCTTGAAAATCATGCCGGGCATTAAGAGTGGGATCCTGAGTGGAGGGTCCAGAATGCAGGGTGGACTGGCTATGGAACGGTGCAAACTTAGGTGGGAAGCTTGAGGGTAGAAACTGAGTAACAGAAGGAGGTACTGACCGTGTAGGTGGGGTCTTAGGAATGTTAGGTCCAATCAGAACTGTGGAAGGGGATACCAGCATATCACCCGGAAGGGGTGTTGGTCCCTTGGAAAGGCTAACACAAGTTTAGAGGGGGGGGGGGGGTGAATAAACTTGTCACCAAAAACTTTCCCAAAACTGAAAGTACCCCAGGAACTGAGTTTCTACCAAACTCAAACTGAACTAACAAACTGATGCTCAGTTCAGAAAGTACCCCAGGAACTGAGTTAGCTAATTCAGTATAGCTGATGCTCGAACTGAACTAACTTGCAGCGGATAAGATCAAGCCTTTCGTGCAATAGATGTGTCAATAAAGATCTAATTCTCCTATGTATCAGTTCAGTGCTGACTCAGTGTCCAATGTTTGCTGAGTCAAGTAATGACAAGGTAATGCAATAATTGAAACAATCACAACATAAATATAAATGCGTAAAGTAAATCAACACAGAGTTTGTTTATGGAAGTTCCGGGTGGTGTAATCCCGTACGTCTGCCCTTCTCATATGGTGTAGGAGGTATCACTAGAATCTTGAGATAACTGTTACAAAATCGTAGCCCAATGACAGTAATTCACGACACCTTAGTTTCACTGTCTACACATAATGAAGAAAGGTGAGATTGCTTCCTTCACTCTGCACACTGAGCCTTTGGAGGTGGAATTACTCCTTCACCAGCTCACCACTAATACAAACACAGTCACAGACTGCACCAACAGCTGTGGCAACTGAGTTGCAACCGTATGAGGAAAGGTGGAGTTGCTCTCCACAAACTATGCACAGCCAACCCTTTTTCACAAAGGTTAGGTTTAGAATTAATCAAAAGATTAATTCAGTGAGCTGTCTGATTCCTCTGGATATGGCGTTGTAGCTCCAAGATGCCTTTTTCCCCCCTTAATGGGTTACTGTATATTTCTTCATAATCTTCAAGGCAATTCTGTTGGCTTCCCCTTTTCTAGATATGAAATCTGATTTTCTGGATCTAGATCTGGATCTTTAGATATATGCTTTTTAAAACTTGTCCAAGATCTCTGTTTTTCAAGCACTTTCCTCTGTGTATTTATAGGGGTGTTTGTAACAGTCAAATAGCTCTTGTAGCCATTACAATTGTCATTTAGCCAACGTTCATGTGTACGACCTTTTGTCGTCTTGTCATTTCAAATTCAACAAGGCCTTAACTCAGTTTTCTACTCCTCTTCAAAACTGAGTACCTCGTATACTTGACATCTGACTTTAATTGACTAAGTCATGGTACACCATTCAGTTTCTTCTTTTCCTGGTAACTGATAATCTTTGTCCTTAAGATTATTCAGCTTTACATGATCTATAGTTCAGTTTCAGGTCACCACGGACTTGCCTGAATCCTGACTTATAGTCACGACTTAATCAGCATCTAACTGAGTTTGCCACCTCAGTTCTTCAGTCTTCAATAACTGAGTCTGTGTCCCTCAGTTCTTCTATAAACTAGATAAGCCAACTGAGTCTGTGTCCCTCAGCGAACTTATCTTCTTCATTTCCTTCATAACTGAGTCTGATCCCTCAGTTCTTCATATGTATACTCAGTTTGCTTGCTGTGACTCAGCTATTCGCCTAGTTCCTATCTATTACAATGCTTGTCTGAAACAACCTATACAATGTTCAGACTCTAGATAGAACTTATACATCTTTCTCTAGACTATTTCTTGCTTCTTCTTTCATTATGCACTATAACAGTTAGTTATGACTTCATCATCATGGGTTATATGTGAAATTTCTACATATGTGACGAATCATCATCAAAACACAAATATTATTTCCAACAATTTCCCCCTTTTTGATGATGTATCATAACCCTCCCCAAAAGCAATAATAAAACAATAATGCAAGAAATCATAACAAACTAAAATAACAAACTAAAAACAGCTGAGTTCATTACAAAACAAACTGAGTTACTGGATTCATTACAATTTTTCTTTTTCCAAAAACAACATCTTTTCACCAAGGAAAATACTTCTTTTTGTTTCTAGAAGCCTTTTTCTCTTCCCTTCTTCTCTTGATTCATTATCTCTGGGCTTGATATCCAGGTATTCATTGATCAACCGATTTGCTTCTTCGTTATCTTGGTTTTTGAGTTTTATCAAAATCTCTTTAATCTCCTCATCCATTATCTTCTCTTCTTCTTTTGATATAAGACCAAGTTCCTTTTCTTTAGGCTTCAGGATACTTTCCCCTTTAGTTTTTGTCTCTTTATCTTCATCTGCCTTTAAAGTTTCTTTCAATCTGGCACAAATTGCAATCTTCTTTCTGATGTTCAACACAGCTTTAACTGAGGCTTCTTCATCTTCCTCAGTTCTTGTTTCATTAAAGATCTCTTCTGCAATCAACTCCTCGATCAATTTATCAGCTGCCTCTCCATTTTGTTGAATAGCAAGTAGATCAGCATATACTTGTCTGTCTTGTTCTTTAATCAACATTTTAGCATAGATTTCTTCAGCTGACTTTGTCTTTGTCAGTTTAGCCTTATCTTCAGCTTTGTCAGCACTTTCTGTTTTATCAGCATCACCTTCAGTTTTATCTTCCCCCTTGTTTGAAGATAAGAAAAAGCTTTCTTCAAATAATTTGTGCAAGGTGATAATGTTGGAGTATTTGTTCAGACCTGAGTAATGTGCTGTTGAAATAAATTTATGTAAGTTGTAGAGCTTCTATTGTAGAGTTTGCATCAGGATTTCGATGATCACTTTTAATCCTTCCAATTTCTCCTCAGTTTCAGTTAATTGGCGCTGAGACCTTTCAGTTGCATCATGGGGAATGTCCTTTAATAAAGATTTGCTTGTAGACGCATTATGAACTTGAGATGAGGAACTGGCTTCATGATAATGAGAGTCATGACTTAATAGTTCTTTCTCATACTCGGTTGCACAAAATTCAACATCTTCCAAAACTTCTCTTTGCTCCTCAGTATATCCTTCATGCATCTCAGCTGAGGATTCACTTTCATCAGTTTCATCTTCAATTTGAATAGTGTCTTCTGTTTCAGTTTTCCTTGCAAGATATTTGTTCCACATCCTCCTTTGTCTCCTTAAAGTTCTTTCATCCAGATTTACAGTTTCACTTGTGCTAGAGTTTGAAATTTCTCTCCTGTCTTCCTCATCGATTTTCCTTTTCTTCACTCCACTGGACACTGATTTCTGTATTACTTCTGTTTCTATGGATTTTGAGATGGAGAAATAGTCTAGTATACTTTGAACCAGATATGTAAATCCTTTTTTCAACAAAAACTTTTCTCGAACAACCTTTCTTCCTTGAGCTTTTGCTTTTTCATCTGAGATTTGTTTGATCAATTGCTTGAGAACAAACTTGTTCCAATCCATCTTTTCTTCATACCAAATAGCATAGATTAGTTTCAGTTTCTCTGTTGAAATAGTGTAAAGATTCCAGCTGTGACCAATGACATTTTTGGTCAGAAGAATTGTTAAAAACGCGAATTCTTGTTTTTGTTGATGAATGGATCCAATGAAATTCTTCTTATCTTTGTTGAGTGCTGTGACATTCCAAAGTCTGTCTTTTTCTTCATTTCCAAAAGTAAGAGATGAAGATCCTCCAAATATGTCCAAACCAAAGACTAAGGAAAGAAGATGTTCATTAACAGTAATGCTTTTATC
This sequence comes from Gentiana macrophylla, assembly GCA_026214975.1. NCBI lineage: Eukaryota > Viridiplantae > Streptophyta > Magnoliopsida > Gentianales > Gentianaceae > Gentiana > Gentiana macrophylla. The sequence goes on from CM047814.1 coordinate 61,537,751, forward strand.
TTGAACTGCTGTCCTGAAACTCTTTCCATCATATGCGATTAAGGCGCTTCTGTAGAAGTCTTTGATATCTTCTGGGTACAGATTATTGACCTTCGTATCAATCAGATTTTCAAGTCCTCGAATTTTTGATTTTATCTGCAATCTGAGTTGATAGGATGGAGTTTGAAATTTTTTGACTGAAGTCATCCAGACTCATGGTGATTCCTTCATCAATGTTATATTTCTCCATGGATTTCCAATTATAGAATTCTTGGGGGAACCTTGAATATTTGAAGTTTATTCTGCAAGACTTGGTCAAAAATGTAAGAACAGTATACGTTTTTTACGTCTTTCAATATTCTCAACTGCTTAAGTGAGAGTCATGTCACAATCAATGAGATTTGTAGGGATGCACATCTACTTCTTCTCTTTGATTGACATGTGGCTTCTAGTGATTTGTTTGTCAGCCCAAGCATCAGATGGTAGCTGGAAAGTTTTCGATCTTTGACCATTTTTCCCTTCATCAGCTTTTGTGTGGAAGTCAGTTTTTTTATGGATTTTGCAATAAAAACTGACATTTCCTGCAAAACAGTTTTAAGTTTTCTTCGGTACCCATATCTTCTTGGGTCCGGCTAGATTAGTTCCTGAAGTATAACTTTCAGCTTCTATGATGAGAGAATTAAACCTTCTCATCTCATTTCTAGATAGACCATTACGCTCAACCTTAGTTGATTTCACAAGAGTTCTTTTAGATTTATCATTTTTATTTTCTCTGTGTAATCCACTAGGTCTTCCAGTATCTTGATGTCTAGAGTTTATACTCTTTGAAATCTGAAGACTGGGTAAGGGTGAGGAATTATCATTGCCTTTGTCAAATTTACTAGATATTAACTTTTCAGCTAGATTTGACATTTCAGTTTCAAGAAACTCATTACAATCTTTTGCTTTGCCAAGTTCTATATCTTTTAGTTTCAACTCAAGTGTGAGTTTTTCCACCAACTTGACAAGCTCAGAGTTTCTTTGACTGAGTTCAGCGGATGATAACTGAGTTGAAGAATGTACCTTTCCTTGATTGTTTATTACCGCTTCACGGTTTGAATGTACTTTCTTTTGTTGCTCTAATGCATCTTTTATATCAACAGTTACTTGCAACAACTTCTTTTCTTCTTCTTCTAAGAAATTACTTAGTGATGGAACTTCTCTGGATTTGTCATCATATACATTGAGATTGCTATGCACATCATCACTGAGTTGAGGTTACGGATTTGTATTTGAATTTGTAGCACTGAACCACTCAAAAACTTGATCCTGAAAATCAGATACATTTTGCAAACAGTTAGTCAGGGGGTGAGTAAGCCAACTTCTAATTCTAGATGTATCAATTAAAATCCAACTAAGTGCTTTTACAACTGATACAGTGAGGGGTTTTCAACAACTGGTTTGTAAGATATCTTTGGATCACTTCCAATAGGAAGAACTGCTCCCATAACAATTGTTGGTCCCTTGGAAAGGCTAACACAAGTTTAGAGGGGGGTGAATAAACTTGTCACCAAAAACTTTCCCAAAACTGAAAGTACCCCAGGAACTGAGTTTCTATCAAACTCAAACTGAACTAACAAACTGATGCTCAGTTCAGTTTTGTTCCTATCCTTTAATCTTGTAAGGAGTTAGCTAATTCAGTTTAGCTGATGCTCGAACTTAACTAACTTGCAGCGGATAAGATCAAGCTTTTCGTGCAATAGATGTGTCAATAAAGATCTAATTCTCCTATGTATCAGTTCTGTGCTGACTCAGTGTCTAATGTTTGCTGAGTCAAGTAATGACAAGATAAAGAAATAATTGAAACAATCACAACATAAATATAAATGGGTAAAGTAAATCAACACAGAGTTTGTTTATGGAAGTTCCGGGTGGTGTAATCCCGTACGTCTCCCCTTCTCCTGTGGTGTAGGAGGTATCACTAGAATCTTGAGATAACTATTACAAAATCTTAGCCCAATGACAGTCCTTCATGACACCCTAGTTTCACTGTCTACACATAATGAAGAAAGGTGAGATTGCTTCCTTCACTCTGCACACTGATCCTTTGGAGGTGGAAGTACTCTTTCACCAGCTCACCACTAATACAAACACAGTCCGTAGACTGCACCAACAGCTGTGGCAACTGAGTTGCAACCGTATGAGGAAAGGTGGAGTTTCTCTCCTCAAACTATGCACAGCCAACCCTTTTTCACAAAGGTTAGGTTTAGAATTAATCAAAAGATTAATTCAGTGAGCTGTCTGATTCCTCTGGATATGGCGTTGTAGCTCCAAGATGCCTTTTCCCCCTTAATGGGTTACTGTATATTTCTTCAAAATCTTCAAGGCAATTCTGTTGGCTTCCCCTTTTCTAGATATGAAATCTGATTTTTTGGATCTGGATCTTTAGATATATGCGTTTTAAAACTTGTCCAAGATATCTGTTTTTCAAGCACTTTCCTCTGTGTATTTATAGGGGTGATGTAACGGTCAAATAGCTCTTGTAGCCGTTACAATTGTCGTTTAACCAACGTGCATGTGTACGACCTTTTGTCGTCTTGTCATTTCAAATTCAACAAGGCCTTAACTCTGTTTTCTACTCTTCTTCAAAACTGAGTACCTCGTATACTTGACATCTGACTTTAATTGACTAAGTCAGGGTACACCATTCAGTTTCTTCTTTTCCTGGTAACTGATAATCTTTGTCCTTAAGATTATTCAGCTTTACATGATCTATAGTTCAGTTTGTGGTCACCACAGACTTGCCTGAATCCTGACTTATAGTCACGACTTAATCAGCTTCTAACTGAGTTTCCCACCTCAGTTCTTCAGTCTTCAATAACTGAGTCTGTGTCCCTCAGTTCTTCTTTCTTCTAGATAAGCCAACTGAGTCTGTGTCCCTCAGTGAACTTATCTTCTTCATTTCTTTCATAACTGAGTCTGATCCCTCAGTTCTTCATATGTATACTCAGTTTTCTTGTTGTGACTCAGCTGTTCGCCTAGTTCCTGTCTATTACAATGCTTGTCTGAAACAACCTATACAAGGTTTAGACTCTAGATAGAACTTATACATCTTTCTCTAGACTATTTCTTGCTTCTTCTTTCATTATGCACTATAACAGTTAGTTATGACTTCATCATCATGGGTGATATGTGAAATTTCTACATATGTGACGAATCATCATCAAAACACAAATATTATTCCAACAAGGGGCTTAACTTGATGAAGGGTACAAAGAGCACAGATAAGGCCGGGAAAGGGCATGTTACCATCTTTTCTAAACTGCCCGGCAAACTCTATAGCCTTATCAAAGATAATTCGGCCTGCATCGACAGGGATATCTTGCCATATGGCAGAAGCGAGACATGACTCCTCACTAGTGAAACTGGATATGTGACGAGAGGGTGACACATTGTGACTTAGAAAATGTTTTAACACTCGGATATCCTTAGATGTTTTACCATCTTTTCTAAACTGCCCGGCAAACTCTATAGCCTTATCAAAGATAATTCGGCCTGCATCGACAGGGATATCTTGCCATATGGCAGAAGCGAGACATGACTCCTCACTAGTGAAACTGGATATGTGACGAGAGGGTGACACATTGTGACTTAGAAAATGTTTTAACACTCGGATATCCTTAGATGTTTTTCCAAAATTGAACCTACCTTCCTTCCAAACAGCGGTAGGGTCAACCCTTCGCTGAAATTCATGAGCCCTAGCCTACACATTCGCGTCAGAATCAAGTCCCCAAACCGTGTTATACTCCTTATCGGTTGGAATTTCAGGGATGCCATAGAAATCATTAATCACTTGGGGTGCAAAAGGGACTTGTGTTGTACGGATGGTAATAGAACTAACCTCGTCATCCTCACTAGGGGCAGCAATCAACAACATGGAATAAAACTCGGCTACCATAGTGTGATTGACGAGTTCTACACGCTCAGCAGTGAGCCTATCCCAGTGGCGGTCACGTATAATTTTTGTGACTTGGGTGCTAACATGGCCATAGAGGATACCACGTTCTAAGAGAAGAGAGAAATGACTGAAATAATTCTCGAAATTCGAAAAGGCTGTGGGGGGACCGGTTTTCTCAAAGACAAGTGTTTTTTCGGCTGAAGTTAAAGCTCTAGGTTTAGGTGTAGGAATAGCTACATGTTAGAATTTAGGACTCTCGGGGATCAAAAGGGGTTGCAATAATCAAGAATAAACGAGAAATCATAAATCACACAAGAACAATAACACATGATTTAACGTGGTTTCCGGCAAATGCCGACTACTCCACGGGCAGAAAGAGGAGAATATATTATCACTAGAGATTTTACAGACTCTGCAATTGCCTAAGGCAATTGCTCTGCTTCTACTGATGTTTCTACAGCTGCTGCAAATGTTCTAGGTTACAACAGATGTGTATTTATAGCCACAAAAACTAGACCTAGCCGCCATAAAGACATACTAGCAGAATGACTAAAATACCCTAGATGTGGAACCCAGATCCAGCTGTTATCCACCAGAATGTAACCATGCTGACATTTGTCCAAACTGAGATTTGCCCAAAACTGACTTTCCAAATGCTGAATTTCTGGTAAAGCTGACTTTCCAAAGCTGATCTTCTGGCAAAACTGACTTCTGCCCAAAGCTCACTTCTGCCCAAAGCTGACTTCTGTTCAAAGCTCACTTTTGCTTAGCTGACATTACTCGGCTGACTTTACTCAGCTAACTTTTCTCAGCTTAGTACTAAACTCAGTTTAGTACTCAGCTCTATATAAGAGGTCAAGTCACATTTCCTAACAAATCTCCACCTTGACGTGAACTCTCGTTCAAACAGATGTATAACCAGATGTATTGTACCAGATGCATTCTTTAATGCCAGATGTACTGTACCAGATTCCTCATCTTCTTCAGACTTGATTGTGTTGAGAACAGATGTGATCAACTTGATCACCAGACAAGATGTGACTACCAGATTCAGATGTAATCACCTCAGTTGAGCACACTCAGCTGAGTTCTTTAGATTCAACTTCAACCAAACAGATTGCAGATTCAGTTTCAGATTTTGAGCTGACCAGATGTGAACACAACTGACTCCAAGTTAGACTTCTCCAGATGAGACTTAACTCCAGATGAGAACTCCAGCTCAGACATGTTCACCAGATGCTCAGTTGACTTTACTCAGCCAAATATATCAGATTTGTCTTACTCAACTGACTTCACTCAGTTGAGGCTTCTAGACACAGATGCAGAACTAGTGCAGACATGTTCAACAGACTCAGCAGGCGCCACTCCACTGACAGATGGACTCAAATGACTCTTTATTCAGCTTACTTCCCAGACTTGAACACTCAACTCTACAAAACTGACTTTCACTGAGCTTGTACTAGATCAGCTGAGCCTCACTCAGCCAATCCTAGATTTTTGGTTCTACTCAGATTCAGCTCTTGATTCTTCAGCTTCAGATGCACAACTAAGTGCCAGATTAGTGTCGATCGTTTCTCGTTGAGTTCGCAGAACTCGGTGAGTGTGGACCTGAAGCTCCACCTGCTTGTCAACACTCTAGATTCAGATTCAGACCAGATTTGCATTAGGGTCTTTGGAATCACCCTTCTTGAATGTCTTCTTTCTAGGACTTCCATTCCTTTGCAACTGCTACTAGCAATTGAACCAATAGCCCGATTGTCTGTCCCTGTGCAAGTTGAATTATGCCTTAGATCTCGATTATGGAGAGATGCTCTAACATCCTCCAATGACACTGTGTCTCTCCCAACAACAAAAGACTGCACAAAATTCTCATATGATGCTGGCAGTGATACCAACAAAATTAGAGCCGCATCTTTATCTTTGATCTTAACACCAATAATCCTTAAATCAAGCAATATTGTGTTCAGCTTTTCAAGGTGATCTCTGAGAGGAATTCCTTCATGCATCTTTAAACTGAACAGACGTTGCTTCATACGCAACTTGTTGGTCAACGACTTTGTCATATCTGAGACTCTCAAGCTTGTACGACCTACTTGCTTTGAATCCTCTTCAGCAAATTCAGTGATAACATCATCAGACAAGCACAAAAAAATCATTGAATGTGCTTTCTCCTCCAGATCGGCCATCTCAGCATTTCCGGCAACCACCATCTTTGACAACGGAGCCCAGAGCCCTAGTTTCTTCATAGAGCACGCATCTTGATTTGTCACAGATTGAAATTGTTCCTTCCTGTGAATTTATCAATCTCTACATTTAACCCAGACATCTTGATCTTTCCAAGGAACAGAACTTTATCATAAAATCCGAGCACCGGTGAAGGTCTTGGTGAAGATAAAATTTTGTTCAAACAGATGATTCCAAAATAGAATCTCAGACTCCCTGATGATAACCTGAACCTGGCTCTAATACCAATTTGTTAGAATTTAGGACCCTCAGGGATCAAAATGGGTTGCAATAATCAAGAATAAACGAGAAAGCATAAATCACACAAGAACAATAACACAGGATTTAACGTGGTTTCCGGTAAATGCCGACTACTCCACGGGCAGAAAGAGGAGAATATATTATCACTGGAGATTTTACAGACTCTGCAATTGCATAAGGCAATTGCTCTGCTTCTACTGCTGTTTCTACAGCTGCTACAAATGTTCTAGGTTACAACATATGTGTATTTATAGCCACAAAAACTAGACCTAGCCGCCATAAAGACATACTAGCAGAATGACTAAAATACCCTAGATGTGGACCCCAGCTCCAGCTGTTATCCACCAGAATGTAACCATGTTGACATTTGTCCTAACTGAGATTTGCCCAAAACTGACTTTCCCAATGCTGACTTCTGCTAATGATGACTTTCCAAAGCTGACTTCTGGTAAAGCTGATCTTCTGGAAAAACTGACTTCTGCCCAAAGCTCACTTCTACCCAAAGATAACTTCTGCTCAAAGCTCACTTTTGCTCAGCTGACATTACTCAGCTGACTTTTCTCAGCTTAGTACTAAACTCAATTTAGTACTCAGCTCTAAATAAGAGGTCAAGTCACATTTCCTAACACTATGGCTTTACACTTTTTATTGGGGTCAGTCTTACGAACACGAGTAGGTTGTTCAGACATCTATGGTGGCGGTGGTGGCAACAACAACAACAAACCAATAGCAAAATTAAACCCATCTTCCGGTTTTGTCAATTAATGGAAAATAAAATTAAGTAAAAGGATGAAATCGAATGAAGATTAGGAAAGATAAATGGATTACCGTGCTGTTGAGAAATTGCTGCCGGAGTAGAAGCTCAGTCGCCGGAACCACTGCTTAACTGCCGGAAAGAATGGAGTTTCCTCCGTTCGTGCTCCAAAAGCTTGTGTCGACAAGGTGAGAGAGAATGGTGGAAGAGAAAATAGAGAAGAACAGAAGTAGAAAGGTGTAATGGTGTAATATGGAGGTGGTTATAGGTGATATGGGGAAGAAGAAGAGGGAGTTTGAGGAGGTGGAGTTTGATAAAATTGGAAGAGAGGGAGTGTTGGAAACCGAATTGGGGTGTAAAGGAGGAGAGAGAGGGAAGAAAATTGTTATCAGAATTCGAAACCGCTGCTTACGGCGTGCGTCGTGACACGTTGTGGCGTAAGCTGAGACATCTCCACGGCATAGGCCGTGGAAGTTATCGATTTATTTCTACCAAAAAATACGGCGTATGCCATAGACCTTACTAGTTTCTACCCTCGAGTCTCGGCGTGAGCCGTGACACACACGGCGTGAGCCATGTGAGCTACTGGTTATCTATCAAAATCATGGCGTGAGCCATGATACCCAAACTTCAAAAACAAAACGGTTCCTCACCATGACCTAACATCATTTCACCAAACCTTACAAAACATGTTTTACACAAAAGAGAATTTTACGGGTTGCCTCCCGGTAGCGCTTTTGTTTAACGTCGTTTCCTCGACGAGGTTATACGATAGAGATAACGGAATTTATACAGATCAATCATAGGGACACTACCAAATAATACCACCTAAGCATGTAGCACATAAGCACAAAAACCAACCAAAGTTGATGCTTAAGAAGTAAAAGGGAAGATAGTACCCGGGATTGCTAAATTTATAGTCTATAGCTAGACTATGCCATGCTATCATTCAGTTGGGGGGTCGGTGAGGAACATCACCTCCTCGGTTTGAGGGATTCCTTCTTCTTCAACGAATAATTTCACTTGGTGTCCATTTGCTAAGAACGTTTTCTCGCCATCAGTGAGCTCCACTGCTCCGGATGCATGAACCTTTGTTACTCTAAATGGACCTGTCCACCTAGATTTCAACTTCCCTGGAAACAACTTCAAACGTGAATTGTACAAAAGCACCTTGTCACCTACATGGAACTCACAATGAAAGATATTTTTGTCATGAAAGGATTTCGTGTGTTCCTTGTAGATACAGGATTTTTCATATGCATCTAAACAGAATTCCTCAAGTTCTGTGAGTTGGAGCAATCTATGGTCACCAACAGCCTTGGGATAAAAGTTAAGAAACTTGATAATCCAGAATGCTCGATGCTCTAACTCAACCGGAAGATGACAAGATTTCCCAAAGACTAATTTATATGGGGAGCAACCAATGGGTGTTTTAAAAGCCGTTCTATAAGTCCATAATGCATCATCAAGCTTTACTGACCAATTTTTGCGGTTAGCATCTACCGTCTTTTCAATGATCCTTTTCACTTCTCGGTTAGACACTTCCACTTGACCACTCATTTGTGGGTGATATGGTGTACCAATCTTGTGTTTCACACCATAATTTTCAAGTAGTTTGGTGAATGGTTGATTACAAAAGTGGGATCCTCTATCACTAATGATTGCCTGAGGAGTGCCAAATCTCGTAAAGATGTTCTTTTTAAGGAACTTCATCACTACTCCGGCATCATTGGTGGGAAGAGTATGGGCTTCAACCCATTTAGAAACATAATCAACCATTACCAAAATAAAATTATTACCAAACGACGGGGGAAATGGGCCCATAAAATCTATGCCCCATATATCATACAGCTCACACTCCAAGATAGGGTGGAGAGGCATTTCATGCTTCTTAGATACATTTCCCCATTTCTGGCATGCTTCACAAGATATAGCATAATGATGTGCATCTCTATATAACGTTGGCCAATAAAAACCAGATTGTATAACTTTATAAGTGGTTTTCCATCCACCGTGGTGGCCTTCAACTTCACGTCCATGGCAAAAGGATAGTAGACTCGAAATTTCATTATTAGGAACGTATCTCCTAATGATGCCATCCAAACACCTCTGAAAAAGGTCCGGCTTCTCCCAATAATAGAATTTCAAATCGTGGAAAATTTTCTTTTTCTTTTTCCATGTCCAATGTGATGGAATATAACCGTGTGTGATATAATTTACAATGTTAGCAAATAATGGCGAGCTCTCCTTTTGCATATGATTGTTTCCAATGAGTTGCATTGGTGGTGCATCAACTACCATGAGTTGTTAATCCGGAAATGAATCTCTTATTTCCTTTCTCTTGCCTTCTTCTTCAACAAACTCTAGTCAACTCAAATGATCCGCTACCACGTTATCTCTACCCTTCTTATCCTTGATTTCAACATCGAACTCTTGGAGTAGTAGAATCCATCTAAGAAGCCTTGGCTTTGCATCCTTCTTGTTTAATATATGTCGTAATGCCGTATGATCGGTGTAGACAATAACTTTAGAACTGACAAGATAGGAACGAAATTTATCCAAAGCGAAGACTACCGCTAATAGCTCCTTCTCGGTTGTAGCATAATTGAGTTGAGCCACATTCAATGTATGAGATGCATAGTAGATTGCCTTTAAAACCTTGCCGTGACACTAGCGTATCACGGCCCCAACTGCTAAATCACTGGCATCGCACATGAGCTCAAATGGTAGACTCCAATCTGGTGCTACTAAGACTGGTGCACTTATCAATCTATTCTTTAGAGTCTCAAACACTTACATACACTTATCGTCAAAGTTGAAAGGTACTTCCTTCTCAAGTAGATGACTTAAGGGTTTAGCAATTTTAGAGAAACCCGCAGTGAAACGACGATAAAATCCGGCATATCCAAGAAATCCTCGCTAGGTCTTTAGATTCACCGGTGGTGGTAGCTTTTCAATCACTTCAATCTTTGCCTTGTCGACCTCGATACCTATTACTGAAATCTTATGGCCCAAGACAATACCATCGGATACCATTAAGTGACACTTTTCCCAATTGAGAACCGAATTCGTATCTTCACAACGTTGTAGGACACGTTCCAAGTGGGACAATCATTAATCAAAAGAGCCTCCAAAGATGATAAAGTCATCCATGAATATTTCCAAGAATTTCTCAACCATATCAGAAAAGATTGCCATCATGCATATTTGAAATGTGGCTGGGGCGTTGCATAATCCGAAGGGCATTCTCTTATAAGCACATGTTCCATAAAGGCAAGTGAATGTCGTCTTCTCTCAATCACCAGCCGCAATGAAAATCTATAGGTATCCTGAATAACCATCAAGAAAACAATAAAATTTGTGTCCACATAATCGTTCCAACAGTTGGACAATGTAAGGTAATGGGTAATGATCCTTCTTTGTATGCTCATTCAGTTATCGAAAGTCAATGCACATGCGATATCCGGTCTCTTCCCTTGTAGGAATCCAATCGTGCTTCTCATTTTCTTTGACTGTGAATCCGCCCTTCTTTGGTACAACTTGAGTGGGACTCACACATTCACTATATGATACAGGAAAAATTATACCCATCTCTAACAATTTGATAACCTCTTTCTCACCACTTCTTGCATATATGGATTGAGACGGCGTTGTGGTTGTGCACATGGCTTGGCATTGTCATTCAAGATGATTTTGTGTACACAAATTTCTGGACTAATTCCATGAACGTCTGCTACCGTTCATCCAAATTCCTTCTTGTGTTTCCTAAGCATCCTCAATAATTGATCTTCCTGCAAGTAGGTTAGTGACGAGGAAATAAAAACTGGAAGCAATTTATCATTTGCAAGAAAAGCCTAATTAAGATTATAAGGGAGAGGTTTCAACTCTAAATTCCTTGGTGGCTCCTCCACCGAAGGCTTCAAAATTGGGCCATTCAAATCTAGTTCTCAATATCTGTGCCATGGTTGTCTCATGAAAGGACCGCTGGCATCTAAGTGAAAAATCACTTCTTTCATTTCTTTATCATTCTCATCTCCTTTATGAATTGATAAAGCCAAACACTCTTCAAGCTTGTCTACAAAGGCCTGCAAGTTAGTACGATCCACACACATAGAAGATATAGTTTCTTTGAAAGAACATGACTCATGTGAGTTGTATGGATGTTTCATAGCCTTAAAGATATTAAAAGTGACCTTATCTTCATTAACTCTCAAAATTACCTCTCCTCGTTGAACATAAATAAGAGTTCTTCCCGTGGCTAAGAAAGGACGACCAAGAATAAGGGGCGTTGAACACCCTTCCTCCATTTCCATAACCACAAAATCAACAGGGAAGTAAAACTTATCAACTTTAACTAAAACATCTTCAATGATTCATTTTGGGTATTTAATCGATCTATCCGCTAATTGGAGAGTCATCTCCATGTTTTTAAGTTCTTCTATTCCAAGCTTTTTATTATCCGCATAAGACATGAGGTTTATACTCGCACCGAGATCACAAAGTATTCTCTTAAACAAAAATCCCCCGATCTCACACGGGATGGTGAAACTTCTGGGATCCTTAAGTTTAGGAGGGATATGTTGTAATATCATGGAGCATTCCTCATTTAGGCAAATATTCTCATATCCTCTAAACGCTTTTTATTTGAAAGAATGTCCTTAAGAAATTTTCCACAAGTAGGCATGTTAATTAAAGCTTCAATTACGGGAATGTTCACATTCAAATGGTGAAAAGTATATAGAAAGCGAGCATATTTCTTATCCATCTTTAACTTCTTAATTTGTTCTCTTGGGGATATGAAAGTGATTCAGGATCAATATAAGTGGGATTAGAATTTATACCTCCCTTACCCTTGTCGTTTGATGGAGAAGGAGAAGCTTCCTTGAAATTTTGTTCATTGGATGGCCACCAATTGATGTCATTTTGCTTTTCTTTCCTTGACTTTTGCGTTGGTTCCCTTTAAGCTTGTTTGGTGTGAGCCGCCGAAGGCTCCTTACAAACCGAATTCTCCTCAACATGATATTCTCTCACATGTTCATTGAATAGAGTCCTTAGATCACTAGCCCTAGGGTTCTTCAATATTCTCGGCACCTTTACCCATTCTTCATCATCACTCTCCGCTTCCACATATCTATCCTATCTCAAGAAACTGTCAACAATCTCTTCTTCCTCTTCGCTCAATTCTTCCTTTTCAAATTGTCATATAGATCATCTTCAACCTCATTATTCCCTAAATTTTCCACACCATTGCTTCCACAAACTATTCCACTTCGAGTGACAATAACATTAACCTCCTTTGGACTCCTCTCGGTGTTACTATGAAGTCCACCCGGGGGTCTACTATTCTTCCTTTCTTCTTCTCTACTCATGTGTTCTTCTACATTCCGTATGGATGCTTCTATAGTCTTCATTCTCGTACCATGACCACTCATCGGAGTCTTCAAAGTGCTAAGATCTTTAGTAACCATACTCATAGAAGTCATCATGGATTCTATATTCTTAGCTTGAGTAGATACAACACCCAAGATATTATCCATCAATGCTCCCCACTTATCAATATTTTCACTTGATTGAGTTGGATTTTGAGTGATGGGAATGCTTTGTGTGGTGTGTTGTCGGTAAGAGTGAGTTGGAGGTTGTTGTGGATAGGTGGAGGAATTTCCTTGAAAACTTAGAGTTTGAGGGTTTGTGTTATATGAGGTTCTTTGTTGTAAAGGGAATGGGGCTTGGTTTTGCTTGGTTGCATTATCGGACCAACGAGAATTAGGGTGATCTCTTCTTATGGCATCAAAGGAATTCGAATATTCATTCTTCGAATTCTGATGTTGTTGCATGAAATTAACCTATTCATTCGTTTGTTCCCTTGATTCATCCATTGAATAAGGTGTATCATCATCGTACATCATTTCTTCAATTGGACATTCGCCTTGTATATAATTTTCCGAATTCTTGCTAGCTTGCATTCCATCAAATTTCTTGTTGAGAGAGGCCAATTGTGCTAACACTTACGATTGGGAGGTAGCTTCTCCTACAAAAGCGCATTTTCTAGTGCTCGATCCGGTTTCCCACATTCTATTGTTTTTCAAAATTATTTCAATAGCATCATACACCTCTTGTGCATCTCGCATCATCAAACAACCGCCACATGCATGATCAACATCCACACGTGACTCATGTCTCAACTGTCTACAAAAGAGTTGGATTGGGATTTCAAGAGTATAATCATGATCGGGACAAGCTCTCAACAACTTCTTAAATCTTTCCCATGCACTTCCGAGTGACTCTTCGACTCCTTGCTTGAAGTTTGCAATTTCAACTTTCAATTTCAAATTTCTCCCGGGGGTGAAATATTGCTTCAAAAATTCATCTTGTATTTCTTCCCAATTAGTCAATGAGTGATGAGGGAGTGACAAAAACCAATCTTTAGCTTTTCCGGTCAATGAAAAAAGAAACATTGACATTCTTTTTAACTCTTTGTTAATACCATGACTCTTAGCAGAGTTGCAAAACTGCTCGAATAGATGAAGATGTTGATGTGGATCTTCACCAAAGAATTGACATCGAGTATCAATTAAACCAAAGAGATTACCTTTCACCTCAAAATTGTTGGCTCCATCATTAGGTAAACGAATGGGATCATTAGGCTCATTTTTTCTCACAGTTTGATCACAAAGGGGTCTAAATTGAGGAGGATTGTTGTGGTTGTTCCGGTTATGTTGGTTACGGTTGTGGTTGCGATTTTGATTTTGTCAGTCATTTGGGTTTTGATTTTTTTGATTTGGGTTAAGTGGATGAATTGGTGGTGGATTTATGTTGGCTTGGTTTTGTGCATGCCCTTGTGCATGATTCAATCCTTGTTCGACTTGTTCTTCATCACTGTTCTCGGCCATATCTATTCCTTGATTCAATGATCCTTGGGAAGATTCTTCACCAAGATGTACTTGGCTAGTTTGACCACGCTTGTTCTCTACTCGTAACGGCCTTTCGTAACTGTTAATGTCGGGCTTGTATGGAGTGAGAGGGGCCTAACCGCTTCTAGAACGGGTCATCAACAAGATAGAAACAACAGGAAAACAATAAGACAACACTTGGCAACTTACCAAAGAGGTAAGCACCAAAGAAACAAAATAGAAATTAGGTTAGAAAAAAGTTTTGATTCATTCTCAAGAATTTTGAACTAATGCAAGTATCAACCGTTACACATCCCTGGAAACGGCGCCAAAAACTTGATGCAACTTTCCTAGGGTTCCAATCTCACCGGCGGTGTACCGGGTCAATTGTAGTCTAGTACGGTGGCCAAGGTCGTATCCCACAAGGATGTGAGGTCAAACACCAATTAGTTTTTATTATCTTGATCCAAATCACAAGTTTGATTAAGAAAGTAATACTTAATACAAAGATTGTTCAAATGATAAAAGAAACTAACCAAGATGATTCATAGTTCAAGTTATCCCTCCTTAATTCCTTGGAAACGATCTACCTACCACCTTCCAATTGTGCTCTAATGTGTGAACGGTGCATTCCTAAACAAGTGATTTCCCCTCATACGAGTGAATGAAACCAATCTTTGTCTCCTCCTTGGTCTTAGTACCTTAAACCTAATGAATTGACAAGATAAAGACTTGAATGCAAAACTCCCCGGATAAGGAACCGAATTCCGCTAGGGTTGATTCTACCTTCCGTTATTCTTACCCTCTTCTCACAACTAACATCTCCATTCGGTATCTACTAGTTGTGTAGATGCATATGTAAGTTAATTACTCAAACATACACAAGGCAAACAATACGAGTAAGAAGAATTTCAACACAAGAGAAACTAGAAACATAAACAATCATTCCCAAGCAATCATAGGAGATTAACTATCACAACTACATCACCTTGGCTAATAAGGGACTAGCCACTCATAATTATGGATACCAACATGTCAAGGCTAGCATTCATAACAAGAAGAACAATTAAATCAAGATAAAGATTAAGAATTTACCAATCACAAGCTAAGAACTTGAAAATGGGGACTTGTATTCAACCTTCAAAGGATTTCAATGGAGTTTTACACAAAATAGTTATTCTTGCATCCACCAAAGTGCTTTCAACATCAAAATAAGAATTCTTAAGTGTTTTACAATGGAAATTAAATGCTAAATGGGGGAATTTTGGCTAGAAGAGCCTTGACAGTGGAGGTGCCTTTCAAGCTAAAAGAGGAGATGCTGTTTTTCTTCTTCTCGGGTGTGTATTTTTTTTTTTGATATCCCTCGAAATTGATTACAAAAGTCTACTTAATTCGTTGCTTTTAAACAATATGGCGCACGCCGGGATTTCATGGCCCACGCCGTGAGTGTCTCGGCATGCACCATAAGTGCTTTTGTTCTTGCTCATATCTTAACGGTGTGCGCCGGACATCCAGATTTTGCATTGCCAATCATATAAAAATACAATTGTGTCCTCCCAAAGCACTCTTTTGCTCTAATTAGGACACGAGACTCAGTCCAACTTTGTTATTCTCACTCCGCGCTTTTATAATTACTGCAAAACACCAACACGAACATACCGCACATAATTCTGATAACAAGATATGGCTAATAAGTTCTAACAAGTGTTAAAATACTTGAATATTGGTTGTGTCTAAACAAAACAAAAGTGATTTTATTAATCACAAAATCTACTCTAATTGATACAAAATATCACTATATACTAAAGAATTGGGAGTAAAATATCATGGAATTTCATCATCCGGTTGACATACATCAAAACATAGCAGACCACATGAAGTCTCAACAGTCTACTGAGTTGTTTAGTGTTGTAAACGGTTATTCAGCTATAGTTTGTTGTAACTGTTTGTAACTTACTTTTTCCTGATTCATGAGGTGTATAAAGCTATAAATACCCCATGAATATCAGCATTGCAACTGACTTGTTGATTTTAGTTCAATAATATTGATTCCGCATTTTATTTACTTTCTATTTGTTATTCTACAAAATTCAACATGGTATCAAAGGAGAAATTTAAGAATTTCTGAATGTTTTCATGCATTTTCTCTGTTTATTGAAGAATCTTGAGAGAATTCTTCATCCTTTCGGTGTTTTTCAGTTTCTTGAGAGTAAAATATGATCTTTTTCTAAGTTTTTGATCATTTCTTGATCTTTCTTCACTCTTTTAATGGTCTTTGATATAATCTGGAGTTCTTGATAGCCATGGCAGCTAAGAAACAAGAATTAAGCCCCTCCAGCCCTTTCTATGTACATCCTAATGAGAATCCATCTTTGGTGCTTGTTCAACCAATGATTAATGGCAACAATTACAACCCATTGAAGATGTCTATGGAGATGGTGTTAATCACGAAGAATAAAATTGGCTTCATAGATGGAACAATCAAAAAGCCAGAAGCAGATTCAGCAGATTTTCATGCATGGAGAAATCTGTAGAGAACACCATTGCATAGGGTTTTATGTATTTCAAGAGTGCACATGCAGTTTGGAAGAATCTTGCTAATAGATTTTCTAAAGTGGATGCCTTAAGGCTTTCAGATCTTCTTAAAGAGATGCATCTGCTGAAGCAAGGAATAGATTATGTCAATCAATATTTCACAAAATTAATGGTTTTATGGTAAGAAATCAAGACCATCAGGCCTATGCCACTTTGTTCCTGTGATCCTCATTGTCACTGTAATCCAATTAGCACTCTAATGGATCATATGGAGGCTGAACATGTCATGAAATTCCTAAAGGTTTGAGGGATGAATTTGAGCTAATGGTTTCACAAGCAATGCTGATGGTGTCTTTTCCAGAAATTCATGATGCCTTTGCAATGGCCATTAATTTTGAAAGACGGACGTTATATGTGGCTAACAAGGCCAAGAATCAAGATTCTATGGTTCTCTTGTCTAAAGCAAGCCAACAGACAATAGAATTTCAAGTTAACTAAATCCTTGGAAGCCCAATGATTTACTCAATTCCAAACTGACCTTAGTTTGCTGGTATAGGTAGATGGCATAATAGTAGCAAGTCCTAATGAGCAACTGATTCAGCAAGTCCAGGATGCCTTACATCAACAGTTCACCATTAAAGACCTTGGGAAATTGAGATATTCCCTAGGTATTGAGGCATTCAGAACTCCTGCAGGCATATCCATTTCTCAAAGAAAGTACGCACTCAACCTAAAAAAATAGTATGAGTTTTTCAGGCCTAAACCTGCTAAGACACCTATGGAGTCCAAGCAGACCTTAAAACATGCTGATTCACCACTTTTGGAAGATAACATTGCATACAAATCACTAGTGTGTAAGCTAATCTACCTCATGTTGACGCTTAAAATGTTACGTCCTACGGCATCAACATTTCACCCATTCTAAGCCAAATTTAGTTGTTTTAGGCCATTTATATGAACCATTTATGTTGAATGATCTATGTCGGGTTCATGAGTCGATTATTTGGTATTTCGCATTATTATTCCCAGAAATTGTTTTATTTAGTGTGTTATTGGACAATTTTTAGGTAATGAGATTTGGGCCAAGTGTTAAAGACACATTCTGGAATGGAGTGGATGAAGATTCGGGCCTAGGTCATTCCAGAAACTTCCAAGCTAAGTCACAAAAAAAGTACTAATTTGACCTCAAAGTTGCGAGAGCACCGCCACAGTTGCGAGCTACCTTGAAGCTTCGGGAAACACGTTTTCATGGACGAGGTGTAGTTTTGGGAGCTATCTAAGTCGGTTATTTCACTATAAATAAGAGCCATCATGCCTCATTTTCATTGTACCAGAATTTTGAATACGTCATGTATCATGCAATAAACAGTCTTTCTTTTCTTTTTTTTTATTTTCTATGAGTTCCAGTGATGGATCCGACAGATTCGCCTTCTAGGGAGTGATCTGCAGAGGAATTATGCTCGACATCGAGGGTATGACTCTTTGGCCTTTTTTAGATGTAGATCTGTCATTTTTCCTTTGTGATTAGTATGAGTTGATTGTTATTATTAGTTCTGCTATGTAGTAGTTAGTTTATTTACCCCGTATATGTAAAAATCTGAATCGTTGGTGAAGGAATCATGAAATAGAGGTTGCGTTCTTCAGATCTGCAATGGTCTTTATCGCTAGATTTGAGTACCTAGTAAGTAATAATTCTTGATAATCGGCGCATGTCGGTCCTGTAATACAAGGCTTGTAAGAGTTTCAGAGGGGGGATGAATGAACTCTTTTCGTTTTTAGGAGTTTCTCACAAATGAATGTACCAAGTGAGTAAGACAAACTGGTGAAACCACTCGTCTGTTTTACTATGCTAGTCTGTATCACTTAGTGAGTGCAGCGGAAATATGTTATTGTTCAAAATAAGCCTTGTCTTGGTTTTATGTGTTGTGTAGTGTGCAATGAATCATACTAGTACTGAAGTAAAGTGCTAAATGTAAAAGTTTTCTATGTGAAGAGAGTACAATCTCTAATATATATCACTCGGTACAATCTTTCTATGACCATCACACCATAATATCAATATTAGTAGATTTACTTTAAGAAAATTAGCACAATCGGATTAATTCAGGGAAGAATGTAAGATTGATTTAAATGTCTGCACACAATCAAATTGAGAAAAACAATACTAGTGGGGTCATTTATTGACTCCAATTACACCACTTAAAACCTGTCTATGTTCTTTTTAAAATAAAATTGTGCATGGATTTGTTGTAAATAGGGTTTTTCAATATTCAAAATTTTATTACAATGAGTTTTCATTTTAGACGTGCTACTAATTTTTTATTTTTGTCTTCTTATGTAATTATATCTGGTAACATTGTGAATATCCTTGCAATGATATATATATATATATATATATATATATATATATATATATATATATATATATATATATATATATATATATTAGTTTGAAATATAGTACTTCCTCCGTCCCATAATATAAGGCCTTTTGGCAATTTCACACAGTTTAAGAAAACATAATGAATGAGTTGTTTTTTAATATTTCAATGTAAAATATTATATTGTTTTTTGGGACTAGCTAATTATATTACATTGTTTAGTGTGAAAGTGAAAACAATGCATTTAATATTGTATTGTTTTGTGGGAAGGACTTATATTTTGGGACACTATTAAAAAGCCAAAAAGACTTATATTACAGGACGGAGGGAGTATAATTTTAGTAAAGAACTAGTAAGTCGTGTGTCTATTCATTCAAGAAATGTATAAGGACAAATACACTGAATGTATTGATTTCTTTACATGTCATAATTAATGAATCATGTATGCAAATCGTACACTTGGAGAAACAATAAATTATGCAAAATAAATTTCCATATAATGCAAGGTAAAAAAAATGAGCAAGAATTTCAGAGCTCCAAATATAAATACCACATCAACCCAATTGCTAATTCAAAACATTCCTTTGCTATTAAGAGAGAAAATAGCTTTATACAAAAATAAAAAGAGAGGTAGTTTTGAAAATCTTTAACGAATTCAATGGCAAAAGCTGTTTATTTGTCTCTTGTAATGGTCTTCTTGATTTTCATTGCAGGTTTGTCATTTATTCTATTTTTTAATATTTTTTACTTTCACATGTCTTTAAACTATATTATATATACCTAATTTATTAAGTTTGTATAATACTACATGATAGGTGGATTAATGGCGCGAACAATCAGTACAAATCCAGTACCTCAACCTGAGAATACTTGCATGGTAGAAATGGACCCCAGGCAATGCGTTTTTGGTTTCTGTCAAATGGAATGCATAAAACAGTACAATGGCACTGCATTTTGTCAGAAGAATGCTTGTTATTGTAATATTATATGTTGAAAGAAATTATATCCAAATACACAGAACACATTCTAAGAGAATACCGTTAGTATATCTTTTGGTAGTGATATATAATAAAGTTGTAGTACTTTCACCATTACTGATAATTTAGGAATGAAATCAAAAATGTGTTTTGCTTATTGCAGTTTGTTGTTGTTGTTGTTGTTGTTGATGTTGTTGTTGTTGTATTATCATAATGTCAATCTATGTATGATTAGGATTTGGTATATTGTTAAATTTATTCTTTATTACAACCTATGTTAAATGGAATAATTGATGTGCCAATATAACACAGTTAAATAACTCTATTCCACCGTGTATAATCTATTTAACAAGGTCAATGACACCAACACGAGTTATATGTCATTTCCACCATAATGTTGTATGAATTGTGATGAAGACAATAGAGATTTTTTACAAACGTTAAAACATAACTTTCAGAGAAAATTCATTAAATACCTATATTCCCGTTAGAACATTTTTTAAAGAAAATTCATTAAATACCTTTAGCTTCAATTTTTTTCCCATACCCTACATTTTATTCCTACCCTGCCTTAAAATAGACGATACAACTATAATTTTGGGTGCTACCACTTTAATTTTGCCAACAGTACCATCATATAGTGGAAGGAACAGCCATAAATTTAATAAGGTACTGCTGTATTTTTAAAATGTATTTTTAAAATACTCATTGTCCGGACGTTTTGATTATTCGTACTAATAAAAAATGCCATATCTTTGTACCTTCAACATTTTTATTTCTTTTACATTATGTGGATAAGATAATTCAGCTGTTGGTTGTACAAATAAGAAGGATCTTTTTTAAGCCTTCAAATTTGATCGTAAAATTGTATTGAGACGCTATTGACAAAATGTATAATGAAAAGCCAAACAACTTGATGTAGGAGATCATTCTTCAACTAGTATTTTGTTTATGCTTTAAGTTAATAGATATTCAAATGGGCTTTTTGTGTGGTTATGTTTTAGCTATATGGGATTTTAAGCCGATAAATACATTTACTGTTCTAAATGTCAGGTTATTTTGTAATCTTGAAACCTCTTTTCATGAATAAAGTTCGGATTAGATCCTTTTTTCTTTTACATTGGAGATCAATCTTTTACATCATTTGGTATTATAGCAAGGATTTCCCTGAGGTTGGAGGTAGATGGTTGGATCAGTGATGGTGTTCGGAATTTGTAAATCGAATTGAATATTTCATTGAAGCTTGACCCGAAGTTTGATTCTTTCACACCAAAACTGAATCAAATTTCGATTAAGCAAAGACATCATTCATATTACGATACCCAACAAGTCGAGCAAGATCTACCTTGTGTACCTACAACTTCCACAAGTTGTGCAAGATTTACCTCGTGAATCGAATTTTGAATATGCAAAGACACCATTCATATTATATACCGCCATTAGACATTCATAAGATCTCTATCGTGTCTTTTTTTCCGTCTTCCGCTCCATCATTTTATATAATTTATAACTAGTTAAAATACACCCGCAGCACACGAAAGAGCTAATGGGATTGGCATAATGCCAAAAAAATCTAGGCTAGTTTTTCTTAATGGCCTAAGACCTCAAAAACCAAAATAAAATAACAATTAACCTATAGGTTTAGTTCATGATCAATCGGAGTGTCGGAATTATCACTGACGGACTAAGCGGTGGATATCTAGCTAATTATGTGTGAATTTTCAACTTTATGACATTTAATCACAAGAACAATATGAAGATCAAGTATCGTAAATGGGCGTGTTTTGGGGGGATTATGGTTGTGCCAATATGGCTGTCTACGTACCCTTTAGTTTAAGGGATCAAGCCAAATAATGTAGTTCTGGTGTGTGAGAAGACGCCGCTATTTACAGATGCCATAGTCGGCGGTTACAAATGTGGTAAGAGATTATGCGTGTCATCGAACGAGCTCTGCAGGGCGAGCTCTGACTGGGGTGAGCTTGTAACACGGCTGCTGTGGGATCTACGTTGATGACCGCTTGTGTATACTTTCCTAGTTCAGCATGCTTGGTCTGAGATGGGGAATGACGAGCTGGAGGGGTGAGCAGGTTGGGACCCCAGTGCCTGTGAGTTGAGCTGGATGCTTGGTTTGACTATCGTCTTCCGTCTTGGCTAATGGCAAGGACCACAAAGGCATGAGGCAGGCTCTTTTGCCTTAGTTTGGCTTGGCTTTATGATGGCCAGATAGCTGGGCTGCGGGTTTTTTTTTTCTTTTTTTAGGCTTATGCGTGCCCAGGTTCTAGATCCGCGGGCTTCTGTCGGGCTTCATATATCAATGCCCCCTACTCATTGATTTATTCATGGTGCACTCGTGAATACGTCAATGAGTAAGTTCTTATTGATTAACCGTATTCCGAGCTATGCGTTGTTGAACGACCTTCCAGATGTTGTGCCAAAGCAACCGGGATTAGTTGCGTGAACGCTCGAAGGCGTGTCTGTTACAATATAAGTGCTGAAGAGAATGGTGAGTGCAGTTTGTTGAGGAGCTTAGCAGACCACATAAAGACTCAGCAGTCTACTTAGTTGTTTAGTATAATAAATTATTATTCAATTATAGTTTATTGTAACCGTTTGTAACTTACTTTTAACTGATTCATGAGGTGTATGAAGCTATAAATACCACATGATCAACAACATTGTAACTTAACTTGTTGATTTTATTTCAATAATATTGATTCCACATTTTATATACTTTCTGTTTGTTATTCTACAAACTTCAACATGGTATCAAAGAAGAAATTTGAGAATTTATGAATGTTTTCCTGCGTTTTCTCTGGTTATTGAATAATATTGAGAAAATTCTTCATCCAATCTATGTTTATCAGTTTCTTGAGAGTAAACTATGATCTTTTTCTATGTTTTTGTTTCATTTCTTGATCATTCTTCACTCTGTTATTGGTCTTTGATATATGCTGGAGTTCTTGATAACCATGGCAGCTAAGAAACAAGAATTAAGAAGCCCTTCCAGCCCATTCTATGTACATCATAAGGAGAATCTATATTTGGTGCTTGTTCAGCCATTGATGAATGGAAACAATTACAACCCATGGAAGATGTCTATGGAGATGGTGTTAATCACCAAGAATAAAATTGGCTTCATAGACGGCACAATCAAAAAGCTAGAAGCAGATTCAGTGGATTTCCATGCATGGAGAATTCTGAGAACACCATTGCCCAGAGTTTGAAGTATTTCAAGAGTGCACATGCAGTTTGGAAGAATCTTGCTGCTATATTTTCTAATGTGGATGCCTTAAGGCTTTCTGATCTTCTTGAAGAGATGCATCTGCTGAAGCAAGGTACAGATTCTGTAAATCAACATTTCACAAAATTAATTTTTCTATAGGAAGAAATCAAGACCATTAGGCCTATGCCAGTTTGTTCTTGTGATCCTCAATGTCACTGTAATGAAATTAGCATTCTGATGGATCATATGGAGGTTGAACATGTCATGAAATTCCTTAAAGGTTTGAGGGCTGACTTTGAGCCAATGGTTTCACATGCAATGTTGATAGTGTTTATTCCAGAAATTCATGATACCTTTGCAATGGCCATTATGTTTGAAAGACAGAAGTTATATGTGGCTAACAAGGCCAACATTCAAGATTCTATGGTTCTCTTGTGTCAAAAGAATGGACAAGGGAAAAATCAATCAGTCAGCAAACCAGGTTCTGTGACTACTGCAAATGCCAGACCTAAGAATCCCAAGAAGGTTCGGTGTAGTTTTTGTGGGTTCAATGGTCATACTGTAGAGACTAGTTACAAGAAACATGGTTATCCTCCTGGTTTCAAGTCAAAGAGGGCTAATTTGGTAGAAGATGAACAATCAGCAGAAGAAGATCAGGGCCAGAATAGGTCTGCTGGACCCGGATGTCCTCATCTATCTACACAACAACTTGATAAGTTGATGGCTCTGCTGAGTTTTGATCCTCCTAGACATGCATGATTTGATGTTGGCAGCCTGCTGAGATTGTTACACATTACTCACCTGCAACAAGGGCATGTGATCTAAATTTAATATGATCTATACAATAGATCTTGGACTCTGGTGCCACAGATCACATTGTAGGATCATTAGACATGTTAAGTAATTCCAAACCTTCATACAAATGAGATTACCTGATGTACTACTTTTATATGATTAAATATACGTTATATTATTATGTTTTATCAACGAATTCTATATAAAATATATGAAATTATGATATAAATAGTATGAAATGTTAATCTTTATAGTTTAGAGTAGTTAGTAGTAAAACTTAGTAATAATAGTAAAAAGTTATCATTTTGTACCGATTTTAGTAAATCGGAATGTCGTGTTAGATTTACGTGGGTATTTGTGGTATTTTATTGCAGATTTATAAGCCAAGACCCCGAGAATCGACATTTTGAAATATAATCATATCTCTGGAAGGATTTAGAGAGTGTCACGAGCTCAAGTGGTCAAGTGGTCAATCGAAGTGGTCAAGTGGCTAATCGATTCGATTTAGTGGTAATCGAGAAATATCTTCGACAAAAGAATGGCTCATCAAAACGACATTTTCTGAAGAAGAGTCCTTCATGAAAGTTGTAGATTTTTCCGATAGCTTTCCGATGCCTCTTGAATCATGTCGTTTGGAGATCCAGAACTCGAGATATGAATTTTAGAAGTTTAATAATTATATATAAATATATAATCACACATGATCCTGAATTAATTATATATAAATATATAATCGCACATGATCCTGAATTAAGGGGGCTGAATGTGATGATTACACCGGCCCAGTCCGGCTATGACCCGGCCCGGTCCGGCCTTTATCCCAATTTCTATATAAGGAGCATCAGAGAGCAGCGATCAAATGTACCAATATATATATACATATAGCATATATATATATATATATATATATATATATATATATATATATATATATATATATATATATCTCCTCCTTCTTATTTTCTTTTTATTTGGTAGTTGTAAATAGGCCTTATGCCAGAAATAATAATATCGTAGTATCGTTGTAATACTCGGGAAATTATCGGAAGTTCGGTGTTGTTGAAGTCGTTGTAATATCCGGAAGAATACGACCTCTGATTCAGCATTTGTAATCGGGTAAATTTTCTAAAGTATTTATGTTTGTTATGTTTGTTTTTATATTTTTAGTCGTTATAATGTTTTTAGGCTAAATCTAATAACTAGCGAAAGTTATGTAATCGTTTTATTTCGATCTTTTTGGTAAAGGAATGCTGTCTAAGTAAAATTTGACTAAAATTGAGTTAATTGAATCTTTTTCTATTTTGCAACGTATTGATAATATTAGGATTGACGTAATTAACCTAGATGAATCGCAACATATAACCTAACGATGAAGTGACCAGAGAAGTTAGGATATGAGATAAAAGATAGAAAAACCGGAGGGTAAAATTGGCCGTGCGAAAGCGTGACAACGGAATCCTGTTTCCTACCCGGGGGCAGATTTGTCTTGGGAAAGATGAATCTTATTAAATTTGTGCTCAAGTTCGTAATAATGTTAAAATCAACGGTTTAATTGAAACTAACACCGGAAAGTTAAATCGATCCGCCTGACAACCGGAGCCTTTTGAATAACATCGGCCGTCGACAAACGGAATAACCTCTTTTATCCGGGGTAGATTTGTACTCGGTACTGCTCGAGACTAATCGAGATTAGCATGGGGCGTTGTGGAAATTAAAGCGATGACAATTTGACATATGACAATTTCATACGCTCGTGTGAGGAGGAATTGTTAACCTCAGGAGTGCACCGTTTCATTTACTCAATTGGACCTAATGTAAAAGGAAAGATCGAGCACATTTCATTACTAAAAGATCGTATAAATCAATTATATAAACTTTGGCTAGTTCTATAAAATTATCTGTCTAGTCTATTATTATAAACTATATATTGGTATATATATATATATATATATATATATATATATATATATATATATATATATATATATATATATATATATATATATTTTACAATCCATGTAATGTATATATATATTTATATATCTGTATATATTATATTAGAATAACTTTTAAATTACGCATTTACTTTATGTTAAGTAGAATAGTAGTAATCTGTGTTATAAAATTGCGGTTTAGATCGAGTTAATAACAGCTCTTTGGTGTTTAACCACACTTAAAAGAATTACCACATTTCCCTGAGGATTCGACACTTTGACTCACCATACTAGCACTATGATTTGACCCGGTACACTGCCGGTAAGGATTCTATAGCACCAGGAAAAGGTCCGTCAAGCTTTCTGGCGCCGTTGCTGGGGAAAACGTCGCTAATTTCTTTCTTTGTGTCTATGGTTACTACCTATATTAGCTCAAAATTCTCGAGGATAAATCAACACTTTTTCTTATCTCATTTCTATTTTATTTTTTGTTGGTATCTACTTTCTTTTAGTACCAATTTTCTTCTTCTATAAAACTCGAGCATTTTTCTGTTTTCGTTAGTTGATGACCAGAAGCGGTAAAGCCTCACTTACTCCTTATAAGCCTGACATAAACGCTTACGAAAGGTAGTTACGAATAGAGAGTAAACGTGGTCAAACCAGCTTAGGACTCCTTGGAAAATCTCCAACGGAAGCATCTTCGAATCAAAATAAAGAAATGGCTTAACTTAGTGATGAAACAAATGAACAGAGGCTAGATCATGCTCAAGGGCATGGACAAAACCCTGTTAACCCTAATAATAATCAAAATCATAATAATAGAAATAATCAAGATCGGAACCAGAATAATCGTAATAACCCACCAAACCCGAGACCTATCTGTGATCAAACCGTAAGAAGGAACCAGACTAATAATCCCATACTTTTACCCAATGAAGGAGCGAATAATTTTGAAATTAAATCTCATGTTTTTGGTTTAATTGACGCAAGAGCCCAATTTCTAGGAGAGGATGATGAAGATCCACATCATCATCTCTATCTTTTCGAAGAACTGTGCAATACAGCCAAAAGTCAAGGTGCTCATAAGGAATTAACGAGGATGACTATGTTTCCTTTTTCTTTAAAAGGACGAGCCCGAGATTGATTTATGTCTCTTCCACATCATTCACTTACTAGTTGGGAGGATATTCAAACTGAATTTCTGAAACAATATTTTACTCCAGGATGAAATTTTGAATTAAAGGTCGAGGTTGCTAACTTTAGACAGGGATCTGAAGAAACGCTTGGGAATGCCTGGGAAAGATTTAAAAAACTGTTACGATCTTGTCCCGATCATGGTTATTCCTTAGATATGCAAATTCAACTTTTCTGTCGTAAATTATGAAAAGATTCACGTGCAGATGTAGATCATGCATGTGGTGGTTCTTTAATGATGAGTGAAGCTCAAGTAGTTTACGATGCTATAGAAAAGATTTCCAAAAATAACAGAATGTGGGAAACCGGTTCTAGCACAAGAAAAGTAGCTTTTGCAGGAGAATGTACATCTAATACGGAAGTTCTAGCACATTTAGAAAATTTGAGTAGGAAATTTGATGGCCTACAATCGAACAAAAACCAAAGTTCAGAAAATAGTACACCAACTGAATACTCAAATCAGGATAATATGCCATTAGGGATCGAAGAACCAACAAGATATTCAAAAGAGGAGGTGAGTTTTCTTCAGCAGCAAAGGAATTTGAACAATGCATATTCAAACTCGTTTAATGCTATTAGAAGAGATCACCCTACTTTTCGATGGTCTGAAAACCCTAGTAAGCAAGGACAACCGCCATATCCAGTTCAGTATAGGAATATGAATAATAATCAAGTTTATCAAGAAAATACATCTAATCAGAATTTACAATCATTACCTAGATCCTATCCTCAACATACCACTCAAAGTATACCAAGTAACTCAAAGTTCAACTCGACTGCTGAAGGAGTTGAAAAATGGGAAAAACTAATGGAAAATATATATGGGTGTAGTATCTACTCAAGCTAAGAATATGGAAACAATGATGACTTCTATGGGTACAGTCACTAAGAATATGAGTTCAATGAAAACATCTATGAGTGGACATGATACCAGAATGAGAACGATAGAAGCCTCATTAAGGAATATGGAAGATCATTTGAGTAGGGAAGGTGAACGTAATAACAAAGAGACTCTCCGGAGGATTACCAAGCAATACTTGAAAGAAACCCAAGAGAGGTAAATGTTGTGAATTTACGAGAAGTAGAAAACTCTGTGGTAGTAATGGAGTAGAAAACTTCAGAAATAATGAAGTAGAAAATGATTTAGATGGAAAGAATGATGAAACTAAAGATGAACTTGAATTCACTGATGAGGAAGAAGAAATTATAGAAAATTTCTTGAAAAGGAATAGAAGTTCAGAACCTGAGAATGAAGGTGAAAAATGGGTAAAAATCCCTAGGATTTTGAAAGATCCCATGGATAAAGATTTAAGGACTTTATTCAAGGAACATGTTAGAACAGAAGATAATGAAAACAAAGATGAAAAACAGGAAGAACTGAAGGAATCTGAAGTAGAGATTGATTCAGGGAATGTTTTAAAAGAAAAAACTCAAGATCATGATACTTGGCGATCAAGTAATACTCAAAAGTTTAAGGAGAAAGGAAAAGAGAAAATGACTTCGGAACCAAAGGTTATAGATTTAGAATCTTTACCTTACCCACCTAAAGATCAAATTAAAAAGATTAAAACTGATCAGAAGTATGCTCGTTTCCTTGATACTTTTCGTCATATTCATGTTAATATCCTTGTTATCGAAGCTCTAATTAGTATGCCTACTTATGGAAAGTTTCTGAAAGATATTCTATCAAATAAGAAAAAATTAGAGGAATATGAGAATATATGCCTAAATGAAGAATGTTCTCATAGTTTTATAAAGATAAGTTACCACCTAAACTGAAAGATCCTGGAAGTTTTACCATTCCATGTGAAATTGGAGGATTTCTGTTTAAGAAGGTCTTATGTGATCTTGGAGCTAGTATAAATCTCATGTCTTATGAGGATTATAGAAAGCTAGGCATAGGAAAGCTTACGAAGACTGAAATGACTCTGCAAATGGTAGATAGATCGATTAAATACCCTAAAGGAATTATTGAGGACGTATTGGTTAAAGTAGACAAGTTCTATTTTCCAGTAGACTTTGTAGTTATGGAAATGGAAGAAGGATATTCAGCGCCACTCATCTTAGGTCGACCATTTCTAGCTACAGGAAGAACTTTAATAGATGTCCAGAAAGGAGAGTTAATTCTGAGAGTCAATGAAGATGAAGTTGCTTTCAATATTTTCAAAGCTATGAACCATCCATACAGATCACCAGAATCATGTTCTTTTATAGAAGATATTCACTCTGTCTATGATAATCAGTTACCAACTTTTGAAGACAGATTAGAAGAATGCTTAACTCTGTCTATCTATAAGGAGGATGAGAAAGACACCGAAATGAAAGAGATAATCCTTTCTCTAGATAAAGGAAGTTTTACTTTTAAACCATCATGGCATAAGTATTTGGAATTAGAACTAGAAGGACAAGTTCTTAAACCATCAATGGAAGATCCACCTAAGAATCTGGAATTGAAACCGTTACCTTTAAATCTGAAGTATGCTTTTCTTGAAACTAATAATCTATTACCGGTTATTATTTCATCATCTTTAACTGAGCAACAAGAAGATCAATTACTAGGAATGTTGAGAAAGCATAAGAAAGCTTTTGGATGGACAGTTGCCGATATTCGAGGTATTAGCCCTGAGATTTGCGTTCATAAGATAATTTTGAAGGAAGATGCTAAACCTTGTATTCAACCGCAACGCCGCCTCAACCCAAATTTGCAGTTAATTGTTAAGAAAGAGGTCATTAAGCTATTAGAAATGGGGATAATTTTTCCCATATCAGATAGTGAATGGGTAAGTTGTTAAGGCCATATTTATATGATTATTAAAGGTTTATTTCATTATTATTTTCCCCACATTTGCATAATTTACATGGGAATTAAGGGTTTTAAGTGTAATTATTTAGTAATGATGATTTTAATATGGTTATTTGCAAAATTGATGATTTTAAGTGTTGATTTAATGGAATTATTATTATTTGGATTCTATTACATTTTTGCATTATTCATTCATCATGTAGGAGTTAATCTTCGAGTGCTATAAGTGGGTAAATGAAGCTCAAGTCGAATTATTCAAGATAGAGTTGGAATTGGCTTGAAGAAATTGGATAAAGATGAAGAAATCTGATCCTAAGCAGTTCAAACGAGCGTCCGTGCAGCGTCCATTCCAGACGGGCGTTTGATGAAGTGGACGAGCGGTCAGAATCGTATTTTACATTCAGAAAGTTCGGACGGAGGATGAACGAGCGTTTACTCAGCGTCCAGGCATTCTGGACGGGCGTCCGGATTTTTAGACGAGCGTCCACCGCCGACTTTAAGCCAGCCGACTTCAAACTCTATAAAGGCACCGCATTATGAAGCCAAAAACCCTAATCTTTTACGCACTACTTACTCATATACACATAGTCGCGCCTAGAACCCTAAGGAGCCGCCCTTTTCTTAGAGATGAATTTCTCCAACCCAACAATCATCTTCAATATGATTGTTGGCTAAATACCTTGCAGTAGGTCGACGGAGGAAACCTATCAACCACACAACCAACTAGAGGAGTTCGATGCTTTACGTTTAGTGAGTTTATTTCACAGTTTTTCATTACTCTGGATCTGTTTTGTATTGCTTAAGTTTTATTGAATTAAGATTTAATGAAACGATCTATGTTTAATTTATGCTTGAATGAATTTATGAAAGTATGTTTATTTAAGTTCTCTTTTATTCAAAGTAATGCCTCTAATTGTGTTTTAAGAGATTATGCATGATTGGTTGAGTGAGAGTTTGGAAACAATCTTGTGATTGAGTTTTGAT
The DNA here is from genome assembly GCA_026214975.1 of Gentiana macrophylla. NCBI lineage: Eukaryota > Viridiplantae > Streptophyta > Magnoliopsida > Gentianales > Gentianaceae > Gentiana > Gentiana macrophylla. The sequence goes on from CM047814.1 coordinate 61,568,621, forward strand.
TGTTGTTTAGTTTGTTTGAAAAGATAAACGAAACCCTAGAATTTGGTTAAAGAAGTTTGATTGAATTTGTGAAAAATCACTACTAAAAACTGTGTCTTTTTAATCACCATCTAGTTGGATTGTTGGTTAATAGGTGAAATCTAGTCGCCTTGCTGTGTTTTCCCCTCAATTGTTTGAATCAAGTTGTTAGATTAAGTTTAGTTTAAGTCTAGGTTGATAAACCCTAGTTGACTGCAGGTTTTCTGCGCTTTTCTGCTCTGTTCATAGTCAGACGCTCGTCCGCAATAGCAGACGCCCGTCCGTTAGAATTCGTTTTCAGACGCTCGTTCATATAAGTGAACGTTCGTCTGGCTTTCTGTTTTCTTATTTTCTGCTTGTTTTTATTCCTGTTTTAGTTTTAGTTGATAGTTTCCGGTTTTAATTAGTTTCAACCTTAATTTAGATAGATAATTGTGACATAATCGATATAGAATTTGTGCTAGAATTCGATAAACATTCCATTCCCTTAGGACGACCCGATAACATCCTTTACTACAGAACCTTATACTTGGGGTGTTTCGGTATTATAAATTTAAAACGTGTTTTTACCGAACAAGTTTTTGGCGCCGTTGCCGGGGAATCGGTTTCGGTTGTCGGATTCTTTTAGGTATAAATTTTATATTGATTCTAATTTTAATTCATAGTTTTAATTTTAGGATTACATTTATTACTGTTTTATTTTATTTGATTTTCTTTCCTTACTTTTTATAGCTTAGATCTGTTTCCGTAATTATAGATTTGTCTTATTTTGTTTCCATAAGTTTTTCTGTTCTTATTTTGAAGTTATCTCGTTTATAATTTCTGGTGACCTTAGTTTTTAGGTTTTCGAAGTCTGGACGAGCGTTCGTTAACTTGAACGCCCGTCCACTTCAATTTCAATCTTCGAACGAAGCGTTCACCTTCGAACGAACGTCCACAACTGGGCCGACGATTTGGTATCTTCTTCAATCATCACTTTTCTTTCTTCTCTTTTCTTTTTCTAAACCCTTTCTAAACCTTTTCTAATCAACCCCAAAGGGTTGATTTCCTCCTTTTTCCTTTCTTCTGGTTTATGCAAACGAGAAGTAAGAAGGGACTTCTGATCTTTGATCCTGAGCCTGAACGATCTATCCTTAAAAGAAGGCTTCTCCCTGATTTGGACAAAATGGCGGATCAAGATCCACCAATTCCAAATCCTGATCCCCAAGCTCAGTTAAATTTACTCCTTCAACAAATGCAAGCTCTGCAGCAACAGCAAAATCAGCAGGCTGGCATAAATCAACAACTCCAACAATTTCGCCAAAACCAGCTTAATCAACTGAACCAGGACCCCTACACCCCATATCTTAATCAAGATTTTCTTGAGGGGCATAGACCTATTCGTCCCCCTGACATGGGAGGAGCGAATTTCGATCTAAAGAACGGAGTGGTTGCACTAGTTCAGAACAGCTCTTTCCATGGTACTGCTGCGGAAGATCCACACGACTTCCTATCTACATTCGTACAAATCTATGAAGCGGGCCATTATCCTGGTGTTGATTCAGAGATCGTAAAGTTGAAGCTATTTCCTTTTGCTTTAAAGGGTGAAGCGAGTCGATGGTTTAAGTCATTAGCACATCATTCCCTTCATACATGGAATGATGTCAAAAGAGCCTTCGCTCTCAAGTGGGTTTCACCAGGCAAAATTATGGAGATGAAGCGGGAAATAGCTACGTTTGAGCAGATGGAAGGCGAGAGTGTTGGTAAAGCTTGGGAGAGATTGAATCTTTTAATGAGGAAATGCCCCAATCACGGATATGACAGACATGAGTTGCTGGAACTATTCTATAGAGGAGTCTCTCAACCGAATAGAGACTATCTTGACTCCACAGCTCATGGATCTTTCTTAGGGGGAGGTGATGAGACTGCCTACAGAGTGGCTGAGACGATAGCCAAGAACAATATGTGGTCGACTCCCAAGAAGACCAATGTTGTCGTGAAAGAAGATCACGCAAGCAATCCTCGATACACAATTTGTTGGTTGCTCAGATGGAATTGATAAGCAAGCAGCTGGCCAACCTTCAGGCGCAGTCTTCTGATCTCGGAATGCAGGCAGGGACCGAGATGACGGAGGAGGTAAACTTAATGGATAATCAAAACCAACCCTTCCGAAACTTCAACCAGAACCAGAACTATTCAGGATTTCAAAGACAAAACTTCAATCAAGCCAAGTTACCACCTGGCCCTTCAAATTCGAATTCTTTCCACTCGAACTATCAAAGACCAGTTCAGAACTCCCAAAGGCCTCAAGGTGGCTGGAGTCAACCGCAGAACAACAATCATACCACCTCATGTGTCCCTCAGCACAAATTCGATGAGCTGGTAGACATGGTGAAGACCTTGTCTACTAGTGTTAAAGCAATTGAGAGACAAGTTGGTCAAATGGCGCACCGGACCAAGCAGCGGAGACCTCACGGTAAACTTCCGAGTTATACCGAGAGAAATCCAAAAGCTGATGTGAATGTTTGCACTGCCATTACACCTCAGTGGGAGTATGGGCAAGAAGAGGAGTTGAACGAAGTAACTCTGAGAAGTGGTAAGAAGGCTGGACCCGGCAAAGTGTCGGGAAACGAGTAGCCCCTCCTGACGCCATGAGTTCAGGAGGGGGAAATCAGAAACCACGTGCCGAAGAAAGCAACGATGAGGAGCTCAGTGATAATTCTTCGGGAGGCGACAATGATTCTGATGATGAGGAAAGGAAGGAAAGTCAAGGGGTGGTACCCCTGACTAAGAAAAAGGAAGAAAAATGCGTGAGGTGGAAAGATAAGGAGGATGAGGCAATAAAGAATCAAACCACAAAGAATGATAAAGCTCTTCCTTATCCACCTAAAAGGAAAGAGAAAGCCCTCACTAAAGACAAGCAATATGATGGAGTGAGGAGGATGCTTAGAGACACTCAAGTTAGTATGCCTTTAGCCGAGGTGTTAACTGAAATGCCTAAATGCTCTAAGTATCTAAAAGAATTCTGTGGGAGTAAGAGAAAGCTTCAGGGGATGGCTGAAGAAGTGCTACGCGAAGATTGCGCGATGGTTTCACAGAAAGTCGCCGTTAGCGAGGTGATTCTCGCGCACCTTCAATCTCCTGCGAGATCGAAGGCCACCTATTCGAAAATGTCCTATGCGACTCAGGGGCCTCCATTAATGTGATGCCATTAAATGTATGCAAAAAGCTCGGGCTAGATAGAAGGATGCGGGAACGCCCCATTTCTCTTCAGATGGTAGATAGATCTAGCCGGTCTGCAGCCGGTTGTGTAGCTAATGTTCTCCTTCAAGTTGAACATTTAGTCTTCCCTACCGACTGGGTCATTCTAGACTATCCACCTGATAAGGAGATGCCTCTGATTCTAGGCCGAACCTTTTTAGACACTTCCAATGCTCTCATCGACTTCTGCAAAGGACAGATCACTCTTAGAGTCGATGACACATCCGTTACCTTCACACAAGGGACATATCCTGAAAGATCCGTAATTAATGAAATATCGTTTGTTGAAGCAATTTACGAGGATGAAAAAGATGCCTACTCTGAAACAGAGATAGGTGTTTTTGAAGTTATGGACATTGAAGATCAGGCTGACTGCGGACCATCTTCTAATTCATTACAGGCAGTAATCATTGACGAGTCATCTTCACTCGTTCATACTAAGCCTGAGTTAGAAGCATGGAGATACCCAGCAACAAACGATGAATTTAAAGAACTGAGTCAGGAAGACTTCATCCCTGGTGAAGAAGAAGCTCTGATGGGTAGTTGGGACGAGGTAGAATTTTGGAAAGAAACTGCCCATTGGGAAGTAGATGATTGGGAGGAGTTAGCAGAAGAGCTTAAAGACGAAGAGTTAAGAAAAATGGTCGAACACAAGAAAAAGGAAGCAAGCGGTGACAGAAGAATTCCTATGGACGATTTGGTCCAGTACCTTTCTGGGGTTACACCTCGGGAAGATGAGTTGTTCTTTAGTCAACCCCTCCAAGCTCACAAAGAGAAAGGTGGCCCGTTAAAGTCAAGTATTGAGCAACCACCTACTGATTTAGAGCTCAAACCGCTTCCTAAACACCATAAGTATATCTTTCTTAAGGATGAAGATAAATTGCCTTTGATCATTTCTTCGAAACTCGACCCTGAGCAAGAAGCACAGCTGATAGAAGTGCTTAAGAAGAATATCCTCGCGTTCGGATGGCAAGTGGGTGATATCCGAGGAATCAGCCCAGATGTATGCATGCATAAGATCCGAACAGAGGAGGGAGTTAAAAAGGTAAGACAACCTCAGCGAAGACTGAATCCGCATATGCAGGAGGTCGTTAAGAAAGAAGTTATAAAGTGGCTTGATATGGGAATTATTTATGCCATAGCTGATAGCGAGTGGGTTAGCCCTACTCAAGTTGTGCCAAAGAAGGGCGGAATCACAAATAAAAGAATGAAAAAGGGGAGGAAGTTGCCTTACGACTCGTGACGTGCTCTGAGTCGCATTGACTACCGTGAGGCTTAATGAAGTCACCGCCAAGGACCACTTTCCCTACCCTTCATTGACCGACTTATCGAAAGGCGAGTGGTCACAAGTATATCTTGTTTCCTCGATGGATACTCGGTTACTTCGGATAGCCATCGATCCCAATGACCAGGAAAAGACCACATTTACCTCGTCCATCTCGGTACTTTGCGTTCGCATGAATGCCATTCGGCTTATGCAATGCACCAATGACTTTTCAACGGTGCATGTTAGCCATTTTTGATGGACTTGTGGAGCAATGCATGGAGGTCTTTATGGATGATTTCTCAGTCTACGGCGACAGCTTTGATGAAATCTTAAAGAATCTAGATATGGTACTACAACGTTGTGTTGAGAAAAATCTGGTGCTTAACTGGGAGAAATGCCATTTTCTAGTTGAAGAAGGGATTGTCTTGGGACACAAGCTGTCCAGTGCTGGTATCCAAGTTGATAAGGCTAAGGTTGAAGCCATTGAAAAGATGACGTACCCTAAGACTGTGAAGGAGGTACGAGGTTTTCTAGGACACGTTGGCTTCTACAGGCGGTTTATTAGAGATTTTTCTACTATTGCCAAGCCTTTATCAAATCTTTTGAAGGAAGATGTTGATTTCTTGTTCGATGCGAAGTGTAAAGAAGCTTTCAATTGTCTGAAAGACAAGCTTATCAGTGCCCCTATTTTAGTAGCCCCTGACTGGACCAAACCTTTTGAGTTAATGTGCGATGCCTCTAATTACGCCGTAGGCGCAGTTTTAGGTCAAAGAGTTGATAAAAGGTTCAGGCCCATTTATTATGCGAGTCGCACCTTGAACCCGGCTCAATGCAATTATACCACAACTGAGAAGGAATTCTTAGCTGTTGTTTTTGCCATTGACAAGTTTAGAAGTTATCTTCTAGGGTCTCAAGTTGTTGTTTGGACCGATCATGCAGCCTTACGCTACCTTATGGATAATGCAGACGCTAAACCAAGGTTACTTCGATGGATTCTGATTTTACAAGAATTTGACCTTGTAATTAAAGATAAGAAAGGTAGTGAGAATATTGTGGCTGATCATTTATCTCGCTTAGTAAATGAGGGTGCTGAGAACAACAACGAAATAGGCATTGATTTTCCAACCGAGCAATTGATGAAGCTTGAAACGGTTAGGCCATGGTATGCTGATTACGTCAATTATTTGGCAAGTGGTCATTTAGAAGACATGACGTACCAAGAGAAGAAAAAGTTCTTTTCCGACCTCAAATACCTCGTATGGGAAGATCCTTATTTGTTCAGGGTTTGTAAAGACGGGTTGCTTCGACGGTGTGTTCCCGAGCATGAGCAGTGGGATATTATAGAACAATGCCACAGCGGTCCTACTGGAGGTCATTATGGAACACCAAAGACGGTTGAGAAGATTCTTCAAGTTGGATTCTACCGCCGACTCTGTTTAAAGACGAAGCCTTTTGTAAAGGTTGTGATAGGTGCGAGGAAGGGGCGGAGCAAAGAGGATGGAAATGCCACTTAAACCTATTCTTGAATGCGAAGTTTTCGACGTTTGGGGCATAGATTTTATGGGACCCTTTCCATCTTCGTGTGGTAATAAGTATATCTAAATGCAGTGTCGACTATGTTTCCAAGTGGGTTGAAGCCATAGCTACCCAAACTAATGATCATACAGTCGTGAAGAAATTCTTGCAAAAGAATATCTTTACTCGATTCGGCTGTCCGAGAGCACTCATTAGTGATGAAGGTACCCACTTTTGCAATGCGCCGCTTGATAAAATCCTTGAAAGATATGGTGTCAAGCACAAAGTTGGTACACCGTATCATCCCCAAACCAGTGGCCATGTCGAGGTAAGCAACCAGAGCTTGAAAAGAATTTTAGAGAAGACCGTGAACAATTATCGATCTAATTGGAGTCTTAAGTTGGATGACGCGTTGTGGGCTTATCGTACTGCATTCAAGACCCCGATGGGCACGTCACCCTTCCAAATGGTCTATGGCAAAGCTTGTCATTTACCTGTCGAACTTGAGCACAGAGCTTTCTGGGCAATTAAATTCTTAAATTTCGATAGCCAGCTCTGTGGGGAGAAACGGTTGTTACAGTTAAACGAGCTCGACGAATTCAGACTCAGAGCATACGAGAATGCTAAACTTAGCAATGAAAGAACAAAGATACTCCATGACGCTAAGATCAAGGACCGAGAATTCAAAGTTGGTGAAATGGCTTTACTCTATAATACTAGACTTCACCTGTTTCCGGGTAAACTCAAGTCTAGATGGTCTGGTCCCTTTGAGATTCTCGAGGTTAATCCTAGTGGAGTAATTACTCTGAACGGGTATGGTAACCAAGCTTTTAAAGTGAATGGCCATCGACTTAAGAAATATTTTGGGCAACCAAAGGAGAAGCCTGAGACTCTCTATTTCCAAAGAAGAGATGAGAGTACAGATGTCCTGATTTGTGAAGAGATTCCATCTTATTTCTTTGAGTCAGATAATGACATTCCTCCCTCTACCTGTGAGGAACCTGCTCTTGAGACTCCTGAGAATGTTAGCACACCTATGCCAATCGTCCGCCAGAACAAGAAGAAGAGAGTCAGTGTAGTTTGGAGAGAAAAATTTAATGATCTTATCGCACACTTGACTTGTTGTTGTGGTGAAAATCATTTCCGCTTGATACTCTAATTCGACATCGAGGTGGCAATTTGTTAAACCAAAGTGGCCCGATCCGGGTTGATTCTTGAACTTTGTGTCAAGCTATTGACATTAAAAGAGCGCTCCTAGGAGGCAGCCTAGTTGTTTTCTTTATTCGTTTCCTTTTCTTAGGTTGTTTTGTTTTATTGTTTTCGACATTAGTTGATTTTGTGTTGCTTGGTTCTTCCTCTTACATTCATGGTGAGTGTTTTGTGTTATGTGTTGCTCATATACCCCGTGTACCCCGAGATTATATGGTATGTCGAGTGTTGCAGATACTTTTGAGCAGGTTTGCGAGCTTTTATGTCCAGTGTTGTCTATTCGAGTTGCAACGGTTCGTTCATGCTCCTGCCTGACCTCTGCCAACTTTCATCCGACAACCACTGTTGACACCAGCTAAGTTTTCTTTTTCTTTTATTCTGCACATTCTGAGGACATAATGTGATTTAAGTGTGGGGGGGTAACATGGGTATGTTTTCATGCTATATCTGGTAATATGTGTTAAATTTCTGCGAAATTTAAAATTTTTTGTAAATCTCGAGCATGTAATTGGAACTAGATGCTTGCTAGTTGTAGTTTTCTAACAATGATAGTATGTGACTTAGTGAGATAATTATAGCATGTCTTTACTTTTATGGAGATAGTATTCATTTTGCACTCACGAAAGCCTTGATATTGAAGCAAGATTTTTGTAGTATATCCTTTCATTATTTTGATGATTTATCTTAGGAAGGTCAATATAGTAACACCTTAGTTAGACCGCGTGCTGTGAATATCATAAAGTTTGAATGTGATAGGTGAGATGTAACTTATGTCTTTAAAAAGTGAAAGAATGAATAAGTAGTGAATTATTAATAAATACGTTCGTCGGAAGCGGTCGATGATTTGAGTGAGGTAGGGTATACCACGTATGTCCTATACCACTATGATGACCAAAAGCTCACGACAGTCAGTTTATAGCTACCTTATGATTTGAGTAGGTAGGGGATTATCATGAAATGTCCTATTCTACTATGATGGGTAAGAGCTTATTCTGATATGCGTTAATTTGAAAATTTTGGAATTAATGAATACAAATAAAGTGAAGTCTTAGTTATCATGGATCTTATACCCAGTAGAACCGCATGATATGCTGTAGGGATTATCCTACTGAGTGCGTGGGAAGGCTTTGAGTGGAGCTATTGCTGTCTATACCTAGGATGGTCATTGGAATTTCTGAGAGGATATTTCTTTGAAAGGTTTGCTAGATTGAGAATGGCTTGTCACACTTACACCGAATCTATCTCTGTGTTGGTATCATTTGCTATAGTTGTTGTATCTTTTGTTACGTGAGTTAGAGATCTATGTGGATTATTTATAAAGTTGAGCAATAGTTTTGATTGTTTTGTCCGTGGACGTACAAAAAGCTAAGCGTGGGGGTGTTGTTAAGGCCATATTTATATGATTATTAAAGGTTTATTCCATTATTATTTTCCCCACATTTGCATAATTTACATGGGAATTAAGGGTTTTAAGTGTAATTATTTAGTAATGATGATTTTAATATGGTTATTTGCAAAATTGATGATTTTAAGTGTTGATTTAATGGAATTATTATTATTTGGATTCTATTACATTTTTGCATTATTCATTCATCATGTAGGAGTTAATCTTCGAGTGCTATAAGTGGGTAAATGAAGCTCAAGTCGAATTATTCAAGATAGAGTTGGAATTGGCTTGAAGAAATTGGATAAAGATGAAGAAATCTGATCCTAAGCAGTTCAAACGAGCGTCCGTGCAGCGTCCATTCCAGACGGGCGTTTGATGAAGTGGACGAGCGGTCAGAATCGTATTTTACATTCAGAAAGTTCGGACGGAGGATGAACGAGCGTTTACTCAGCGTCCAGGCATTCTGGACGGGCGTCCGGATTTTTAGACGAGCGTCCACCGCCGACTTTAAGCCAGCCGACTTCAAACTCTATAAAGGCACCGCATTATGAAGCCAAAAACCCTAATCTTTTACGCACTACTTACTCATATACACATAGCTGCGCCCTAGAACCCTAAGGAGCCGCCCTTTTCTTAGAGATGAATTTCTCCAACCCAACAATCATCTTCAATATGATTGTTGGCTAAATACCTTGCAGTAGGTCGACGGAGGAAACCTATCAACCACACAACCAACTAGAGGAGTTCGATGCTTTACGTTTAGTGAGTTTATTTCACAGTTTTTCATTACTCTGGATCTGTTTTGTATTGCTTAAGTTTTATTGAATTAAGATTTAATGAAACGATCTATGTTTAATTTATGCTTGAATGAATTTATGAAAGTATGTTTATTTAAGTTCTCTTTTATTCAAAGTAATGCCTCTAATTGTGTTTTAAGAGATTATGCATGATTAGTTGAGTGAGAGTTTGGAAACAATCTTGTGATTGAGTTTTGATTGTTGTTTAGTTTGTTTGAAAAGATAAACGAAACCCTAGAATTTGGTTAAAGAAGTTTGATTGAATTTGTGAAAAATCACTACTAAAAACTGTGTCTTTTTAATCACCATCTAGTTGGATTGTTGGTTAATAGGTGAAATCTAGTCGCCTTGCTGTGTTTTCCCCTCAATTGTTTGAATCAAGTTGTTAGATTAAGTTTAGTTTAAGTCTAGGTTGATAAACCCTAGTTGACTGCAGGTTTTCTGCGCTTTTCTGCTCTGTTCATAGTCAGACGCTCGTCCGCAATAGCAGACGCCCGTCCGTTAGAATTCGTTTTCAGACGCTCGTTCATATAAGTGAACGTTCGTCTGGCTTTCTGTTTTCTTATTTTCTGCTTGTTTTTATTCCTGTTTTAGTTTTAGTTGATAGTTTCCGGTTTTAATTAGTTTCAACCTTAATTTAGATAAATAATTGTGACATAATCGATATAGAATTTGTGCTAGAATTCGATAAACATTCCATTCCCTTAGGACGACCCGATAACATCCTTTACTACAGAACCTTATACTTGGGGTGTTTCGGTATTATAAATTTAAAACGTGTTTTTACCGAACATAAGTCCAACTCAAGTGGTACCAAAGAAATGAGGTTTCACAGTGAAAGAGAATGAAAAGAATGAATGGATTCCGACAAGAGAGATTATAGGATATCGAATGTGCATTGATTTTAGGAAACTAAATGATCATACTAAGAAAGATCATCATCCACTTCCATTCATAGTTCAGATGTTGGAACGTTTAAGTGGACATAAGTATTACTGTTTCTTAGATGGTTATTCAGGATATTTACAGATATTCATTCCAGCAGGAGATAGAGAAAAAACTACTTTCACTTGTCCTTATGGAACTTTTGCTTATAAAATAATGCCGTTTGGTTTATGTAATGCACCAGCTACGTTTCAAAGGTGTATGATGGCTGTATTTGCTGATATGGTTGAGAAATTCTTAGCAATTTTTATGGATGACTTTAGTGTTTACGGAGATTCATTTGATGTTTGTTTGTTACACTTAGAACGAGTGTTACTTATTTGTGAAGATACCAATCTAGTACTAAACTGGGAAAAATGTCATCTAATGGTATCAGAAGGAATTGTTTTAGGTCATAGAATCTCTGAAGAAGGTATTGAAGTTGATAAAGCTAAAGTCGAAGTAATTGAAAAATTACCTCCACCAGTGAATCTAATAACTCTAAGAGGATTTCTTGGACATGCAGGATTTTATAGAAGATTCATGGCCGATTTCTCAAAAATAGCAAAGCCTCTAAGTCATTTTCTTGAAAAGGAAGTACCTTTTAACTTTGACAGTAAATGTATGGAAGCTCTTCAGACCCTAAAAGCGAGATTAACTACTGCATAGTAGCACCAAACTGGAGTTTGCCGTTTGAGATTATGTGTGATGCAAGTGATTTAGCTGTAGGAGCTGTTTTAGGTCAAAGATATAACAAAATTCTCAAAGCAATCTACTATGCATCTCACACATTAAACACTGCTCAACTAAATTATGCAACTACAGAAAAAGAACTGTTGGCTGTGATTTTTGCCTTAGATAATTTTAGATCATATATTGTTGGTTCTAAGGTGATAATTTATACAGACCATTCAGCACTGAAGTATTTATTGAGTAAGAAAGATGCTAAACCTCGTCTTCTTAGATGGATTCTATTACTTCAAGAATTCGATATTGAAATTAAAGATAAAAAAGGAAGTGAGAATGTAGTAGCAGATCATCTAAGTAGAATGGAAAATGATGAAGAAATAGGAAATGAAATTAAAGCTCCATTGAAAAATTGAAATTTTTTTTGTGAAGACGTTGAAAAAAATAGGCCGGAAAACGTTGTAAAGCTCCATTTTTATTCCGGCGACTTTACAACTTTTCCGGCCTATTTTTCAACGTTTTCTTCATTATAAGGTATTATTTAGTTTATTTAGTTATCAATTTCGTATTTTTCATAATTTTTTAGATTAATTTCAACTGTTTTGATTTTTGAGTGTGTTGTGACATTTTTATTTTTATTTTTTTTTAATTTTTTTTTGTTGTTGTTGTTTTTGTTGTTGATTGGCTTTACCAATATCGTAGAATGGCTGAGTCGAGTAGAAAAGCCTCTAAGAAGCGAAAATCGAACATTCCTATAGCTACTCCGGTAGTAGGCACGATAATTTTATCACCTGAAGAAGAAGCCGTAAGCTTCAATAATACAGCATCACAAGAAGCTAAGAATGCTTATCAAAGGATTTATAGTCAATGTGATGTTTTGGTTGAAAGAGGATTAGATTTTGATGACTTAGGTGATGAAGTTAGGGATATTTTTACGAGACGTCAGTGGTTAGAATTAGCAGCCAGAAGAGAAGGGGAAATAAATACGACTTTAGTAGCTGAGTTTTATTCAGTTTTGTCTACATTTTCACAGGATGAGCTTACTGAGTCGCAAGCTATACCCCTAAGAGCTAGAAATGTTACCTTTAACCCTGCCGTTATAAATGCGATTTTGGGAGTTGAAGTTTTTCCAGATAATGAAGATTACAAGGTAGTTTGGAGTTTAGATGATCCTGCAATATTTGAGCAGACTGCCCTAAGAGCTCAGCATGCTTTTGATTCAACCGCCGTGTGGGTTGAAAATAGGTTTAACTACGGGAAGTTTTTTAGAGGTTTAAGGGCGATTAAAAGGTTTATTAGCCATAATCTCTATCCTTCGAGTAAACATACGGCTTATGGAAAAGAAGATGTTTGTATCGCGTGGGCGATGGTAAATGATGTAAAGGTGGATGTTGGAAAGGTAATGTTTAAAAGAGTTTTCGAAAGCATTGTCATCGCCAGACCAGGGAGTCATCTGTACTTCCCTTGTTTTATTTCGGATTTATGTCGTAGGTCGGGAGTACCATTCCTGCCTAATGACAAGTTAGCTCTGGCAAATGCACCTCTAATTGGACCAAGTTTGACTAGGCTTCCAGATGGTAAAATAAGCTCTTTGATTAGAAGCCGTCAAACTCAACCAGCTCCACCCGTTTCCACATCTTCTTCTTTTCCATCTTTTTCTAGTCAGCCTCAACAAACTCCTTTCCCCAACACTATCACTTATGACATGTTTCAATATTTAGTTTCGGACGTTGCACGTGGTCAAGCCAACATGGCTTTGTATGCTGAAAGTAATAGGCAGTGGTGTGACGATATTCGTAGAGGTTTAAGGAGGCACAAGCAGTTGTTTCGTGATCCTACTTTTGATGATCCTGCCTATCCACCTTGTCAGTCTAATCCTTATACCTTACCAGATTGGGTAGCACCTATTCCACCGCCCTCGAGCTTTCATCCCATGTCATATCCTTTTGGAAGCCAATCGAGTGGTACAGGTGTATTTTCGACAGGTATTCAGAGACCCGCGATGTCTAGTTGGGGAGGATTCGCTGAGTTTGCGCATATCACTACTGGCATGAGTTCGATGGATCTTGATAGTTCAGTCAGGATCACGACTACATTTCAGCCGCCAGCTTCTCAGTCGTTTCTGAGTTCGAGCATTCATGTTGATCCTGAGGAAGATTATGAAGAAGATTGAATTTTATGACTATATTTGATTAAACATTTTTACTGCACGTTTTTATTTTCGACATTTTCATTTAGATTTTGGTTTGTTTTTCATTTTCATTGTTTCGTGTTATAGTAGTTTTTTTATTTTATTTAGAGTGTCGTCTTAGTTATTCTAATCGTTTTAAGTTACCATTTAAAATATTTCATAAACTCAAAAAATACCAAAAATATTTACGAACTTTGTATCATTAGTAAATCGTTTTCAACATTTTAATCGTTTTATAGGTATCATTTTAAGTATCTTAAAAGTAAGTATTCATATGCATTGTTACACATGTGAGGGAAGTAAAAAAACAAAACCAAACTTGACTTTTACCTCTGTACTCGATGAAAAGATATTGAGGCCGGACCGATCCGGCCTACTCTCGGACCGATCCGGGAAGAGGGGTGAGTCATTCTAGAGTTTGTCTAATGCAGCCACGTATGTTTTTTTACTATAAATTAAAGGAAATGAAGCCATGAGCAAACTTTGCCATCACTTTCTATCTTGTTACTATTATCTATCTTTTTACTTTCATCTGTTTTAATTTTTCATCTGTTTTTAAAAAAAATGTCAAACCATTCCTCGCCCTCTGTTAATTCATATGAACCGAACACATCGGAAGCTGTAGCTCCAGAATCCCGAGCATCCAACAATAATATGCCTTTACACCCTTGATGATGTTGGTATTCACCCACAGATCAGAATAACCTCTAGGACGATTCAAGCAAGAACAACAACAATGGGGAATGTGATTTGTATAAGATTAAGACTGAGCCTAAGAGTTAGTTTCTCTCAAGTTGCCTACGTATCCAATGGAGAAATTGGAATCAAGTCATTCGTAGTTCCTTAGGGCTGATTATATAGGGAGGCGTCTCGCCCCTTTTCTTGCCAAACAAGTCGTAGAATCCTTAAACCCTAAGGATCATCACGTCTTTATCTCTGACAAGAGATAATTATGATTATATTCGAATTATGGGATTTCCTTCCGGTGATCCAGGGATTCTCCTATAATATAGGCGCACGTGTTATTTACCACTTAAGGAAAGAGCCAGTCGGCTTTTGATGGGCTCCTCAGGCCGTCTCGACCTGAGCTGCGTGTCCTACCTCCCGACCTCCCGAGCTGGCCTGCACCACCGTAGCCGGGAGGTATATGGACAGACCTCCCACCTGGGGTAGGGTCTTACTACTGTGGGGCTCCTGGCCCTACAGGCAGTTAACTTCGAGTTGTTATAAAGGCGACATGTGGCCAGGTCGGTTTCCACCATCGTCATAAGCCCCCCAGATCTGGCCAGGCTACCTAGAAACTGGGCGGATCTGAGATCAGTTCGGTCATTTCAGGGTAACATGCTTGACTTGACATGTGGAACCGCTACTCCTTAGGCTGCCAAAGCGAGCGCAAGAAACGAAGCGTTTTTGTACACAACGCAATAATGGGGCGGTTACCCCAAGACTTCTTTTTGGGGTTTTATAACCCCCTAGTCTTATCACATCCCATCAGACGTTACTCTTTAAGTCAAGTGTGAAGTCGGGACGGTTGCCATTCCATTCTTCCATCTCTCCGATCTCTTTATCCAAGTAAGCTTTCTCTCTTCTCTTATTCTTCTAAGTCTTTTCTGTTGTTAATGAGAGAACCTATAATCCTTACTGATAGTTTCATTGAGGCCTTATTTGAATCAGAGCCAGAATTAGAGGAAGAAAGCACCCCTACCGGAGTTAATCTCGAGAGGCCTGCCCTTTCTTTTTTCAATCCTCCCCCATCTTCCTCATCTTCTAAATTCGTCCTTACCCTTAAGGCATTCATGGCTCTAAAATCACAGGCGGCCTGCCATGGTATTGATACCAAGCTAACCGCAGCGGATTTGACCCGTATTTGTAAGCAATACAACCTGGTGAACCCGCTTTTCAAGCCTACCATCCCGGCTCCTGGTGTTTATGCCTATCAAGCTCCGGCCGGATATTGCGCCGTCTACAGAGAGCAGCTCTTATGTGGTTTAAGGTTTCCGATCTGCCCGGCCTTTTTGGCTGTCCTGGAGCATTACAATCTAGGGTTGGCCCAGATCGTGCCTAATGGGATAAGGGCGATAGTGGGCTTCGCCATTTGGTGTAGATGTGCCTGCATCCCCTTCAAAGTCCAAACATTTAGACTGTTCTTTCAGCGTAAACAGGTGCCTGGGCAGGCTGGGTATTACTGCTTCCCACGTCGGGGGGATTTCATGCCTGACGTTCAATTCACGGAGCCGGGGGATACTTCGTATAAAGGTTGGAAGACCAGATTCTTCTTTATCTGTCCCGAGGTGACCAGGAACCTGGGTAGGTGGAACTCCTCGGATCTGGACAGCGATCCACGGCCTACTGACGTGGATAGGAAACTCCTAGACGACATTCACAGGAGCGGGGTGTACATCAAGGAGAAAAAGTATTCTTCTGAGTTGATCTTGGCTGCCCAGTTGCCCACTGCAGGCCCTGACCCATATAGGGAGTTAGATACGGAGGAGTACAAGATATGTAGGGCTTTAGTACTTGCTTTATGCCATACTTTACTATCGGTAAAATATTTTCTAACACTTCTTGTTATTCTCTCTAGCAGTGTCTTCCTTTGCTGACCTCTTGGAGGACGTAGATGATGAAGTGGTTCCTCCAGTCAACCCCGAAGAGCCTAACCAAGAGACTGAGCTACAGGAAAACATAGAGCCGGAACGCATACGAACTGCTGGGACCGTCTTGACTCCCTCCTCGGCTTACCTCTTATCTGGTCAACCTGATGACTCCTCTAGAGAAGTTGATCTGAAAAGCGTGGATGAAGATCAGGAAGAAAGAGAAGACGCGATCGAACCCAGCCGGAAGAAGAAGGTAGTCACCCTCTCGACTAAGAAGGGTCGGTCAAAGAAAAGGAAGGCGGCTCGCCAGACCGTGGAGAACGTCGAAGATTCTCCTGAGGAGCTACCTTCCCAGGGCATAATCGGTTGTACGAGCTGTCAGACCAGGACCTCGCCGCCGTGGTAAGTTCTTGAATAAATATGTCTGTCACCCTTATTTGTCCTGCTTCCTTTTTACCTTTTCTTTGCCTTTTCTAGGGAGCTCAGGTCGGTCAGGAGTTCCTGGATCGGCTTGCTGAATCTGCGGCGAGTAAGGAGGCTCTGCAGGGAACGATCGAGGAGCTCCGAACGAGTCGTGATAGGCACAGAGAAGCCTCCAAGGCTAAGGACCAGGAGATTGCGGCTCTGAAGAAGGAACTGGTCGAGACTCGGGCCAAGTGCACTGCTGAACTCCAGGCCAAGCATGATGAATATGTGGCAGAGAACTCTGAGCTCGGGCAGGCGCTGGACAAGGTCCGGGCTGAACTGGCTACTCTGGAAGCTTCCCTTCCTACCCGGAATGCCATAGTTGTGCATGAGTACAAGTCCTCCGACCACCTAGCCGGAGCTCTGAAAGTCTTGCTGAACCCTGTCATGCAACATGGGTACACGACGGGTGTGGACGAGGCAAAAGAACAACGTCCTGAGCTGGTTCTCTCTAACCTTATGCATTATCGTTCCATGTACAAGGAAGGAGCATGTCAGATCTACGATGACCGGTTGAGAGAGTTTAAGGCAGGTGAAGACATAGGGGTCAAGTATGCCAGACGTCGTCCTGCCTCTCAGAATGCTGCGCCGACTCCGTCTTCAACGGGGCAGACTCCGGGAACCCAGACTTGATCGTTACTCTATATGTTGTTGGAAAATTTTTGAAACTTTTTGTTCAAATTCTTGTACTTGGAACTTTTTTTACTTTGTGGTGTCCCGCCCACTATACTTTGGCTTTATTCAGTTTATTTTGGATTTAAATCTTCGAATATTTTCTTCTGAATGTCCCCTTTCCCCCCCCCAGTATGGCATGAATTACTGGCGGTTTGGATGACATACTAAGTTTTAATATCACCCTGTCCTGGCTTGAGGACTCGGGAAGCTTGTGGTATTCAAGCTTTCTGGGTCTGACCTGCAGGACTCAGTTAAATTCTGGCCTGACCTGCAGACTTAGGAGGTTTGACTTTGGCAAACCTTCTGAGCATAACCTAACTCACTTAAAACCCTGTCCTGGCTTGAGGACTTGGGAAGCTTGTGGTATTCAAGCTTTCTGGGTCTGACCTGCAGGACTCAGTTAAATTCTGGCCTGACCTGCAGACTTAGAAGGTTTGACTTTTGCAAACCTTCTGAGTATAACCTGACTCAGTTAAAACCCCGTCCTGGCTTGAGGACTCGGGAAGCTTGTGGTATTCAAGCTTTCGGTCCGACCTGCAGACTCGATTAAATACGGCACATCCTGCGGACTTAGGAGGTTTGACTTTTGCAAACCTCGCCGAGTTTAACGACTTCAGTTAAAACACCATCTCTGGCTTGAGGACTCGGGAAGCTTGTGGTATTCAAGCTTTCGGGGAGACGACAGCCAGACTCGATTAAATTCGGCTGACGACTGCGGACTTAGGAGGTTTGACTTTTGCAAACCTTCTGAGTATAACCTGACTCAGTTAAAACCCCGTCCTGGCTTGAGGACTCGGGAAGCTTGTGGTATTCAAGCTTTTAGGTCTAACTCGCAGGACTCGAGTTAAGTCGGCTGTCCTGCGGACTTAGGAGGTTTGACTTTTGCAAACCCACCGAGTATAACGACTTCGATTAAAACCCGTCCTGGCTTGAGGACTCGGGAAGCTTGTGGTATTCAAGCTTTACGCGGGTCCGACTGCGAGACTCGATTAAATTCTCGGCGACGACTGCGGACTTAGGAGGTTTGACTTTTGCAAACCTGCTGAGTATAACCTGACTCAGTTAAAACCCCGTCCTGGCTTGAGGACTTGGGAAGCTTGTGGTATTCAAGCTTTCTGGGTCTGACCTGCAGGACTCAGTTAAATTCTGGCCTGACCTGCAGACTTATGAGGTTTGACTTTTGCAAACATGCTGAGTATAACCTGACTCAGTTAAAAGAAAATAATCGCATTATAGAGTATGACAATATATAACACGAAGGAATCACATTTTATTAGAAATCAAAGGTGTTTGATAACACTTTTATTGAAAAAGACAACATAAAATGAAAAGATAGAATCAGGTCTGGATTCGTCTCAGGCATAAAATTTCCTAAGGTTGCTGGCATTCCAGCTTCTTGGTACGGTTTGACCACTCGCATTAGCTAGCTGGTAGGCACCTTTGCCGTGAACTTTTACCACCCTGTACGGGCCTTCCCAGTTCAAGTTAAGATTTCCCTGGGGACCCTGCCTGCTGACCTCGTTCTTCCGCAGCACCAAATCTCCTTCTTTGAAGTACGAATGCTTAACTTTAGAGTTGTAATACTGAGATATTCTCTGTTTGTACTTTGCCATCCGGATATAGGCCACTTCCCTGGCCTCTTCCAAGTTGTCCTTGGCGTGTCTGAGCTCGATTTCCTGATCGGTGCTTGTATGGAGCTCGGTCCTCGGGGAGGGGAGCCCTATTTCGGCCGGAATGACCGCTTCACAACCATAGGCTAAGGCAAAAGGAGTTTCTCCGGTAGCCGAATTTGGAGTCGTTCTGTATGCCCAAAAGATGTTAGGCAAATGTTCGACCCATGATTGTCCCTCTTCTTCCAATCTCTTTTTCAACCCAACCTTGAGTGCTGCTTTTATGCGCTCTGCACGGCCGTTGGCCTGGGGGGTAACCGATGAGGTGAAATGTTGACTATACCCACTCGGCGCACCATGACCTGACTGTCGTATCCTCAAATTGCGTTCCATTGTCTGACACCAGGATCTTGGGTATCCCAAAACGACAGATGATATTCTTCCACAAAAATTTCTGTATGGCTTTTGCGGTGATGGTGGTCAAGGACTCAGCCTCCACCCACTTAGTAAAGTAATCAACGGCCACGACAAGAAACTGCAAGTTACCTGGAGCTCGGGGAAGGGGTCCAACCAGATCTACCCCCCACTGATAAAAGGGCCAAGGAGAGACCAAAGGAATCATGTTCTGTGCTGGCTGGTGAGACAGGTTATCATGCACCTGGCATGACTTGCATCTCATGACCAGTTCGTTTGCATCGCTTTGCATGGTTGGCCAGTAATATCCAAACAAGCGGCATTTACGAGCCAGTGTCCGGGCTCCTGCGTGGTTTCCACAAATGCTGAGGTGGATTTCCCTGAGTAGGTAATTTCCTTCCTCCTGGGTAGCACACCTAAGCCATGGTGATATAAACGATCTCCTGTATAGGATTTCTTCAAAAAGAGCATACCTGCTTGCTTGTAGCTTGATCCTCCTGGACTGAGCCTTGTCAGTTGGTAGGGTACCGTGTTTTAGATAGGAAGTTATGGGGTCCATCCAGGTGGCCTGTTGGCTAATCGGTTGAACTTCATTTAAGACATAGCTTCGTTCAGTCAGCTGTTCTACCAGAACTTTCTTGTCTGAGAAGAAATTGGATGCCAACTTGGAAAGGGCATCGGCTTTTTTGTTCCTAGATCGAGAGACCTGCTCTATATGATCTGACTTGAAGTTTTTTAGCAAAGCCTGTGCTGCTGTCAGATACTTCTTCATTGATTCCTCCTTCGCTTCATACTCACCTTTGACATGATTGACTACCAGCTGGGAGTCACTGAATACATGCAGGTTATCTGCCCCGGGCTTGATGGCTAGTCGGAGCCCGGTAATCAAAGCTTCATATTCCGCCTCGTTGTTTGTAGCCGTGAAGTTGAAGCGCAATGCATGCGGGAATTCTTCCCCATTTGGACTGAGGAGCAAAAGGCATGCTCCTGCTCCTTCTTTTCCAGATGCTCCGTCAACGAAAAGGGTCCAAACATCGACCTGCCCTACTGGTTGCTCTTTATGTTTCTCGACCTGAATTCCCTCTGGCAGAAAGTCAGCTAAGGCCTGGGCTTTTACAGCAGTCCGGGGTTGGTAGTCCAGGTCATACTCCGCCAACTCGATAACCCATCTGGCTAGTCTGCCCGAGGTGTCTGGTCGCGCCAAAATTTGACGCAGGGGTTGATCTGTGACCACAGTGATTGAATGCGCTTGGAAGTATGGTCGTAACTTTCTAGAGGCGTGTACTAGAGCCAGAGCTAGCTTTTCCGCGTTGGTGTATCTGAGCTCCGGTCCATGTAAAGCCCGACTTACGTAAAACACGGGTGTTTGTATGTGTCCCTTTTTTCTGATTAGGACCGCACTGATTGCTTCGTCTACCACCGCCAAGTATAAAAGCAGAGTCTCTCCTTCCCGAGGAGACGTCAGAGTTGGTAACTCGGCCAAATACTCCTTCAGATCGTCAAATGCCTTCTGACTGTCCTCATTCCACTGGAAGGGACTTGCTTTCCTCAAGATTTTAAAGAATGGTAAAGCACGCTGTGCCGACTTTGATAGGAACCTACTCAGGGCGGCCATGCGGCCGGTTAGCCTTTGTACCTCCTTGATGCTTCTGGGTGGTGGCATCATTCTTAAGGCCTCGACCTTATCCGGGTTGGCCTTAATTCCTTCTTTTGAAATCATGTAACCCAGGAATTTACCTGACCTGACCCCAAACGTGCACTTTTTAGGGTTGAGTTTCATTTGGGTCTGCCTGAGTACCCCGAACACTTCTCGGACGTCGGTCATATACTGACTGAGAGACCTGCTCTTGATCAAGAGATCATCCACGTAGACTTCCATGCATCTCCCGATTTGCTTCTCGAAGATTTTATTCACTGTTTTTGATAAGTGGCGCCGGCGTTTTTTTAACCCGAATGGCATAGTAACATAGCAGAAAGTTCATTCTTCTGTTATGAATGCCGTTTTCTCTGCATCGTCTGGGTCCATAGCAATTTGATGGTAACCCTTATATGCGTCTAGAAATGCGAAAACTTCAAAGCGATCGTCGAGTCAACTAACTTTGTCGATTTTAGGCGTTAGGTAACAATCTTGGGGGCAGCCTTATTCAGTCGGTAAAAATCACACATTCGCGGACTACCATCCGCTTTACCAGGGTGGGTTGGCAAGCCAGGTCGGGTAAAACACTTCTCGTATAATCCCGGCCTGAAGTAACTTCTCAACTTCCTTTTGAATGGCCTTCATTCGTTCTTTTGCGAACTTTCTTTTCTTCTGCCTGATCGGTTTCCGGGCTGGGTCAACATGCAGCTTGTGCAGGGCCAGCTCGGGGGATAAGCCTGGCATGTCATCTGTTTTCCATGCAAATACGTCTCTGAATTCCCTTAAGATCTTAACAAGTTCTGCCTTAAGCTGATCCGGGATCGATGATCCTATGTTGACTGACAAGCCTTCCTGCTCTTTTCCCAAATTTAATACGTCGATTTTATCATCCGATGACCAGCTTTCTTCCTCTTCTGGGAGCAGCTCTTCCACAGATACCTGTTGTACCATCATTCTTCCATTTACAGTGGCCGTGTAACAACTCCTGGCTGTTTCGACGTCACCTTTGACTTCTGCCGCCCCCTTCCAAGTCGGGAACTTCAAACTGATATGAGCCGGGGAGATTACCGCTCGCAAATCTATTAAGGCAGGTCGCCCCATGATAACATTGTAGGCCGATGAGGCCCTTACCACCACATAACTTACCATAAGGATCCTGTCCCGAGGTGCTTTTCCGAAGGTGGTTGGTAAGCTGATCATACCCATGGGGTGGACTGGTGGTCCCGCAAATCCGAATAGCGGAGATGACACAGGTGCTAGCTCTGCATCCTTTAATTTCATTGACCGAAAAACATTATAGTATAGCACATTGACTGCACTTCCGGTGTCTACACAGATACGCTTCACCGTATGTTTGTTGATTACCGACTCGATAACCAAGCCTTCGTTGTTGATGAGAAGAGGGCGGGGATCGCGTGGGCCGTAAATTACCTCCCCGGATAGCCTCTGTCTTTTTCCTGAGTCTGCACTGGAAGGTGCCCGGTTACCTCTTTCCTCCTCAGGTCGGGATGATCTACTCGGGCCGCCTGAGATGGTATTAATGGTATTGATAGGACGATTATCTGGCTGTGCCTCAGGTCCTGGAGATGGCTCCCTCCTTCGTCTATAGTCATCTTTTAGGTCATGACCGAAATCTCTCCTCTTGTATTCCCGTCTTCCATGGGGTTCTGGGTTACGGGATCTGTCTATGACCTCGTCAAGTTTCCCTTCCATAACAGCAGCGTCAATCTCTCTTTGTAAATCTCGGCAATGCTCTGAATCATGGCCAATGTCTTCATGAAACTTACAGTATTTGGTCTGGTCCCTCTTTTCCCGAGGACCCCTCATAGGAGGTGGAGTGCGGGCAATGCCTTTTCTCTGCATTATAGCGAGGACCTGCTCGCGTGATCTATTCAGAGGGATAAAGTCTCTTTCTTGAAGAGCCCTCTTTTTTCCAAGTCGGTCAGTTACAGGTGCAGCCACCCGGTCCCATACTGGTTTACACTTTCTATCGGATCGGTCATCCGATTTCTCTTTCTTGGGGGATTCTGACTCCCTCTTTAGGCGGTTAGCCTCCTCACCCTGACAATGCTTATATGCTAGATCCATACACTCGTCCATTGACTTTGGAAGTCGGCTATTTAGCTTGGCGTACAATCGACCTTCTCGTAGTCCTGCTATGAAAGAGGTGATCAAGAGGTGCTCTTCTGCATTCCCGACCTGCCTAGACTCCTCGTTGAATCTCTTCAAGTACTGTAATACGGACTCTTCTTTTTTCTGTCGAATGGTGAGAAGGTATGTGACATTCCTCTGGAAAGGTTTGGCTGTGACAAAAGCTTGCAGAAATCTTCTTGCCAGGGTTTCAAAGTTTTCTATAGACCGTGGCGGTAATTTCCGGAACCACTCACGTGCTCTGCCCGTGAGCAGTGCTGGAAAGGCCTTGCACTTCATCTCCTCGGGTGCACAATCTAAATTCATGTGCGTTAGATACTGAAAGAGGTGGTCCTGGGGATCTTTCGTTCCGTCATATGCTTCTAGTTTTGGGATCTTAAATCTCTCTGGGCGTGGGTAGTTCAAAATCTGCTCTGAGAACGATAGAGAGATCATCCGTTTTCTTTCCCAGGATCCCGTCTAGTTCCGCCCTGGCGACCTCGCCGGCACGAGCATTAACACTGCATCTCAGGTTGGCAGATGGGAGGTGGAGGAGAGAGTTTCTCCTCTATCCTCTTTATTTGCCAGGTTACCCTTTGGGTAAATATTTTCTGTAGCTTCCTCTTCTCGCCCTTTTAGGGCTAAACCTAGTACACTCTTAATTTGGGACGTCCAAATTAATGCTTAGCGTCCGCCCAAAGAAGGCCTCTTTGTCTTTGGATCCGCCAATGTTACTCCGGGTTGGTTTGGGGTTGGCTGGTAGTAGCAGTTGGATCTACTTCTCCAGCGTCTCTAGCTGCCGCCGTTTGGGTCCTTTTTCCGGTATTTTTTGGTGGTGCCATCGCGGTTTCTTGATCGAATCGTTAACACAAGAGACCCTCCTTCTAGCGCCAATTGATGATGTTGGTATTCACCCACAGATCCGAATAACCTCTAGGACGATTCAAGCAAGAACAACAACAATGGGGAATGTGATTTGTATAAGATTAAGACTGATCATGAGAGTTAGTTTCTCTCAAGTTGCCTACGTATCCAATGGAGAAATTGGAATCAAGTCATTCGTAGTTCCTTTGGGCTGATTATATAGGGAGGCGTCTCGCCCCTTTTCTTGCCAAACAAGTCGTAGAATCCTTAAACCCTAAGGATCATCACATCTTTATCTCTGACAAGAGATAATTATGATTATATTCGAATTATGGGATTTCCTTCCGGTGATCCAGGGATTCTCCTATAATATAGGCGCACGTGTTATTTACCACTTAAGGAAAGAGCCAGTCGGCTTTTGATAGGCTCTTTAGGTCGTCTCGACCTGAGCTGCGCGTCCTACCTCCCGACCTCCCGAGCTGGCCTGCAGCACGGTAGCCGGGAGGTATATGGACAGACCTCCCGCCTGGGGTAGGGTCTTACTACTGTGGGGCTCCTGGCCCTACAGGCAGTTAACTTCGAGGTGTTATAAAGGCGACACGTGGCCAGGTCGGTTTCCACCATCGTCAACCCTCGTTTTGCTAATTCTCCAATCCTGTTGGAGAAAAGTTTGAATTTCGATAAGCTCGATCGATGGGGTAAAAATGTGATCAGAGGATTCGGTTGGAAAATGTTTGAGAGTGCGCCAAGAGGACGAGTAAATCTCTCGATTGTTCGAGAATTTTATTCTGCCTTGATGTCGACATCCATGATTGAAATTACTCAAATTATCACAGTAAGAGGAGTGGCTGTTCCCTTCTCTTCGTCTGTTATTAATCAACTTTTTGAAATTCCGCCTGTGACGCTGCCACACTTTGAAATAAAGTGGGGATTGAATAATGCCTGCAATCATCTAAATAAAACTCATAAGGCATTCCAGTGTCTTTTTCCACTCTTTGATTCAAATCACGATTTGTCCACAAATGCCTTACTTCCACATTTAAAGGCGTGGAAACATTTCATTAACTCTAGGATGTATCCTACTTGGGATTTCGGGAGCCTTAGTGATAATGAAATGCTTATGTTGTACGCCTTGGCATTTGGTGAGTATGTGGATTGGTGAATTTTAATTCAGAGGACGGTGTTGGAGTTTGCAATAACGAGGGGCAGTAGGGGGAAGCCTATGCCTTCTTCTTGGATGATTTTAAGACTTTGTGTTCAGTTGAATGGAGTTGGTGAGTTGGAGACGGATGAAGTTTTTCCTTCAAGAGATAGTAGAGTTGGATTATTGCCGGTGGATACACCGGGATGTTCGTCAACCATTTAAAATGGTTTTTCATTTTTAAGAATTATGATTAAGTTTGTTTAAGTTGGTAGTTTTTAAGTTCAGTTAGTTAAGTTTTTTTATTGCGTCTTTTTTTGTAATCGTTTTTATTATCCTGTTTAATATATATGTTTAAGTTTTTTTATGTTTGTTTGTTATTTAATAATATATTAGTATACGCTAAGAATGAAATCAGAATAATAATGATAATAGATAATTTTAATTTTATTTTCAAACCTACTTTTTAATACTCATTGAACATCAGGACGATGCCACTTCGTAAGTGGGGAGTAGAGTTAGGTTAGAAAATTCATTAAAATTTTCGAAAAAATAGTTAAAAATTATTAAAATTATCAAATTTTTCATTACTTATTGATTAGTTTTAATTTTTCTTGGATAAATTAAGTAGTTAATATATAAATATGAATAAAAAATGATATAATTTGGAAGAATAAGTTTTTAATTAAGTAAAGTAAATTAGATATATTATAATTATATTTTATGTCTAATTTAGATTTTAACGAGATTTTAAGTTTATATAATTGAGTAATTAATGTTAAATATTGTTTTCATGAAATTATATAAGTATGTTGATATTTATAAGTAAAATTTTTAGAATAATTTTCTTTTCAATATGAATTATGAGTTTGGAATCGGACTAGGGATGACGATTTTTGGCACCACAAAAATATAAACTATAGCCAAATAGCCTACCTAAACAAATTTCCAATTTTTGTCCCTAGCTCAGCCTTGATTAGAGTGATCAAGACCTCACTCGAAATTGCCATTATGATTAACTAGAAGTAACCGACCTTTAGCTAATTTTGGTCTACATTTCCTTGAAAATTCCGCAAGTTTGTACGTACTTATGAAAAGAGATGAAGACATAAAAGCTAAGTTTTGGTGTATGCTGAGATTGGAAAAATTAGATAAGTATTAGTATATTCGATCTTACCTCATGACACTTGCAAGATAGTCGATTTTGGCAATGAGTTCGGATATGTTAATATTCTATAAAAGAATTAAGAACGAAGCACCATATCTACACAGAATTAATCAAATACCAGGTATCTTCCTTATCTTTGATCGACAACTTAAAAATAAAAAGAACATATCGGTTGTAGCTACCAATGATTTGAGTGTGCGAGGGTGTTATCTCAAAACGTCATATATCACTATGAGGTTTAAAAGATCCCGATTGCACGATGATAGTAGTCCGGCTAGGGTATTATCTCGAAATGTCCTATTCTTTGGGAATGAAGGCATAGAATGAAAAGAAAAGTCGAATCATAAGATCTCAAGAATGATTACAAGTTTAAGGAAACCGGACTTGTAATTTTCGATCGAAAGAGTAGTACTCCGATCAATCTTGATGAAGCAATGCTTGTAAGTTTTATTTTCTACACACACTCACGCTTTTAGTTCTTGATATAAAATATAAAAAATAAAAATAAAAAAAATAGAAGAAAAGAGAGAAAATCTGAAAAATAGTTGGAATAAAAATAGGATGCTATTAATCGAGATTGTTTTTTGATCAAGAATATGAAGATGTAGATACGTACGACTTGCCTCTTTCTCTTTTTGATTTCTTTTTTCGATTAACCAACATCCTGAGCCTAAACTTTATAAGCCATTCTGTCAACTACCTGACCAAGTTTACGATTCCAGGATTTCATAATAGTTGCGAGTAAAAATAATTCTAATATTTTATTTATACTTATTAAGTATTACATGTACAATTTCATCTAAATAATATTTGATGTTTAAGCTATTTAAGTTACATACACTTTTTGTCTTCTTACAATTTTAAATTAGAATAAGTAATATATTTATAATATTGACAATATAAATTACATTAAAAATTGTAATCTGATCAATTATATTATCTTTTATTACCGCTTATTTTTGCTCGAGGACGATCCAAAGCTAAGTGGGGAGTAGTTGATGTACTACTTTTATATGATTAAATATACGTTATATTATTATGTTTTATCAACGAATTCTATATAAAATATATGAAATTATGATATAAATAGTATGAAATGTTAATCTTTATAGTTTAGAGTAGTTAGTAGTAAAACTTAGTAATAATAGTAAAAAGTTATCATTTTGTACCGATTTTAGTAAATCGGAATGTCGTGTCAGATTTACGTGGGTATTTGTGGTATTTTATTGCAGATTTATAAGCCAAGACCCCGAGAATCGACATTTTGAAATATAATCATATCTCTGGAAGGATTTAGAGAGTGTCACGAGCTCAAGTGGTCAATCGAATTGCTTAAGTGGTCAAGTGGTCAATCGAAGTGGTCAAGTGGCTAATCGATTCGATTTAGTGGTAATCGAGAAATATCTTCGACAAACGAATGGATCATCAAAACGTCATTTTCCGAGAGCTTTCCGATGCCTCTTGAATCATGTCGTTTGGAGATCCAGAACTCGAGATATGAATTTTAGAAGTTTAATAATTATATATAAATATATAATCGCACATGATCCTGAATTAAGGAGGCTGAATGTGATGATTACACCGGCCCAGTCCGGCTATGACCCGGCCCGGTCCGGCCTTCATCCCAATTTCTATATAAGGAGCATCAGAGAGCAGAGATCAAATGTACCAATATATATATATATATATATATATATATATATATATATATATATATATATATATATATATATATATATATATATATATATATATATATATATATATATATATATCTCCTCCTTCTTATTTTCTTTTTATTTGGTAGTTGTAAATAGGCCTTATGCCGTAAATAATAATATCGTAGTATCGTTGTAATACTCGGGAAATTATCAGAAGTTCGGTGTTGTTGAAGTCGTTGTAATATCCGGAAGAATACAACATCTGATTCAGCATTTGTAATCGGGTAAATTTTCTAAAGTATTTATGTTTTTTTTTTTATCTTTTTAGTCGTTATAATGTTTTTAGGCTAAATCTAATAACTAGCCAAAGTTATGTAATCGTTTTATTTCGATCTTTTTGGTAAAGGAATGCTGTCTAAGTAAAATTTGACTAAAATTGAGGTAATTGAATCTTTTTCTATTTTGCAACGTACTGATAATATTCGGATTCACGTAATTAACCAAGATGAATCGCAACATATAACCTAACGATGAACTGACCAGAGAAGTTAGGATATGAGATAAAAGATAGAAAAACCGGAGGGTAAAATTGGCCGTGCGAAAGCGTGACAACGGAATCCTGTTTCCTACCCGGGGGCAGATTTGTCTTGGGAAAGATGAATCTTATTAAATTTGTGCTCAAGTTCATTAATAATGTTAAAATCAACGGTTTAATTGAAACTAACACCGGAAAGTTAAATCGATCCGCCTGACAACCGGAGCCTTTTGAATAACATCGGCCGTCTGACAAACGGAATAACCTCTTTTATCCCGGGTAGATTTGTACTCGGTACCTGTTCAGACTAACTGAGATTAGCATGGGGCAATTGTGGAAATTAAACTGATGACAATTTGACATATGACAATTTCATACGCTCGTGTGAGGAGGAATTGTTAACCTCAGGAGTGCACCGTTTCATTTACTCAATTGGACCTAATATAAAAGGAAAGATCGAGCACATTTCATTACTAAAAAGATCGTATAAATCAATTATATAAACTTTGGCTAGTTCTATAAAATTATCTATCTAGTCTATTATTATAAACTATATATTGGTATCTATATATTTTTATATATATATATATATATATATATATATATATATATATATATATATATATTACAATCCATGTACATCTATATATATTTATATATCTATATATATTATATTAGAATAACTTTTAAATTACGCATTTACTTTATGTTAAGTAGAATAGTAGTAATCTGTGTTATAAAATTGCGGTTTAGATCGAGTTAATAACAGCTCTTTGGTGTTTAACCACACTTAAAAGAATTACCACATTTCCCTGAGGATTCGACACTCTGACTCACCATACTAGCACTATGATTTGACCCAGTACACTGCCGGTAAAGATTCTATAGCACCAGGAAAAGGTCCGTCATTACCTAATGGAAATAATGTAACTGTTACACATATAGGACAAGTAAGGGTAAACCCTCAGTTGGTCCTACATGATGTGTTTTGTATTCCTGGTTTTAAATACAACTTTTTATCTTTACCCTTTTTTATTAATCATACAAACGGTGCAACTGTTTTTTTCTGCTAACAATTGTGTTTTGAACGACGAGAACAAGAAAGTGATTGGTTCAGTTAAGTTACACAGAGGACTATATGTCATGGATCAGCCAATCATACTTTCTGTTGTTAATGTTGTTGAAACTAAAACTTTGTATGATAGACTAGATGATGACCTTTCAGGGCACTACAGACTAGGACACTTTTTTTTAAACAACTTTATTTTATTAATGGAAGAAATAAAGTGCTACAAAAAGTTTGCCATATCCCGGCCCGCCCCAAGTTTGCATGATAGAATGCATAGCATGGCCTCCTTAAACCCTATGTGTGGCAAACCCAGTGTAGGAAAATCCATCACACAGGGAAGAGTACTCTCTCTATGCATTCCCAAAAAATCCCAAACTCCAAAAATATGTACAATAGTGGAAATCATAAGTAAAAGAATGGCGTTTGTGTGTCTCGATTCTTGTAGGAATGAGATGTGACTCGATCGCTGATTATACATCCGAAAGTCGTCGTCATTCATAGAACGTTGCATCCGCTTGAGAGTATGTAACGTCCAGTTCCGATCCTGAGCATTGGCTACAACCATCATGTAGAACCAAACATCACATAGCAATAAAAGAGGGAGCACCTTTGTAATCCACGAAAAGAACAAAAACACCTGAATTGCACCCCTATCAGAGTGGTAGGGGTGCGTCCAAGGCTCAATGCACTCCAGAGATCCATTGACAGAAGGCGTATCAAAAGACTCTGGCCACATCATCAGCACGCAGGATAAGTGGAAAATACCAAGCAAAATCCAATGAGTAAAGTAGATAAAGAACAAAAACACCTGGTTTGCACCCCAACCAGGACTGGAGGGGTGCATCCATGTAAGCAGAGTAAGTGGTATGTATGCATTTTGACTCCTAGGGCGCCTTCCTTGTCTGCAGTCTGTCAATCTGTAAACACTGTGTAACGCAGTACAAAGTAGAATCATAACAAAAATGGGAGAGTAAATGAGGGGAACAAACACGACCTGGTTTGCACTCTTCCCAAGTGAAGAGTGCTTCCTGGTGTCTGAGCGACATGTCGGATATGAGGAGGTCCATGTAGATCATCGTGAATAAGTGCAAAATATGTGGTGGGACATCCCTCTGTTGATCGAAAATCCGATCCTCCCCTTCCAAAGCAGCTAGGCCGTCAGCAACCCCGTTGTACTCTCTGTAAACATGTGAAATGGTATACGACATCGAGTGCAGGATGTGATGTATCGGAGTAATATAGAGACATAAGGGCCATCCTCTGCCATTCCCACCCGGTATAATACGGTGAACATAAAGCGAGTCAGATTCAATATCCACGAGCTGATCCTTATTACACAACCGAAGACCGAATAATAAAGCTTTAATCTCAGTGTCCACAACGGTACCCAGGCCAAAGCAAGCATGAAAGGCCAAAATGAATCTTCCAGCGGAATCACGAAGTATACCTCCGCCATAAGCAATGCCATTCCGAACACTCCCATCCACGTTTAACTTAGTATTCCTAGGAAGGGGCGGTTTCCACCGCAAAGAGATCAACTGACGTTTAGGAATGGATTTTAATTTGAACGGCCTGAAGAAAGGCGTCCCTTTATCAGTTCCCAAGACAGAAGCGTCCAAATCCTGGCGGAAAGCAAGTTGCCTGACGGCCCGCTCAATAAGAATGATAGTCCGCTGAGTAGAAGGTTGTATATCATCGTGCCGACACTGGTTTCTCGTCGCCCAAATACCCCAACAGACAATCACAGGCAAAATAAGGCGAGGCTATAGATACTACTAGCTGAGTTCCTCCAAAAGGTAAAAAACGGCAGAATCCCAGAAGTAGGTGTAAATCTGAGACCAAAATGATTCATGAAGTAGGACCAAATTGCAACGGCAAAAGGGCAATCAATAAAGAGATGTCGGATGTCCTCCCCATGAGAGCAACCAAAACACTTAGTTACCAGAGGGATACCACAGCGCTGAATGTTAAGGTCCGTAGGTAAAATGTTATGAAGGAGCCTCCAAGCAAAGAAAGAGATCTTGAGAGGTAAAAGGTTGTTCCAAATCATCTTGTAGATAACGTTCTCAGGGTGGTGAGTGCGCGTCATGTCCCACGCTGAGCAAGTGGTGAACCTACCATCAGGGGTGCGGGACCATATGAGCTCATCAGCTGTACCAGGCATGATTGGAACAAGCAAAATCTCCTCAACAATGTGTGAGGGGAGGAGAGAATGCAAAAGGTGAGAGTCCCACTCGCCATTAACCCAAAATTCATTAATCTTCCAGAAACGATCTGGAGGAGGGTTGCCCAAGTCAAGCGTAGTCCATTTGTCCCTCCATAAATCGATATTACCCTCGTTTACTCTCCAAGTGATAGCATGCTCTGCAAAATCCCGCATCATCCAAACTCTCTTTAACATAGGTGTAGATGTTTACGACTAATTTTATGGTTTGTATCGAGTTATTTCGTAGCAATATCTTCCGTGTTTTAGTGATTTTTATAGAAAATCACATTGCTAAAAGGATAAATTGAAAGAATGGGTTTAGAATTCAGTTAATTGCAAAATCGAGCGTATTATGTGTTTTTATCGACGATTATTTATCTATATATAGGTTTCTACATTTTGCATGCTTTTGATCATCTTGTAGGCATGATTGCATGGCATGAAGGAGGATTAGATGATGTTACATTGATGATTTGCATGGGAGAAAGGAGATAATGATAAACTTGCAATTAAAGATCAAGAATGCCGAGAATTAGGGTTTGCATGCAGTCCAACCTGAGCAAACTGGCGTCTGAACTAATGAACCAGCGTCCAAAGCTCAGTCCATGTCCAGACGGACGTTCAAGGTGCCAAACGAGCGTCCCATGCAGAAATTTAGTACAGAGTTGCAGCAAACACATCGGACGAACGTCCATGCATTGGAGACGAGTGTACAGGGAGCAGAAACGTGTACAGAGTCTTCAGGATTTCAGCAAATGAACGTCTCAGCTCCGTCCAGAAGCTTCTGGACAGGCATCCAAGATCAAGGACGAGCGTCCCGCCAAAACACTGTAGCAGCCGACATTGATTTCTATTTAAACAGCCGCATGTTGAACCCTAATTTCATTCCCATACCATTGATCCAGCCGCATAATACAATTCTGAAGAGTAGCCGCATAAACATAAAAAAAAAAACCCCTAAAAAGAAGATGATTTCTTCCAATCCAATAATCATGATTAACAACATGATTGTTGGCTAAGCACAGCGCGGTGGGACAACGGATGATTAGCAACATGATTTTTGCTGTATTTTTAGTGAGTTAAGTTACAGTTTTTCGTCAATTGGATATCGTTTTATATTGATTACGTTTTATTTGAATCGAGAGATCGATAAAACTATCTTTTTGTTTGGATTTGTATGAGAATATTATTCAAACTTAGATCTTTTCAATTGATGCACTTAATTATAATTCGAGAGATCGTTTATAGTTAATTGAGTAGAGTGTTGGAAACAAAATCATGATCGTGTTTTGCATGTTATTTAGTTTTACTTGAAAAAGAAAACGAAACCCTAGAATTCGTTTAAAGAGATTTAATCGAATTCGTGATAGATCATTACTAAAAATCGTATCTTTAACTTGCCATCTAGTTGGGGTTGGGTTGGTTGATTGGTGGATTCCCGTTGCCTTGCCGTTCTTTTTAATTACTTGATAAATCGAATAGTTCGTATCAATTTGATTGCTACGTTTAGTTGTTTTAGGAACCCTAGATGTTAATTGTTATTTTTCTGCAAATTTTCTGTTCCAAGTTATTGTTCATCGTAGTTACTGTTCATTATTTCATAATTAGTATAAACTTTAGTTTTAGTTAATAGTCGTGACATAATCGATAGAATAATTGTTCCTTGATCCGATAAACATTCCACTCCCTTAGGACGACCCGTTAACATCCTATACTACGATCCTTATACTTGGGGTGTTTCGGTTTATAAATTATAAAACTAGTTTTTACCAAACAAGTTTTTGGCGCTGTTGCCGGGGAGTCGGTAATGGTTGTCGGATTCTTTTAGGTTCAATTTTTGTATCGATACTATTTTTTTATTGTTATTTAATTATTATTTTTTAGGTGCTAATCTAGAAGGTACGTTTAATTTTATTTTTATTCTAAGTTATGATTTTTTTATTATTTGTGCTTGCCTTTTAAATTTTTTTTTTTAGATTAGATTTACCTTAGATTTTTCGTAGTTTATTTTTCATAATCTAGTTTCATCTTAGATTTTAGTAGCCTTGATTAGATTTTATAAATTTGTTGATTGTTATAATTCACAATTTGTTGCCTTAGTTTAATTATAGATTAATTATTACTGTCTTAGGTTTTTAACTTTTATTATTTTCAGTTTGCTGCTATTTTCTCTCTATCTGTTTCATCTTTCAACTTCTAAACGGGCGTCCATTCTTTCAGACGCCCGTCTGTTCTTGAAATTTCCTCCCTGCATCGTTTAAGCTGATCAGACGAGCGTCTGAATTACCAAACGCTCGCCCAAAGATTTAAACGCCTCTTCTACCCCCCATCTCCTTCTTCAACGCTTGGTTCAGTTGATCTCAACAGCGTTCACTTCCTGAATCCTCTCTGAACTAGCGTCCACTTACACTGAACGCCAGTTCAGTCCCTGAAAACTTCACTTTTCTCTTCTCTTCTCTCTTTCTAAACTTCTAAACCCTCTAATATTCTCTGAACTCGTCCTCATCAACCCAAAGGTTGATTTCTTCCTATTCTGCCCTCCTGGTTTATGCAAACCATGAGTAAGAAGGGACCTCTTATCTTTAATCCCGAACCGGAACGATCCATTCTCAAAAGAAAGCTCTTTTCCGATCTGGACATCATGGCTGACCAAGTTCAAAATCCGAATCCAGTTCCTCCTAATCCAGCTCTCCCAAATCCAAATCCAGACCCCCAAGCCCAAATGAATCTGCTCCTTCAACAGATCCAAGCTTTACAACAACAACAGAATCAACAAGCTGGGATAAATAATTAATTGCAACAATTCCATCAAAACCAGCTAAACCAGTTAAACCAAGATCCCTATGCTCCCTATCTTAACCAGGACTTCCTGGAAGGGCATAGACCTATTTGCCCTCCACAAATGGGGCAAGTGAACTTCGATCTGAAAAATGGAGTGGTTGGACTGGTCCAGAATAGTTCCTTTCATGGCACTGCTCAAGAAGATCCGCATGACTTCTTGTCCACCTTTGCTCAAATCTGTGAAGCAGGCCACTATCCTGGTGTTGATTCTGAGATTGTAAAGTTGAAACTCTTCCCGTTTGCTCTAAAAGGAGAAGCAAACCGTTGGTTTAAATCTTTAGCCCATCATTCTCTCCAATCCTGGAATGATGTTAAAAGAGCCTTTGCTCTGAAGTGGGTCTCACCTGGGACAATCATGGACATGAAAAGGGAGATAGCCACATTTGAACAACTTGATGGTGAGAGTGTGGGTAAAGCATGGGAAAGACTAAATCTGTTGATGAGGAAGTGCCCCAATCATGGATACGATAGACATGAGCTACTCGAGTTATTCTACAGAGGTGTCTCTCAACCAAATAGAGACTACCTTGATTCGACTGCTCATGGATCCTTTCTAGGGGGAGGTGATGACGCTGCCTACAGGGTAGCTGAAACAATAGCGAAAAATAACATGTGGTCATCTCCAAGGAAGACCAATGTTAGTATGAATCAGAGGGAGTCTGCTGCGAGCAATTCTGAGACTAAGATGCTAGTTGCTCAAATGGAAATGATGAGCAAGCAACTAGCTAATTTGCAGATGCAGCAGCAAAGAGCGCCATCAGATGTGAATTATATAGGACTGCAGGCGGGAGATGAAATTACTGAGGAAGTGAATTTCATCCAAACCTTCGGAAACTTCAATCAGAACCGGAATTATTCCGGATTTCAACGTCTCAATGCACCACCTGGCCCATCCAATTCAACCCCTTCTTTCAACTCAAGCTATCAAAGACCACCTCCTGGAGTGGTTAATCAATCTCATAATACCAACTCCCAAATACCTCAAGGTGGTTGGAATCAAAGCCAACATCAAAATCACACCACCTCATGTGTCCCTCAACATAAGTTTGATGAGCTAGTGGACATGGTCAAAACCATGTCTACTAGTGTCAATGCAATAGAGAGACAGGTCGGGCAGATGGCGGACCAACAAGCAAGCAGACCCCACGGTAAACTTCCGAGTTATACCGAAAGAAATCCTAAAACAGATGTCAATGTTTGCACTGCCATCACACCTCAATGGGAGTATGGAGACCAAGAGTTGAATGAATTTACTTTGAGAAGTGGTAAGCAGGCAGGACCCGGGAAGGTGTCGGGAAACGAGCAGCCCCTCCTGACGCAATAAGTTCAAGAGGGGGCAATCAGAAATCATATACCGAAGAAACCAACAGTGAGGAGGAGCTTAATGATGACGGTTCTTCGGGGGATGAGGATGATTCTAATTCGAGGAAAAGTCAGGTGGCTGTTCCCCTGACAAAGAAGAGGGAGGAAAAGTTTGTGAGATGGAAGGATAAGGAAGACGAAGCCATTAAAAATCAAGCTCTGAACAATGATAAAGCCCTTCCTTATCCACCAAAGAAGAAAGAGAATCCCCTCAGTCATGATAGACAATATGACGGAGTGAGGAGGATGCTTAGAGACACCAAAGTGAGTATACCCCTGGCTGAGGTATTGACTGAAATGCCCAAGTGCTCTAAGTATCTTAAAGAAGTTTGTGGGAGTAAGAAGAAGCTTCAAGGGATGGCAGAAGAGATTTTAAGAGAAGAGTGTTCTATGGTTTCACAAAAAGTTGCTATTAAGCGAGGTGACCCCGGAAGACCTTCAATCTCTTGTGAGATTGAAGGCCACAAGTTCCAAAATGTCTTATTCGACTCAGGGGCCTCTATAAATGTGATGCCATTGAACGTCTGCAAAAAGCTCGGCTTAGATAAAAGAATGCGGGAACGCAAAAATACCCTATAAATCCTAGGCTAAAATAACCTGTAATTATATGTTTTTTAGCCAAATTACATTTTGCCAAAATACCCTATAAATCCTAGGCTAAAATAACCTGTAATTATATGTTTTTTAGCCAAATTACATTTTGCCAAATTACATTTGGCAAAATGTAATTTGGCTAAAATATAAATCCTAGGCTAAAATAACCTGTAATTATATGTTTTTTTTAGCCAAATTACATTTTGCCAAATTACATTTTGGCAAAATGTAATTTGGCTAAAAAACATATAATTACAGGTTATTTTAGCCTAGGATTTATAGGGTATTTCCCGAATGCCTCTTGACGAGCATTATAGTATCCTCTTTGCTTTCAAAAGAGTATAGTATAGTTTGTTTTTGCCTCCTTCCTTGCCGCCTATAAATCCTAGGCTAAAATAACCTGTAATTATATGTTTTTTAGCCAAATTACATTTTGCCAAATTACATTTTTCCCTCTTCAGATGGTGGACCGATCTAGTCACTCAGCAGCCGGTTGTGTTACTAATGTTCTTCTTCATGTTGAACATTTGGTTTTCCCTACCGACTGGGTTATCTTAGACTACCCACCTGACAAAGAGATGCCTCTAATTCTAGGCCGGACCTTTTTAGACACCTCTGCCGCCCTCATTGACTTCTGTAAGGGTCAGATTACGCTTCGAGTTGATGATACATCTGTTACCTTTACACAAGGGAAAAGTCTAGAGAACACTTTGAGTGAAGAAATCTCGTTCGTTGAAGCAATTTATGAGGACGAAGAAGATGCCAACTCTGAAGAAGCATTAGAGCTAACAGAGATAGGTGTTTTCGAAGTTATAAACATTGAAGATCAAGCTGACTGTGGACCATCTTCTAGTTCATTACAGGCCGTAGTTACTGACGAGTCGTCATCACAACTTGCTCACACTGAGCCTGGCAATGAACATGAAACATGGAGTTTCCCAGCAATGAACGATGATTTCGAGGAGCTTCATCAGAAAGACTTTAACCCTGGAGAAGAGGAAGCCCTGATGGGTAGTTGGGACGAAGTGGATTTCTGGAGAGAGACTGCTCATTGGGAGGTTGATGATTGGGAACAACTAGCAGAGGAGCTAAAAGATGAAGAGTTGAGAAAGATGATCAAGCATAAGGAGGAAGCAGGTACTGACAGAAGGATCCCTATGGATGATGTTATCCAGTACCTTTCTGGGGTTATGCCTCGGGAAGATGAGGTGTTCTACTGTCAATCACTTCAAACCCATAAGGAAAAAGGTGGCCCTTTAAAATCCAGCATTGAGCAACCACCTACTGACTTGGAGCTTAAACCGCTTCCGCAACACTTTAAGTACATTTTTCTTAAGGATGGAGATAAGTTGCCCTTGATCATCTCTTCAAAACTCGCGCCGGAGCAAGAAGCACTGCTGATAAACGTGCTTGAAAAGAATATCCTCGTGTTCGGTTGGCAAGTGGGTGATATCAGAGGAATCAGCCCCGATGTATGCATGCATAAAATCCGAACGGAGGAAGGAGCTAAAAAAGTAAGACAACCTCAGCGAAGGCTGAATCCGCATATGCAGGAGGTTGTCAAGAAAGAAGTTATAAAGTGGTTAGACATGGGAATCATGTATGCAATTGCCGACAGTGAGTGGGTTAGCCCGACTCAAGTTGTGCCAAAGAAGGGAGGTATTACCGTCGAAAAGAATGAAAAAGGGGAAGAGATAGCTTTACGCCTTGTGACTGGCTATAGGGTCTGCATTGACTATCGCAGATTGAACGAAGTCACTGCCAAAGACCATTTCCCCTTACCCTTCATTGACCAGCTTATTGAAAGATTGAGTGGTCACAAGTATTATTGTTTCCTCGATGGATATTCTGGTTACTTCCAGATAGCCATCGACCCTAATGACCAGGAGAAGACTACGTTTACGTGTCCATCCGGCACTTTTTCTTTCCGCAGGATGCCTTTCAGGTTATGCAATGCACCAGCGACATTTCAATGGTGCATGTTGGCCATTTTTGATGGACTTGTGGAGCAGTGTATGGAAGTCTTCATGGATGACTTCTCAGTCTATGGCGATAGCTTCGATGAGATCTTGGAGAATCTAGATATGGTACTTCAACGCTGTGTTGAAAAGAATTTAGTGCTTAACTGGGAGAAATGCCATTTTCTAGTTGATGAGGGGATCGTTCTGGGACACAAGGTGTCCGGCACTGGTATTCAAGTTGATAAGGCCAAAGTAGAAGCCATTGAAAAAATGTCGTATCCGAAAACTGTCAAGGAGGTACGCGGTTTTCTTGGTCATGTTGGCTTCTACAGGAGATTTATTAAGGACTTTTCCACCATCGCCAAGCCCCTATCCAATCTTCTGAAAGATGATGTTATGTTCTTGTTTGATGAGAAATGCAAAGAAGCTTTCAATTTCCTGAAGGAAAAGCTCATAAGTGCCCCTATCTTAATCGCACCTGACTGGACTAAGCCTTTTGAATTATTATGCGATGCCTCTAACTACGCAGTAGGTGTGGTTTTAGGCCAGAGAATTGATAAAAAATTCAGGCCCATTTACTATGCGAGCCGCACCTTGAACCCGGCTCAATGCAATTACACCACGACTGAGAAGGAATTCTTAGCCGTCGTTTTTGCTATTGACAAGTTTAAAAGTTACCTTCTAGGGTCTCAAGTTGTAGTTTGGACCGACCATGCAGCCCTACGCTACCTTATGGACAAAGCAGATGCAAAACCAAGGTTACTTAGATGGATTCTCATTTTGCAAGAGTTTGACCTTGAGATCAAAGATAATAAGGGTAGTGATAACATTGTGGCTGATCACTTGTCTCGCCTAGTAAATGAGGGTGGCGAAAATCACAAGGAAATAGGCATCGATTTCCCTACTGAGCAATTGATGAAGCTTGATACTGTTAGGCCGTGGTACGCTGATTACGTCAAATATTTAGCAAGTGGGCATTTAGAGGAAATGACGTATCAGGAGAAGAAGAAGTTCTTTTCTGACCTAAAATATCTCGTGTGGGAGGATCCTTATTTGTTCAGGGTTTGTAAAGATGGGTTGCTTAGAAGGTGTGTTCCCGAACATGAGCAAAGGAATATTCTGGAACAATGTCATAGTGGTCCCACAGGAGGACACTACGGAGCACCCAAGACTGTTGCAAAAATCCTCCAAGCTAGATTCCACTGGCCGACTCTTTTTAAGGACGCAGAAGCCTTTTGTAAAGGATGCGATAGGTGCCAGAGGATTGGGAGGCAAAGTAATAGGATGGAAATGCCACTTAGACCCATTCTGGAATGCGAAGTCTTCGACGTGTGGGGAATTGATTTCATGGGACCCTTTCCATCGTCATGTGGTAACAAATACATTCTCGTCTGTGTAGACTACATTTCCAAGTGGGTGGAGGCAATAGCTACTCAAACTAATGATCACAAAGTTGTGAAGAAATTCTTGCAAAAGAATATCTTCACCAGATTCGGCTGTCCTAGAGCCCTCATTAGTGATGAAGGTACTCATTTTTTCAACGCGCCGCTTGATAAAATTCTTGAAAAATATGGTGTTAGACATAAAATCGGTACACCATATCATCCCCAAACAAGTGGCCAAGTCGAGATAAGCAACCAGAGCCTTAAAAGAATTTTAGAAAAGACCGTGAACTCAAATAGATCCAACTGGAGTCTAAAGTTGGATGACGCGCTTTGGGCCTATCGCACCGCGTTTAAGACCCCGATGGGCACGTCACCCTTCCAAATGGTCTATGGCAAAGCTTGCCATCTCCCAGTCGAGCTTGAGCACAGAGCTTACTGGGCTATTAAATTCTTGAATTTTGATAGCCAGCTCTGTGGGGAGAAGAGATTATTGCAATTAAATGAGCTCGATGAATTTAGACTCAGAGCATATGAGAATGCGAAAATCAGTAAGGAAAGAACTAAGATACTCCATGATGCTAAGATCAAGGATCAAGAATTCAAAGTGGGTGATATGGCTTTGCTTTATAATACCCGGCTCCATCTGTTTGCCGGTAAGCTAAAATCTAGATGGTCTGGCCCCTTTGAGATTCTCGATGTTCATCCAAGTGGAGCGATCACGTTAAACGGGTATGGTGATCAACCCTTTAAGGTCAATGGTCAACGACTCAAAAAGTATTTTGGGCAACCAAAAGAAAAGCCTGAGACCTTGTACTTTCAAAAGAGGGTTGAGACGCCTGATATTCTGATTTGCGTTGAGATTCCATCCAACTTCTTTAGTTCGGATGATGACATTTCTATATCTACCCGTGAGGACTCTTCTTCCGAGCCTTCTGAACATGTCAGTATACCGAAGCTTACTCTGCGCAAGAACGAGAAGAAGAAGAGAGTCGGTGCTATCTGGAGAGTTAAGTTCAAACACTTAGTAGAGCACTTGACTTGCTGCTGTTGTGGTCACACCCCTGTCCTTCATTCTGACTCTGATGAAGAAGTGGCCAGCAGTAAGCCAAAGTGGCCCGATCCGGGTTAACTTTGAGATCTGTGTCAAGCTAATGACTAAAAGAAGCGCTACTAGGAGGCAGCCTAGTCTTTTACGCATTTCTTTTAAGTTTTTAGGTTATTAGGAATAAAATCATGGTGTTTTGTGTGTTGGTTGTCCCTGTCCTATTTGTTGGTTGCTTTATTTTCCTATTTTTGTGTGCATACATGTTTACTCTTATACCCCTTGTGCCCCGAGATTATATGTTATGTCGAGTGTTGCAGATACTTTTGCGCAGGTTTGGAAGTTATCACTTTTAGTGTTGTCTGTTCGTGATTCGAGTTGCAGCGGTGCGTTCATGCTACGGCCTGACCACTGCCAATCTACAGCCCGACAACCACTTTGAATCCAGCTAAGTATTCTTTTCTTTTATTTGCACATTCTGAGGACATAATGTGATTTAAGTGTGGGGGGTGCAATTCATGCTTTATTTTCGAGAATATGAGTAAGTATATGTGATCCTTGATTAAATGGTGAAATTTTAAAATTTTTACACTTGGATAGTTGTAAATCTTGAGCATGTAATTGAAACAAATGCTTGCTAGTTGTAGTTTCCTGACAATGATTTTATGTGATTTGGTGAGAGAATTATAGCATGTTTTTACTAATTTGAGATAGTATTCATTTTCACGCTCACGAAAGCCTTTGATATTGCAGCAACAATTTTTGAACTTTATCCTTTCATTATTTTAATGATTTATTTTAGAGGAATTTGTTCTTAATCGTAACAGTGAAGTAACACCTAAGTTCAGAACGTGCACTGTGAATATCTGAAGGTTTGAATGTGAAAAGTGAAATGTAACTTAAGTCTTTGAAAAAGTATAATAAGATGAATAAATGTGTGTGTTGGAAGCTGGTCGATGATTGGAGTGTGGTAGGGCATTATCTCGAAATGTCCTATACCACTATGATGACCAAAAGCTCACGACAGTTAGAAGAAGCTACCCTATGATTTGAGTAAGGTAGGGTGTTATCACGAAACATCCTATTCTACTATGACGGGTAAGAGCTCATTCTAATTTGCGTATGAAAGTGAAAAAAAACTGAAGACTTGGTTATCGTTAACCTTATACCTAGTATAAACTAAAAGATATGTTGTAGGGATTATCCTACTGAGTGCGCGGGAAGACTTTGGGTGGAACAATTACTGTCTATAACTAGGAAAGTCG
This sequence comes from Gentiana macrophylla, assembly GCA_026214975.1. Taxonomy (NCBI): domain Eukaryota; kingdom Viridiplantae; phylum Streptophyta; class Magnoliopsida; order Gentianales; family Gentianaceae; genus Gentiana; species Gentiana macrophylla. Next base: position 61,610,474 of record CM047814.1, read on the forward strand.
TTAAATTATTTGAAAGGGTATTTGTTTGAGAGGATTGTGAAGATTGAAAAGGGCTTGTCACACACACACCGAATCTATCTCTATGTTGGTATTACTTTCTACAGTTATTGTATCTTTTGTTACGTGAGTTAGGGATCTATTTGGATTGCATATAAAGTGAGCTAGTTTTGATTGTTTTGTTCGGGACGAACAAAAGTCTAAGTGTGGGGGAGTTGTTTACGACTAATTTTATGGTTTGTATCGAGTTATTTCGTAGCAATATCTTCCGTGTTTTAGTGATTTTTATAGAAAATCACATTGCTAAAAGGATAAATTGAAAGAATGGGTTTAGAATTCAGTTAATTGCAAAATCGAGCGTATTACGTGTTTTTATCGACGATTTTTTTATCTATATATAGGTTTCTACATTTTGCATGCTTTTGATCATCTTGTAGGCATGATTGCATGGCATGAAGGAGGATTAGATGATGTTACATTGATGATTTGCATGGGAGAAAGGAGATAATGATAGACTTGCAATTAAAGATCAAGAATGCTGAGAATTAGGGTTTGCATGCTGTCCAACCTGAGCAAACTGGCGTCTGAACTAATGAACCAGCGTCCAAAGCTCAGTCCATGTCTAGACGGACGTTCAAGGTGCCAAACGAGCGTCCCATGCAGAAATTTAGTACAGAGTTGCAGCAAACACATCGGACGAACGTCCATGCATTGGAGACGAGCGTCCAGGGAGCAGAAACGTGTACAGAGTCTTCAGGATTTCAGCAAACGAATGTCTCAGCTCCGTCCAGAAGCTTCTGGACGGGCGTACAAGATCAAGGACGAGCGTCCAGCCAAAACACTGTAGCAGCCGACATTGATTTCTATTTAAACAGCCGCATGTTGAACCCTAATTTCATTCCCATACCATTGATCCAGCCGCAGAATACAATTCTGAAAAGCAGCCGCATAAACATAAAAATAAAACCCTAAAAAGAAGATGATTTCTTCCAATCCAATAATCATGATTAACAACATGATTGTTGGGCTAACACTGCATGTGTGGGACAACGGATGAAATCGATCAACATCAAAACCAACTAGAGAGATTTTTGCTGTATTTTTAGTGAGTTAAGTTACAGTTTTTCGTCAATTGGATATCGTTTTATATTGTTTACGTTTTATTTGAATCGGGAGATCGATAAAACTATCTTTTTGTTTGGATTTGTATGAGAATATTATTCAAACATAGATCTTTTCAATTGATGCACTTAATTATAATTCGAGAGATCGTTTATAGTTAATTGAGTAGAGTGTTGGAAACAAACTCATGATCGTGTTTTGCATGTTGTTTAGTTTTACTTGAAAAAGAAAACGAAACCCTAGAATTCGTTTAAAGAGATTTAATCGAATTCGTGATAGATCATTACTAAAAATCGTATCTTTAACTTGCCATCTAGTTGGGGTTGGGTTGGTTGATTGGTGGATTCCCGTTGCCTTGCCGTTCTTTTTAATTACTTGATAAATCGAATAGTTCGTATCAATTTGATTGCTACGTTTAGTTGTTTTAGGAACCCTAGATGTTAATTGTTATTTTTCTGCAAATTTTCTGTTCCAAGTTACTGTTCATCGTAGTTACTGTTCATTATTTCATAATTAGTATAAACTTTAGTTTTCGTTAATAGTCGTGACATAATCGATAGAATAATTGTTCCTTGATCCGATAAACATTCCACTCCCTTAGGACGACCCGTTAACATCCTATACTACGATCCTTATACTTGGGGTGTTTCGGTTTATAAATTATAAAACTAGTTTTTACCGAACAGTAGACAGCATTGGCTCAGGAGCATCCAGAGGGGATTGATCAATAATGTAAGTATTATAGATAGCTTTAGCCCAGATACCTTTTTTCTGCCTTAAACGGACCCATAACTTGATCGCAAAAGTGTCATTCACATCAAAAAGGCTGTGTACCCCCAAACCACCTTCCGAAGTCGGCGTACATAATTTATCCCAAGATTTCCAGTGAATTCGGCCCCCGTCAAGTCCACTATCCCACAGACTAGGACACTTTCCAGATAAGAGACTGCAAGTCATTAATTCACAGTCTGCTAATGTCAAATTTTGTGATCATGATATTTGTTATATCTTCCCTATGGCAAAATTAAAGAAAAATCCCTTTCCATTCACAGTCTGCCATTTTTCCAACCAAATCACCAACCATATCATTCTCCTCCATCCCTATTCCTGATTAGTGTTCTTTGTGCTAGTGAAGTCGCAGCTTCTTCATTTTCCATTACTAGAAGCACCTTTGTCCCAATGAATTTAGAAAAATCAGGCCGAAGAATCGAGCCTAACTGCCGGTTTACCGAGGGTCATTTTTCCAGAATCAGCATCATGTTCAGGACCTGTTATTGTCCAGGATGGGTCCAAACCGTAGCCAATCTGTCCTTCATCCCAGTGGTTATCAGAGTATCTACGGAGATGCTGGCCCCTTGATAGAAGGGGTTGAGCAGTTCCATTCATTACCTATCTATGAGTCATTCTGAGGGCATTGGAATGCAAGACCTGTTGCTCGAGAACGGGGTGTAGAACTAGACGATTGCGGAGAAATCTTGCCATGAGCCTTGCAAGAACATGACATTCTAGACATGGCAGATGCACCGACACGGTTCAACGCCACGGTGGTAAGGGAATTTTATGCTTATGTTTCGCATAACCCAGGAGCTACTTTTGTGATGGTCTGGGTGTTAAAGTTGACTTTTCGATCGAGCGGATGAATGAGTATTATGGGGTTCGCAATCCACCAATGGGCCCAGAAGAGTACACATCCTCGAGCAATGTTGAGGATCTTGAGAGAACGGATATGATAGCTGAGTACTTTGGGGTCTAATGGAAGCTCAATCCTATGGGATCCCCCACCATCGTCCTGGAAAACGAGCTATCCTGGGATAGGAAGGTGGTTAATCGATTTGTCTGTGCTCGCCTTCTGCCGACCAAGCACACGGTGTCTGTCACACCGAAGAGGGCAGAGTTGATGTTCTACCTAGAGCAGAGATCTCCAGTCAACATCGGTCTCCTGATGCATAGCCGTATTCACGAGCTTGCTGCCACATCTGAGCACGAGCAGTTGCCGTATGGACCGATGATTGACATGTTCGCTTTGGAGAACGAGGTCAAAGTTCTGGTTAGTGACGAGTGAGAAGACCCTGAGCCGATGATTAGTTCACAGTCCATTTCAAAAAGGTAAAGACGGGTCAGTTCGTGATCAGAGAGAGCATACTCCGGTCCACGGAGCACCTCGGACTCAGAAAGCCTTCATAGAGGAGCACTCGCAAGAGATTGCATGTCTATATCGCAAGATGGACAGAATTATAGACTTTCTAAGAGTTCCACCTGCTACCCCACCACCATGGATTGTCCCTCGTTATAGAGCATCTTCTTCTACCGCTGCTGCTTCCAGTTCTGGACCACCTCCCGGTTTTGAGCCTAGAGATGACTAGGAGGATTATTATGACGAGGACTAGTTTTTTTCTTCTTTTTATTGTTGTTCTTTTCCCTTTTTCTTATTTCCATTTTTATTTTTCTTTCCGATCGAGTTGATGTAGCAGAATTTTAATAATATAATGAATTTGACGGCTTGATTTGTTTGGAGTTATTTATTTTCTCTTTTACTGCCGCCATTTTATTATACGGTTTCTTGTCACCATCATTCTTCTTGGTTTGTTTGAGATACTTAGCACAGATTCTTCATGGATTACTTCCAAGAGCCCGATGATTTATACGATGATCCATTTCTTCTTTGGTTCCACCCTTAACCGAAGCTAAGTTCCTTTTCATTTTTCGTTTTTCATCTTACACATTAGGGACAATGTTTCGTTTAAGTGAGGGGTAAGGAACGTCACTTAGCTTCTTAGCATTATATTCCGTAAATTACGTGATTATATTGATTCTTTTTGATGCAAAATTCACCCCTTAGACTTAGATTCATTTCGATAGAATTTTGAAAAAATATGATATCTTTGATCTTTTTGAGTTAATTGACTTCATCTTTGTTTCACTTTGCACAAGTAAAAGTAAGTGCCCACTTCTTAAGTAGTGGTGTTTTAAGCACATGTTCTGTTGTGAGCCACCATTTTAAGCACATATAACTCGCTTTCCTTGGTGTGTAGTCGATAGCATATTGCTTTGACTAGAGTTGACCCTGGCTTTATCCCGAATTATGTTTCACCAACGCTTATAAAGGCAAAGGAATTTTGGATTCGGTAGTTTATCAAGAGTGGGGCCATGAGGATAGATAAATAAATGAGAGTTCACCCACCAACAAAGAGAAGTGCATTGAAATATATACATCTATATTCTCTTTGGAAAAATTTGAGTCGATGGATCCTAAGACGCACGACTTTTGCATAGACCGATAAACGCGAGCCTAAGAGTAATATATATTGGTTCTCGATCAGCCTTGCCAGTTAAATTGAATAATAAATAACATGTTCGAGACTGGTTAGTTCGACTACGGGTTGACGTAATGTGAGATTGTCTGCATTACTAAGTGGTTGTGAAAGTTATTGCACACACACATTGGCTCATGACATGAATAGTGTTTAATGCGTTACTGATGGATATGAGTGGCATGATCTTGATCTTGACTTTGTGAAGCAGAGTTGTTTTTAATTAACTTGTGTGCTGATCAGGATGTTATTTTCTTTTCGCCTTTTTGCTCGGGACGATCAAAAGCTAAGTGGGGGGTAGTTGATAACACCCTAAATGGTACCATTAATTATACTCTTATTCACCCCAAATTCTGCTCAAGAGAGGATATATAGGATCGTTATTATATGGAATATGTGTTAAATGCTCTGTGCACGTTTCTAGAATCGTAATTCTGCATCTATGTTATTTTCCCGAAGATTTGGAACTGTTTTGTCTTGTTTTGCGTGTTTTACAGGATGTACCGAATCTGGAGCATTGGAGAATGGATCTGGAGCAAAAGGAGTATATTGAGCCTAGCAATTGAAGTCCAAGAAGGATTCTGCTGAAGAAAAAGAAGAAAAGTCAGCCCGGTTTACCGAGGGCTAAGGCCGGTAAATCGAGGACTTGTTGGACACGAAATTGATTCTACCCCTCTACTAGGTCGGTTAGGGTTTTAGAGAGTTATAAGTCGGTCATTGTATCTATATAAGGCCACGATTCTGATTATTTTATAAGTTCTTAATAAGCACTCAATTATATTCAATCTTATATATACGATTTGATGAAATAAAGTTATTCCAAGCTTTTGATGAGTTATTTCTGGTTTTCTCCTTTCTACATCTCCAAACTTGAGTAGATCGAGCTAGATCTCCATCGTTGAAGGTATGAAGCTTTGAACATATCTTTTGTCTTGAAGATGGTAGATTTATTCGTATTTATGCTTTTAGTTAATCGCTTGTTTAAAGACCCCATGATTTACTTAGATTAATGGTAATTGAGCAATGTAGATCCAGGAATAGGAATAGCTGACCCCGGTAAACCGGCAGTCTATACCGGTTTACCGAGGCAATATTTAGAAAAACCTAAAACTGGGATTCACTACAGCTACGTTCATCGATGGGTTCAATTAACAATAGGTTAGATCTAGCCAATCTCCTTATTGTAATAGTAAAACTAGCATGAAATACGAATAGTGAAGTGTTAGTTTGGACATAGCCTTGAATGGACCCTAGGAATGTGCTGATCAATGTCGACAGCTATCTAGGAGGGTTAGCGGTATGAGTTAGAGCTCGATATCGGCAATTCTAGTTCTTTATGCGTATGGGCTATTACGGACCAATTAAGGAGGGTAGCTTGCGTATAAATTGTCTACTACAATTGTCAGAGTAGATAGGGTTAGGAGTTGCACCCGTAGCGGATAATGATAATTAAAACGAAAGCTCGCTCGATTAATTTAAGGAAATTATGTGGGGAAGTAAACGTAAATATTAACTAATCCAAGTTAGTAGATCGGTGAGAAGAGGGGGAGAAATACCAAGCATGTTTTATGTTCATTGTTGGTCCATGACCGCCTCTATGTTGCTTCTTAATTAGGTTAGAATCGTTTATACTTATAGTTGCATTGTCTCTATGGGGTCGACCTTGACTCGTATTTACTATACTACGATGTACCTAGTATTCTTGCTAGTAATATGGACGTTAGTGACTTACACGCGATCAAGATATCCAATACCTTACTCAAAATTTGTAACATACTCTCACTATCCATCTTGCATGCTTTTGATCATCTTGTAGGCATGATTGCATGGCATGAAGGAGGATTAGATGATGTTACATTGATGATTTGCATGGGAGAAAGGAGATAATGATAGACTTGCAATTAAAAATCAAGAATGCTGAGAATTAGGGTTTGCATGCTGTCCAACCTGAGCAAACTGGCGTCTGAACTAATGAACCAGCGTCCAAAGCTCAGTCCATGTCCAGACGGACGTTCAAGGTGCCAAACGAGCATCCCATGCAGAAATTTAGTACAGAGTTGCAGCAAACACATCAGACGAACGTCCATGCATTGGAGACGAGCGTCCAGGGAGCAGAAACGTGTACAGAGTCTTCAGGATTTCAGCAAACGAACGTCTCAGCTCCGTCCAGAAGCTTCTGGACGGGCGTCCAAGATCAAGGACGAGCGTCCAGCCAAAACACTGTAGCAGCCGACATTGATTTCTATTTAAACAGCCGCATGTTGAACCCTAATTTCATTCCCATACCATTGATCCAGCCGCAGAATACAATTCTGAAGAGCAACCGCATAAACGTAAAAAACCCTAAAAAGAAGATGATTTCTTCCAATCCAATAATCATGATTAACAACATGATTGTTGGCTAAGCACGGCGCGGTGGGACAACGGATGAAACCGATCAACATCAACACCAACTAGAGAGATTTTTGCTGTATTTTTAGTGAGTTAAGTTACAGTTTTTCGTCAATTGGATATCGTTTTATATTGTTTACGTTTTATTTGAATCGAGAGATCGATAAAACTATCTTTTAATTTGTTTGGATTTGTATGAGAATATTATTCAAACTTAGATCTTTTCAATTGATGCACTTAATTATAATTCGAGAGATCGTTTATAGTTAATTGAGTAGAGTGTTGGAAACAAACTCATGATCGTGTTTTGCATGTTGTTTAGTTTTACTTGAAAAAGAAAACGAAACCCTAGAATTCGTTTAAAGAGATTTAATCGAATTCGTGATAGATCATTACTAAAAATCGTATCTTTAACTTGCCATCTAGTTGGGGTTGGGTTGGTTGATTGGTGGATTCCCGTTGCCTTGCCGTTCTTTTTAATTACTTGATAAATCGAATAGTTCGTATCAATGTGATTGCTACGTTTAGTTGTTTTAGGAACCCTAGATGTTAATTGTTATTTTTCTGCAAATTTTCTGTTCCAAGTTACTGTTCATCGTAGTTACTGTTCATTATTTCATAATTAGTATAAACTTTAGTTTTCGTTAATAGTCGTGACATAATCGATAGAATAATTGTTCCTTGATCCGATAAACATTCCACTCCCTTAGGACGACCCGTTAACATCCTATACTACGATCTTTATACTTGGGGTGTTTCGGTTTATAAATTATAAAACTAGTTTTTACCGAACAGTAGACAGCGTTGGCTCAGGAGCATCCAGAGGGGACTGATCAATAATGTAAGTATTATAGATAGCTTTAGCCCAGATACCTTTTTTCTGCCTTAAACGGACCCATAACTTGATCGCAAAAGTGTCATTCACATCATAAAGGCTGTGTACCCCCAAACCACCTTCCGAAGTCGGCGTACATAATTTATCCCAAGATTTCCAGTGAATTCGGCCCCCGTCAGGTCCACTATCCCACAGACTAGGACACTTTCCAGATAAGAGACTGCAAGTCATTAATTCACAGTCTGCTAATGTCAAATTTTGTGATCATGATATTTGTTATGTCTTCCCTATGGCAAAATTAAAGAAAAATCCCTTTCCATTAACTACAGCAGATGTAAATGTTTTTTTTATCTTGCTCATATGGTTATTTCGGGTCCTTTGAAACAACATACTATGAATGGACAACAATGTTTTCTTACTATTATAGACGATTTTTCTAGATTTACTTGGGTTTTTCTTGTGAGGCGTAAATCTGAAGCTTCTGATCTTGTGAAATCCTTTGTTAGGTTTTCCTCTACTCAGTTTCATAAAATTATTAGATCTAACAATGGGTGAGTTTTCGCCATCGACTTTTATGCTCAAAGAAGGCATTATACATCGGACATCTTCATCAACACACCTTAGCAGAATGGAATTGTTAGAAGGAATTATCAATATTTGCAGAATGTTGCCAGAGTCTGAGGTTCCAGAGTAATTTACCCATTGAGTATTGGGGTTTTTGTCTTTTACATGCTATAAAGTTGATTAATGTCACACCTACATCACTGTTGAAGGAAAGTACTCCACATGAAGTGCTTTATGGCACTAAACCAGATTAGTCAGTGTTTAAAGTTTTTGGATGCCTAGTTTTTTTTTTTGCACACTTCAGCTGTACATGAAAAAATTTGATTCCAGGTGTAGGACCTGTGTATATCTTGGAAACTCAAACACCTCCAAGATTTCCATTCTTTTAGACATCACCAACAAATATATCTTTGTTGCTAAAAAAATACTCAATTTCATGAGACTTATTTTCATCTATTTCAACGGGTACTAGGAAAATCTAGAAATCTTACTAATATGCTTGTGCCATTACCAGTCATGGACATTTTTTTTGTAACTAGAATTTGATGCTGCAGAATAAACCAATTTAAAAATTGGATAACATGCTCGATAGGACATGAGTTCTAGTATCATAAGTGTTTCTTCATAGGACCGTCCATGAATTTGATCAATTACTCTTCTTGCTTTGTCGGGAGACATAGGTATATGGTGGCCAGAAACATATACCTCTAACACACTTTTTTTGTTGTACGATTTTCAATACTTTGTTTATGTACAACTACAAAATAATTAGAGCTCTAATTTTCGTTTTATTAGATTAATATCAGTGGATTTTTTATTTTTTATCAGTCATTCATTGAATGATAAATAACTACAAGTGACGGAGATACTCGATTTAAATAACAAAAAATAAAATATTTCAAAGTTGTATCAAGAATGACTGGAAAGGTAGAAACAAGACCAGATATAATTTGATCATTATGAACAAATCCAACCGACCAGTGAATCAGTAAGATTTCCTTTTCCACAGAATCTTTTGCATTCATAGCTTCCATCATTCCCATCGCTTCTTACTTAATGCTTAGGTCTGAATTTTACAATGGAGCTCGTCATGAAAGTTGTTCTTGAGTCAATTTTCTAAGTCTTCATTGGCTCGAAGCTCTTGATTTTTTTTGTTTTGCTCTAGGAAAAATAAGAGTCATTTACTTAAGATGAATCTTGTTGTGAATGAACAAGATATCGAGGAATTGTTATTAGTTAGTTCAATTCAAAAAAGACCAAGGTAAAAAAGAAAATTTGGGTTGCGCTATATATATGAAAGAGTATACAATAATGATGTATTTAGCAAGTCCAGTCGCATGGTCTAATAATGAAAATTATGATTAGTTGATAATATTCTGGTTATTGGTTGGGTATTTTGTGAAAGATTCCTATGAAAAGTTTCATTAATAAAATTTGTAAAGCTTCGCGATAATTTCCTTAGGATTGAGCTGACATCCGTTACGATCGCCATTCAATGAAAAGAATCTCCGTTTCAGAACCGTACATGAGATTAAAAAAAATGGAGCGTGAAGTGCAATTTGATCCGTTTTGAGAGGGTCCATATTACTATTTATAGCTTGATGCACTATCTCCCTTCAACCCTTTGAGTGAAATGAGGCAAAAGAAAAGGAAGGAAAATCCATGGACCGACCCATCATCATCTCCACCCGTAGAACTACGAGATCACCCCAAGGGCGCCCGGCATCCGGGGTCACGGACCGACCATAGAACCCTGTTCAATAAGTGGAACGCATTAGTTGTCCGCTCTCAAGTTGGGCGTAAGGGTCGGAGAAGGGCAATAACTCATTCTTAAAACCGGCGTTATTAAGACCGCCCCTGCGGAAAGGAAAAGAATATCACGCTAATCCTTTTTCGGGAAGGAGGATTAGGAAATCCTATTGATTGTAGCTTTCTCGAGATCCAGTCCTCCGGGAAAAGCATGAAAAAAAGGCTCGAATGATATGATCCCTCCGTGGTTAGGGTGAAATGCCACTCGAACCCGAGCTATTTGGTTCTCCCGAAATACGTTGAGGCGCAGCTTGATTATTTGGACATCTAGGGGTAAAGAACTGTTTCGGTTTGCCTTGGTATCGTGTTCATACTGTTGTATTGAATGATCCCGGCCGATTGCTTTCTGTTCATATAATGCATATGGCTTTGGTTGCTGGTTGGGCTGGTTCGATGGCTCTCTATGAATTAGCAATTTTTGATCCTTCTGATCCTGTTCTTGATCCAATGTGGAGACAAGATTTGCGCCTCCTCGGTAAATGTCTTAGTAGAAGAAATGATTTTTTGGAACTGAGGGCAATTTAGGAGGAATCAATGCGAGGACATCAATTCAAATCCTCAAATTTCGAATTGAGAGGGATCAAAAATTCTCACTATTTCTTAGATTCATGGACCCAATTCAATTCAGTGGGATCTTTCATTCACATTTTTTTCCGCCAAGAACGTTTTCTAAAACTCTTTGACCCTCGAATTTGGAGTATCGTACTTTCACGCTTTAATTCCTGTTTCAAAAATAGATAATTTTGTATCTAACTGTATAAAGCCGGGTGCAGATCTATGAATGGGAGATATTGTCCGAGTATCTACAGCCCTAAATTATCAATAGGTTCTCCAAGCACGTTGAAAATTCGTCCCGAGTCACTCCACCTACCGGAACACTTAGAGGAGCTCCCGTGCATATTTGGACCAATTCAGGGTGAAAAATGGAGCCTGCTCCTCAAAGAAAACTAGGATAAAATTGAGCCAAAAGATCTCAATTCAAGATAAATTCATGAGGGATTCTTATTGGTTGGAACGTCCAGTTACCTTGGACGAAATTTGATATCCTTTTTTCCTTCTCATACAATCATTTTTTTCCACAAGGGATCGTAATGTCTTTTCTACGGACTGACGGGTCTATTTATTAGTTCCTATTTGGGAAGGGATATAGCGCATCAAGCTGTTCGCAAGGGCCAACTTGATCCTCTTCCCCAGGGATCTCATCAGATGAGGGAACCCTGGGAGAGCCGCCGACTCCAACTACCGTCCATGTACGATCCATACTAGATCGACCAGCGCCCATCCTACCTCCTCTACGTTCTCGACAAACCTATCTTTGTCTCGGTAGAGAGTCGATTCGATGGCATGTTTCGGTCCGCTCCCATTTCGCTCACCGCTACTACGGGAATCGCTTTTGCTTTCTTTTCCTCCGCTACTAAGATGTTTGATTCGCCACAGTTGTCTCTTTCGCCCATGGATTCAAATTGGAAGATCCGAAAGGTTGCCCTATTTGGGAATCTCCGGATCTATGCTTATTTTCAACTCCCCGAAGCATTTCGTTGATTACTACGCCCTTCCTCGTCTCTGGGTGACTAGGTGATATACCCTTTATCATAATCATATCATATTTTTTGAATATTTTTGTTTATCATTTTTATCATATTGAAGTTTAGTTTTAATAGTTTTAATCAAACTATTTTATTTTTATCTTGGGCGGATAGCGGGAATCGAACCCGCATCCTCTCCTTGGCAAAGAGAAATTTTACCATTCGACCATATCCGCATTTTAAAAAAGAATCCAAATTTCTGGAAGACCACTTATTTATTTCCTGGGGATTGTAGTTCAATTGGTCAGAGCACCGCTCTGTCAAGGCGGAAGCTGTGGGTTTGAGCCCCGTCAGTCCCGTCGGATCGACTAAATACATTAATCTACGAGGAGATGATATTAAAAATGTAACCGATTCTTTCTTTTCTTGGGGCCACTAGCCATCTGCCGGGAGTTTCGGGTTTAATACTGATATTTTATCAACAAATCTAATAAATCTAAGTGTAGTGCTTGGTGTGTGCCCGAAGCAATTCCTATAACAGTATCACCTTTGGTAGAATTATTGCGTGGAAGTGCTAGTGTGGGGCAATCTACTTTGACTCGTTTTTATTTCATTTCTGGAATTTCTTTCTTTTGATAGATACCTGGATTCCTATTTAAAATAATATAAAAATAGAATGGCCCTTGCGTAAGGATTATATTTCCCCCAATTTTTATGAAATCCAAGATGCTCATTGAATACTAAGAAAAAATTTCCGCATAGTCTAAAATTTCAAATATTCAAAGATTGTACGTTATGTTCTAAATTAACTAGAATAATGGAAGACTCATTTCTATTTTGGAATTCCTTTGGGAATTCTCGATAGGCTGGCAAAAAAAAGACAATAAAAAAGAGAATTAGGAATTCATTGATTCTCGCATCCCAGTTATTTGGTTTGGAAGATTTTTTATGATATACTGAATGAGTCAGCAGACCTACCAGACACGCATGCTCCTTTTAGCCAGGCAACTGCACCTATCCAATTGAGAAGATCCATATGGACGAGGAAACCACCAACCTTTTATCAAGATGGTGCTCATACTGTTCAACAGACCCCACATCTGCTGAGTGAGGTAATAAATCTGGAAAAACTCTCAGCAAAGTATGCCAGATTCATTAATTTCATTGATGTTATTTAAGAACCCAAAACATACAATCAAGATATCGAGAATGATGAAATGGAAAGAAGCAATGCAAAAGGAGATTGAAGCTCTACAAAAAAACTCATACATGGGAAACATTTGATTTGCCCCCAGGCAATAAGCCCATTGGGTGCAAATGGGTATATAAAGTCAAATACAATCTTGATGGTTCAGTGGACAGATACAAAGCCAGACTAGTGGAAAAGGCTACACTCAGACATATGGCATTGATTAACAAGAAACCATCTCCTCTGTTGTCATGATCACTACAGTCAGGGCTTTACTTGCAGCGGCAACAACCAATAACTGGTACCTCCATCAGATGGATGTCAATACTGCTTTCCTACATAATATCTACATGAAGAAGTGTATATGCAGCTACCCCCATGTTTTGCAGCAACCAAACCAAATCAAGCTTGCAGACTTATAAAATCATTGTATGGCCTAAAGCAAGCCCGCAAACAATGGAATTTCAAGTTAACTGAATCCCTGGAAGCCCAAGGATTTACTCAGTTCCAAAATGACCATAGTTTGTTCACCAAAGGGTCAGGACAGTCTTTTATTACTTTGCTTGTATATGCAGATGGCATAATAGCAGCAAGTCCTAATGAGCAACTAATTCAGCAAGTCAAGGATGCCCTACATCAACAGTTCACCATTAAACACCTTGGGAACTTGAGATATTTCCTAGGTATTGAGGCATTCAGAACTCCTGCTGGCATATCCATTTCTCAAAGAAAGTACACACTCAGCCTCCTAGAAGAATATGAGTTTTTGGGGCTAAACCTACTAAGACACCTATGGAGTACAAGCAAACCTTACAACATGGTGATTCACCGCTTTTGGAAGATAACACTGTATACAGTCACTAGTGCGTAAACTAATCTACCTCATGTTGACGCTTAAAATGATACATCATACGACATCAACATTTCACCTTTTTTATGCCAAATTTAGTTGTTTTCGGTCATTTATATGAACCATTTGTGTTGAATGATCTATATCGGGTTCATGAGTCGAGTATTTGGTATTTTGCATTATTATTCCTAGAATTGTTATTACTTCGTGTGTTATTGGACAATTTTCAAGTAATGAGATTTGGTTAATGTGTTAAAGACAGATTCTGGAACGGTCTGGATGAAGAATCGGGCCTAAGTCATTCTAGAACCTTCCAAGCTAAGTCGTAAAAAAGTACTAATTTGACCTCACAGTTGCGAGAGCACCGCCGCAGTTGCGAGCTACCTAGAAGCTTTGGGAAACGCGTTTTCTTGGACGAGGGGTAGTTTTGGGAGCTAGCGAAGTTGGTTATTTCAATATAAATAAGAGCCATCAAGCCTCATTTTCATTGTACCGGGATTTTGAATACTACAAGTATCATGGAATAAAATTATTTCTTTTCTTTAATTTATTTTATATGAGTTCTAGTCATGGATCCGACGGACTCGCCTTCTAGGGAAAGATCTGCAGAGGATTTATGCTCAGCATCGAGGGTATGACTCTTCGGATTTTTCTAGATGTGGATCTGTCGTTTTTCCTTTGTGATTAGTATGAGTTGATTGTTATTATTAGTTCTGCTATGTAGTAGTTAGTTTATTTACCTTGTATATGTATAAATCTGAATCGTTGGTGAAGAAATCATGAAATAGAGTTTGCGTTCTTCAGATCTGCGACGGACTTTATCGCTATATCCGAATACCTAGTAAATCCTAATTCATTATAATCGTCGCCTGTTGGTCCCGTAATAAAAGGCTTGTAAGAGTTTCAGAGGGGGGTGAATGAGCACTTTTCGTTTTTAGGAGTTTCTTTCAAATGAATGAACCAAGTGAGTAAGACAAACTGGTGAAACCACTCGTGTGCTTTACTAAGCTAGTCTGTATCACTTAGTGAGTGCAGCAGAAATATGTTATTGTTAAAAATTAGCATTGTAACGCCCCGTTCCCGGACACCGAGTCCTTATCCGGAAACCGAAACGTTCGGCACGCATAACATTAAATAAATAATATTACACGTAAGCCTCTACTACGTCGTATCAAATAAAAGCAAACGGAAGCAAAAGACTCGGGTAAATTATTCCAAACGTGAAAGAATAGAAATCACTAAAGATAGAAGAAAAATGTAATACTTATTACATTCAAAGGAAACCAACGAAAATCCAATAGTACTAAGATAACTATTACAACCGAACTAATCCAAATCTATGAAACATAAGTGAGTAAATGAATAATAACAAGGTCTTCTACTCCGGCGCCTTCAGACGTCGTCATCAAAGTCCTCCTCGAAAACATCACCAACCTGTTCGTCTTCTCTCCCCCAAACACATAAATAAACATGCATTTGAGGTAAGTACAATGTACATAGTAAGAAGTAGAAGATACAATTTAATTAAAGTTATTATTAAAAGGTTATCTTGGTGAGACCGACTCAATCTAGGGTTCACTGCATGCCCATCGACACGTCGTGACTAACTGTTTCGAACTTAGCTTATCTTTGTTGCGTCATTACCCAAGGACACTGCGCATGGCGTTCATCAGCCTGAAGATATACTTGCTAACTAACGGTGATTAGCACCGATTAGCTCTTTCAACTCAGCCGGCGCCATTCTATAAGGTGCCTTGGCAACTGGTGTCGCTCCCGGTATCAACTTGATCTCGAATTCGATCTCTCTGTCCGGCATGTTCCCCGGTAACTCTTCCGGAAACACTTCAGGATATTCCTTGACTATAGGGGTCTCTCTTAACTCGGGCTTCACTTGTTCCACATCCACTGCGTACAACAAGTAGCCTTCACAGCCTTTCTGACAAGCTCTTATAGCCTTAACCGCTGATATTATCGGATGTCGCTTCTTGCTAGGCTTGTACACATTGCCTTGATAAGTCTTATCAGATTTCCCCGGTATCTTAAAGATCACTTTCTTTCCTCGGCAATCTAGATGGACAAAATTCTCGGATAGCCAATCTATTCCAAGAATCACATCGAAATCTGAAAAGTCTAAAACCGTGAAGTCGCTTTTGCATCGATAAGATCCAACTTGGACTTCCACTTGTGGTATCATCCTAGTTACTTTCGTTACCTTCCCTAACGGTGTGGTTATCTCCAACGTATTCCTTAAAGGTTCCAAAGGTAGACTCAATTTCTTAGCTACTTTAGTCGACACGAAAGTATTAGACGCTCCCATATCGAACAAAGCTCTGACCATAAGATTATTTAACATTATCGTATACTACGATGCATATTTATTCAATTAACTACAAATACAACATGAATAAACATGCTATAAACATAACTTAAAAGAACAAATTAACGAAAAGTACCGATATAACGTCATCCTCGAGTTCCGCCTCTCTAGCGTCATTTGCAAAAACACGAATCGGGCGACTTGGGCCGCTTTACCACTTCCTTGCTTCGTTACTCGTAGGACCCTTGGTCGGACAGTTCTTAGCAAAGTGTCCCGTTTCTCCGCAAAGATAACATCCGTTTGTATGAACTCGGCACTCACTGAATGATTCCGGTTGCACTTAGGGCAAAGGGTGCTCCGTAGGTGGTTTACTTCCTGCAGGGGCCGTGGTCTTCTTGAAACTCTGATGTGGTGCTCCTCGGTTATTACCCTGGCTCGTTCCAAAGCTCCTCTTATTCCCAACAACTACGGTGGCCTTCTTCCTGAAGGTCTCAACTTCCAAAGCTTTATTCAACAACTCCGCCATATTCTTAGGCGTGAAACCTAGCATGCCCGATCAGATAGGATATGCTAACCCTTCTTTGTATAGGGCCATCTTCCTCTCTTCTACCTTCATTAGCTCAGGGTAGAATCTTCCCAACTCGTTAAACTTGTTGGTGTACTGTGAAACTGTCATGGTTAAACCCTGCTTATGCTTTAAGAACTGACTTGCCATGTCTGCCTGCACTGTAGCCGGGAAGTACTCGTTGTAAAACATGGTCTTGAAACCTTCCCAATCTGTCACCTTACCATTACTACTCTGTATCGCATCAATCCAAGCTTCAGCTGCACCCAAAGGAAAACTGACCGCCAACTGTGCCATCTCAGTCTCAGGGACATGTATATTCCTACATGCCTTCTCAAAACTCCTAATCCATTCCTCAGCCTTCGAGTGCTCAACATTTCCAAAGAAATCCTGGACTTTGTTCCTTCTCAACCTGGTATACCAATCAACTGGTGGTGCTTGCTCGAAAACCGGTCTAGCTGGTGGGTAGTGCATGGATAAACTGGAGGGAGGGTACGATATGGCACTTCTTTGGTGATATGGGGTTCTTTGGAAACCGTAGGGTGGGTAGCCAAAACCTTGCTGAAAGTCAGGTCGGGGTGACGGTGGTGCTGTAGGTCGTGGAGTAGGACCTACTGGAGGTGGATAGGGGATCTGTTGTTGCTGGTGGAACACAATGGGTGAGGTGTGGCTCACTAGTGGAGGGTAAAAGATTTGCGGCTGCGGAGGGTAGCTCGTTGGCGGTGGTATCGAACTTACTGGAACCTCACTGACCAGAGAAAATGGAACCGAACTTCCCACACGCCACTGTGGGGGTTGCTGAGGTCGGGGTGGCGAATTCCGCTGAGAATCCGGTGAGGGGGTTGTTGTATGTGGTGGTGGTGACAAACTCTGCTGAGGTGGATGACTTGGCCTCACAACACCTCCTCCTACGACTGGTGTTGGACTCTCCCGTCGAACTCCTGACGATCCTGCACCGGCTCCAGTTCTCGTGAACACCATCCTGATGATCAAAGAAAACCAGAACGTTACTAACAGGTCTAGAGAAAACTTATCTTAAAAGAATAGAGCCTAAAAGACGCTTCTCTCTGATACCAACTGTAACGCCCCGTTCCCGGACACCGAGTCCTTATCCGGAAACCGAAACGTTCGGCACGCATAACATTAAATAAATAATATTACACGTAAGCCTCTACTACGTCGTATCAAATAAAAGCAAACGGAAGCAAAAGACTCGGGTAAATTATTCCAAACGTGAGAGAATAGAAATCACTAAAGATAGAAGAAAAATGTAATACTTATTACATTCAAAGGAAACCAACGAAAATCCAATAGTACTAAGATAACTATTACAACCGAACTAATCCAAATCTATGAAACATAAGTGAGTAAATGAATATTAACAAGGTCTTCAACTCCGGCGCCTTCAGACGTCGTCATCAAAGTCCTCCTCGAAAACATCACCAACCTGTTCGTCTTCTCTCCCCCAAACACATAAATAAACATGCATTTGAGGTAAGTACAATGTACATAGTAAGAAGTAGAAGATACAATTTAATTAAAGTTATTATTAAAAGGTTATCTTGGTGAGACCGACTCAATCTAGGGTTCATTTGCATGCCCATCGACACGTCGTGACTAAGCTGCTTTCGAACTTAGCTTATCTTTGTTGCGTCATTACCCAAGGACACTGCGCATGGCGTTCATCAGCCTGAAGATATACTTGCTAACTAACGGTGATTAGCACCGATTAGCTCCGGGGTCTCCCCGGTATGCGTATACGTCCGATGGATTTCCTCCACTACCCTTCAGCCGTTTAAGGCCAGCAGTGTTGTCCACCTTTTATGAACGTATCACATCGCCGATATGGAATAGTGTCTAACCGAGAATAGACGATGCTTTATCTTTTACTACACATATGTAAGTATCGATGTGAATTAACTAGCAATCCCTTGTGTTTTCAAGTAAGCTCTCTTACATCTCCTACTCTCGTACTTAGACCACTAGACACGGACAAGTCCTAGCAATTTACGAGACATTGATGAACTCTAGTTCATCAAAGCACAAGCCCTTTCATGCCCTTCCGACGGATCCGAACTTCAACTCCCTTTAAGAGTACATTCGGTGTTTTAATCGAACGAATCGAAGTTCAATCGAGGCTTGTTCATGTTTCATTAATGTTATTTGATCATGAATTAAGATTTAAAATTCTAAACATAGCTTAAAACAACATTATATAGAAAACGGAGGCAATGCGTGCGCATCACTCTGGGATGCGTACGCATTCCTTGCTTAAAAACCTGCTGAAACTCTCTGTTCAAACAATGCGTGCGCATTGTGGTCAATGCGTACGCATTCCCTGACCAGAAGCTATTCTAAACTTTCTGTTTGATCAATGCGTGCGCATTCTTATGAATGCGTACACATCCATCAGACAGCAACCATCCTGAACGAGGCTGAATCACCAATGCGTGCGCATTCCCTTGAATGCGTACGCATTCTGCGTCCAGGAACTAAACTTACAATCCTGCAACAGGAATGCGTGCGCATTGCTAGCCAATGCGTACGCATTCTACGCAAAAAAACCCTAATATCTGATTTCCATCTCTTATCGATCTCTACTCGATCCCAAACATATTTCACATGAATTATAACAGAAAACAACAGAAAAATATAATTTTTAAGATCCAAAACAAGTCTTAATCCTTAGCCATCATCTAAGCTTAAAACTTGATACAATATGCATCAAAACACGATCCAATCTACTCTAAACCATAACTAGATTGTAGGAAGAGCGTCTTACTTGTAGCAAGCTTAATCCAAACAAAAGATTTAGAAAAAACAAAGAAGAAAGCGATCTTTTCTCGCAGAGAAGAACATGTGATAAATCCAAACTTATATTAGATTCGATCACACGCTTCTAAACGATAAAAACTACGAATTGACAAGTTTGAATCCATCAAACTCGAACAAGAACAAAACTAGGGCTTAATCATACCTTAAGAAAGCTCCAACTTTCTGATATTGAAACGTCAATCTCCTCACGACGATTCTGTTGCTTGACTCTGATCTGAAAACCGTTATGAATTGACTTAGCAACTGATTGAAAATCCCTCAGCCCTAATCTTGCTCACACACACGCAGAAGACAATTTTGGGGGTGGAAAATCTGATTCAAAAGGTTAGGGAAAACTGATTGGGTTTATTTTCCTTAAATAGGAAAATCCCAATAATTAACCTAATCCTTATTTTCCTTAATTACCCTTACTAATCAGATTTTCTTTCCTCTAATATATATAAATTTCGAAAAGAACATATATAAAATTACTAAATACTTAAACTCCGAATAAAAGGAACCGAACCCAATATTTCGTTTTCGCAAAATGACACGTCTGCCCTTTCCCGAAAATCGGAATATTACATTCTTCCCCCCTTAAAGGAGTTTCGTCCTCGAAACTAGAACATACTTGGTAAGTCCATAAAATCCGGGAACTCGCTGATCATATCACCCTCGACTTCCCACGTAGCTTCCTCCGGTGAATGATTGCTCCATTGCACCAAAATCAAGGGAATCATTCTTCTCTTAACCATCTTTTCCTTCCGGTCCAAAATCCTGATCGGTTTCTCATCATACGAAAGGTTATCTTGTAGGATCTCCGGATCAACCGTAGTCTCAACATCCGTCTTGGTTAAACACTTTTTCAACATCGATACGTGAAACACGTTGTGGACTCTTTACATGGATTCTGGTAGCTCAAGCTTATAAGCCAACGGTCCAATTCTCTCTAGAATCTCAAAAGGTCCAACATACATCGGGCTCAGCTTTCCTTTTTGTCCAAAGCGTTTCACTCCCTTCATTGGTGAAGCTCGTAGATACACCCTTTCCCCAACTTCAAACTCTAGGGGCCTTCTTCTAACATCTGCCCAACTCTTCTGTCTATCTTGAGCTGCCTTCAGATTCTTCTTAACCAACTGAACTCTTTCCTTAGCTTGCTCAACCAATTCCGGCCCGGTGATTTGTCTTTCTCCGACCTCATCCCAAAACAGCGGCGTTCTACATCTTCTTCCATACAACGCTTCAAATGGCGGCATGCCTATACTTGCATGATAACTGTTGTTGTAGGCAAACTCCGCTACCGGTAGGTAATCATCCCATGATCCGCCTACTTCCAAAACACAAGCTCTCAACATATCTTCGAGTGTTTGGATGGTTCTCTAAGATTGTCCGTCTGTCTGCGGATGAAAGGCCGTACTCAAATCCAACTTGGTTCCGAAAGCTGTTTGTAAACTTTTCCAAAACCGACTGACGAACCTCGAATCACGATCCGAGACTATCGAGATAGGAACTCCATGTAACTTCACTATGTTATCCAAGTATAGTGTTGTCATCTTCTTTAAAGGCATATCAACCTTATACGGTAAGAAATGAGCAGATTTGGTCAATCTATCTACAATCACCCAAATTGCATCATGACCGCCTCTTGTCTTAGGTAAGCCGGTAATGAAATCCATCGTAATCTTATCCCATTTCCATTCAGGGATATCCAACGGCTTAAGCATTCCTCCTGGTCTTCTATGCTCCGCTTTTACTTTCTGGCAGATGTCACACTCTGCTACGAACTTGGCTATTTCCAGTTTCATCGAGGGCCACCAAAACTTTTCCTTCAAGTCCCTGTACATTTTAGTGGATCCTGGATGAACCGCAAATGCAATCCTATGTGTCTCTTCCATAACTCTTTGCCTCAAATCACCAACTTTAGGCACACACAGGCGATCCTGGTACCAAAGGTTTCCGTTCTTATCTAGCACATATCCCACTGTAGGCTTTTCTCTTGCAACTCGCTTCAAATCAACCAAAACTGGGTCTTCATCTTGCTTTTCCCGAATATCATCCATCAACTCAGACCTTGCTAACAACGGTGCCACACACTGTCGGTCTTCAATCTGATCAAAACTTCGGATTTGCAGCCCGTCTAGCCTTTCTGCCATAACTTCAACACTTGAAACCGCGAACACTGGTTTTCTGCTCAGAGCATCTGCCACTACATTGGCTTTACCTGGATGATATTGAATGTCTAGGTAGTAGTCCTTCACGAACTCTAACCATCTTCTTTGTCTCATATTCAGATTTTCTTGGGTAAAGAAGTACTTCAAGCTCTTGTGATCGGTGAAGATCCTCGCCTTAACTCCGTATAAGTAGTGCCTCCAAGTCTTTAGGGCAAACACTACTGCGGCCAACTCTAAGTCATGTGTTGGGTAATTCTTCTCATGCACCTTCAACTGTCTAGATGCATAAGCAATTACCTTTCCTCCTTGCATCAACACACAACCCAAACCCTGTCCCGAAGCATCCGTGTAAACGTCATAATTATCAAAGATCTCCGGAACTGCCAAAACTGGGGCTGTAGTCAACTTCTTTTTCAACGTCTGAAAAGCCTCTTCACACTCACTGGTCCACTCAAACTTCACATTCTTCTGAGTGAGCCGGGTAAGGGGTGTAGCTAACTTTGAGAAGTCCTGAACAAACTTCCTATAATAGCCAGCCAAACCGAGAAAACTTCTAACCTCTGAAACTGTAGTCGGTCTGGACCACTTCTCAACTGCTTCAATCTTTGCAGGATCAACTTTAATGCCATATCCAGAAATGACATGACCCAAGAAACTCACTTGATTCAACCAAAAGTCACACTTGGAAAATTTAGCATACAACTGATTCTTCTTCAAAGTCTCCAACACTATCCTTAAGTGTTCTTCATGATCTTTCTCATCCTTGGAGTATACTAGGATATCGTCTATGAATACTATCACAAACTTATCCAAGTATGGCATGAAAACACGCTGCATTAAGTCCAGAAATGCAGATGGAGCACTAGTGAGTCCAAAAGGCATAACCAAGAACTCATAATGTCCATATCTTGTACTGAAAGCCGTCTTCGGTATATCAGCTACCTTGATCTTCAACTGATGATATCCTGACCTAAGATCAATCTTAGAAAACACACTCCTTCCTTGCAACTGATTAAACAAATCGTCAATCCTTGGCAGAGGATATTTGTTCTTGATGGTGAGATTGTTCAACGCTCTGTAGTCTATGCACATCCTCATGCTACCATCTTTCTTCTTGACAAACAACACTGGGGCTCCCCAAGGCGAAGTACTCGGTTGAATTATATTCCTCTCGAGCATGTCCTTAAGCTGAGCTTTCAACTCTTTCAACTCAGCCGGCGCCATTCTATAAGGTGCCTTGGCAACTGGTGTCGCTCCCGGTATCAACTTGATCTCGAATTCGATCTCTCTGTCCGGCATGTTCCCCGGTAACTCTTCCGGAAACACTTCAGGATATTCCTTGACTACAGGGGTCTCTCTTAACTCGGGCTTCACTTGTTCCACATCCACTGCGTACAACAAGTAGCCTTCACAACCTTTCTGACAAGCTCTTATAGCCTTAACCGCTGATATTATCGGATGTCGCTTCTTGCTAGGCTTGTACACATTGCCTTGATAAGTCTTATCAGATTTCCCCGGTATCTTAAAGATCACTTTCTTTCCTCGGCAATCTAGATGGACAAAATTCTCGGATAGCCAATCTATTCCAAGAATCACATCGAAATCTGAAAAGTCTAAAACCGTGAAGTCGCTTTTGCATCGATAAGATCCAACTTGGACTTCCACTTGTGGTATCATCCTAGTTACTTTCGTTACCTTCCCTAACGGTGTGGTTATCTCCAACGTATTCCTTAAAGGTTCCAAAGGTAGACTCAATTTCTTAGCTACTTTAGTCGACACGAAAGTATTAGACGCTCCCATATCGAACAAAGCTCTGACCATAAGATTATTTAACATTATCGTACCTACGATGCATATTTATTCAATTAACTACAGTCACAACATGAATAAACATGCTATAAACATAACTTAAAAGAAAAAATTAACGAAAAGTACCTGATATAACGTCATCCTCAGGTTCCGCCTCTCTAGCGTCAGCTGCAAAAACACGAACTGGGCGACTTGGGCCGCTTCTACCACTTCCTTGCTTCTGGTTACTCGTAGGACCCTTGGTCGGACAGTTCTTAGCAAAGTGTCCCGTTTCTCCGCAAAGATAACATCCGTTTGTATGAACTCGGCACTCACCTGAATGATTCCGGTTGCACTTA
The DNA here is from genome assembly GCA_026214975.1 of Gentiana macrophylla. Classification (NCBI taxonomy): domain Eukaryota; kingdom Viridiplantae; phylum Streptophyta; class Magnoliopsida; order Gentianales; family Gentianaceae; genus Gentiana; species Gentiana macrophylla. Next base: position 61,634,082 of record CM047814.1, read on the forward strand.
GGGCAAAGGGGTGCTCCGGTAGGTGGTTTACTTCCTGCAGGGGCCGTGGTCTTCTTGAAACTCTGATGTGGTGCTCCTCGGTTATTACCCTGGCTCGTTCCAAAGCTCCTCTTATTCCCAACAACTACGGTGGCCTTCTTCCTGAAGGTCTCAACTTCCAAAGCTTTATTCAACAACTCCGCCATATTCTTAGGCGTGAAACCTAGCATGCCAGACTGTATAGGATATGCTAACCCTTCTTTGTATAGGGCCATCTTCCTCTCTTCTACCTTCATTAGCTCAAGGTAGAATCTTCCCAACTCGTTAAACTTGTTGGTGTACTGTGAAACTGTCATGGTTAAACCCTGCTTATGCTTTAAGAACTGACTTGCCATGTCTGCCTGCACTGTAGCCGGGAAGTACTCGTTGTAAAACATGGTCTTGAAACCTTCCCAATCTGTCACCTTACCATTACTACTCTGTATCGCATCAATCCAAGCTTCAGCTGCACCCAAAGGAAAAATCGACCGCCAAGCTGTGCCATCTCGGGTCTCGAGGACATGTATATTCCTACATGCCTTCTCAAAACTCCTAATCCATTCCTCAGCCTTCGAGTGCTCAACATTTCCAAAGAAATCCTGGACTTTGTTCCTTCTCAACCTGGTATACCAATCAACTGGTGGTGCTTGCTCGAAAACCGGTCTAACTGGTGGGTACTGCGGATAAACTGGAGGGTACGCATATGGCACTTGCTGGTGATACTGGGGTTGCTGGAAACCGTAGGGTGGGTAGCCAAAACCTTCTTTGAAAAAGTCGGTCGGGTGTGGTGGTCTTTGTCAGGTCGTGGAGTAGGACCTACTGGAGGTGGATAGGGGATCTGTTGTTGCTGGTGGAACACAATGGGTGAGGTGTGGCTCACTAGTGGAGGGTAAAAGATTTGCGGCTGCGGAGGGTAGCTCATTGGCGGTGGTATCAAACTTACTGGAACCTCACTGACCAGAGAAAATGGAACCGAACTTCCCACACGCCACTGTGGGGGTTGCTGAGGTCGGGGTGGCGAATTCAGCCGAGAATCGGTGTGAGGGTTCTTTGTATGTGGTGGTGGTGACAAACTCGCCGAGGTGGATGACTTGGCCTCACAACACCTCCTCCTACGATCGGTGTTGGACTCTCCCGTCGAACTCCTCGACGATCCCGCACGGCTCCATTCTCGTGAACACCATCACGATGATCAAAGAAAACCGAACGTTACTAATGAGTCAGAGAAAACTTATCTTAAAAGAATAGAGCCTAAAAGACGCTTTCTCTCGATACCAATCATAACGCCCGTTCCCGGACACCGAGTCCTTATCCGGAAACCGAAACGTTCGGCACGCATAACATTAAATAAATAATATTACACGTAAGCCTCTACTACGTCGTATCAAATAAAAGCAAACGGAAGCAAAAGACTCGGGTAAATTATTCCAAACGTGAGAGAATAGAAATCACTAAAGATAGAAGAAAAATGTAATACTTATTACATTCAAAGGAAACCAACGAAAATCCAATAGTACTAAGATAACTATTACAACCGAACTAATCCAAATCTATGAAACATAAGTGAGTAAATGAATATTAACAAGGTCTTCAACTCCGGCGCCTTCAGACGTCGTCATCAAAGTCCTCCTCGAAAACATCACCAACCTGTTCGTCTTCTCTCCCCCAAACACATAAATAAACATGCATTTGAGGTAAGTACAATGTACATAGTAAGAAGTAGAAGATACAATTTAATTAAAGTTATTATTAAAAGGTTATCTTGGTGAGACCGACTCAATCTAGGGTTCACTGCATGCCCATCGACACGTCGTGACTAACTGTTTCTAACTTAGCTTATCTTTGTTGCGTCATTACCCAAGGACACTGCGCATGGCGTTCATCAGCCTGAAGATATACTTGCTAACTAACGGTGATTAGCACCGATTAGCTCCGGGGTCTCCCCGGTATGCGTATACGTCCGATGGATTTCCTCCACTACCCTTCAGCCGTTTAAGGCCAGCAGTGTTGTCCACCTTTTATGAACGTATCACATCGCCGATATGGAATAGTGTCTAACCGAGAATAGACGATGCTTTATCTTTTACTACACATATGTAAGTATCGATGTGAATTAACTAGCAATCCCTTGTGTTTTCAAGTAAGCTCTCTTATATCTCCTACTCTCGTACTTAGACCACTAGACACGGACAAGTCCTAGCAATTACACAGACATTGATGAACTCTAGTTCATCAAAGCACAAGCCCTTTCATGCCCTTCCGACGGATCCGAACTTCAACTCCCTTTAAGAGTACATTCGGTGTTTTAACTGAACGAATCAGAAGTTCAATCGAGGCTTGTTCATGTTTCATTAATGTTATTTGATCATGAATTAAGATTTAAAATTCTAAACATAGCTTAAAACAACATTATATAGAAAACGGAGGCAATGCGTGCGCATCACTCTGGGATGCGTACGCATTCCTTGCTTAAAAACCTGTTGAAACTCTCTGTTCAAACAATGCGTGCGCATTGTGCTCAATGCGTACGCATTCCCTGACCAGAAGCTATTCTAAACTTTCTGTTTGATCAATGCGTGCGCATTCTTATGAATGCGTACACATCCATCAGACAGCAACCATCCTGAACGAGGCTGAATCACCAATGCGTGCGGATTCCCTTGAATGCGTACGCATTCTGCGTCCAGGAACTAAACTTACAATCCTGCAACAGGAATGCGTGCGCATTGCTAGCCAATGCGTACGCATTCTACGCAAAAAAACCCTAATATCTGATTTCCATCTCTTATCGATCGCTACTCGATCCCAAACATATTTCACATGAATTATAACAGAAAACAACAGAAAAATATAATTTTTAAGATCCAAAACAAGTCTTAATCCTTAGCCATCATCTAAGCTTAAAACTTGATACAATATGCATCAAAACACGATCCAATCTACTCTAAACCATAACTAGATTGTAGGAAGAGCTTCTTACTTGTAGCAAGCTTAATCCAAACAAAAGACGCAGAAAAACAGCAGCAAAACTGATCTTTTCCTGCAGAAGAACATGTGATAAATCCAAACTTATATTAGATTCGATCACACGCTTCTAAACGATAAAAACTACGAATTGACAAGTTTGAATCCATCAAACTCGAACAAGAACAAAACTAGGGCTTAATCATACCTTAAGAAAGCTCCAACTTTCTGATATTGAAACGTCAATCTCCTCACGACGATTCTGTTGCTTGACTCTGATCTGAAAACCGTTATGAATTGACTTAGCAACTGATTGAAAATCCCTCAGCCTTAATCTTGCTCACACACACGCAGAAGACAATTTTGGGGGTGGAAAATCTGATTCAAAAGGTTAGGGAAAACTGATTGGGTTTATTTTCCTTAAATAGGAAAATGCCAATAATTAACCTAATCCTTATTTTCCTTAATTACCCTTACTAATCAGATTTTCTTTCCTCTAATATATATATAAATTTCGAAAAGAACATATATAAAATTACTAAATACTTAAACTCCGAATAAAAGGAACCGAACCTAATATTTCGTTTTCGCAAAAATGACACGTCTGCCCTTTCCCGAAAATCGGAATATTACAAGCATTGTCTTGGTTTTCTGTGTTGTGTAGTGTGCAATGGATATACTAGTACTGAAAGTAAAGTGCTGAATGTAAAAGTGTTCTATATAAAAGAGTGTACAATCTCTAATATATGTCATTCGGTACAATCTTTCTACGACCGTCACCCCATAATATCAATATTAGTATATTTACTTTAAGAAAATTAGCACAATCGGATTAATTCGGGGAAGAATGTAAGATCGATTTACATGTCCACACAATCAAATTGAGAAATAAAAATACTAGTGGGGTACATTTATCGACTCCAATTACACCACTTATTACTAAGAGTTTTCATTTTAGACGTGTTACTAATTTATTTTTGGTTTATGTAATTATTATGTATCTGGTAACATTGTGTATATCCATGCAATGAAATATATATATTTTTTAGTTTGAAATATAGTATAATTTTAGTAAAGAACTAGTAAGTCGTGTGTCTATTCATCGAAGACTTGTATAAAGACAAATACACTGAATGTATTGATTTCTTCACATATCATAATTAATGATACATGTATGCAAATCGTACACTTGACAAGTCAATCATTTGTGCAAAATACATTTCCAAATAATGCAAGGCAAAAAAAATCAGACTCCAAATATAAATTCCACATCAACTCAATTGCTAATTCAAAACATTCATTTGGTATTAAGTGAGAAAATAGCTTTATACAAAAATAAAAAGAGAGATAGTGTTGAAAATCTTTAACGAATTCAATGGCAAAAGCTGTTTATTTGTCTATTGTAATGGTCTTCATGATTTTCATTGCAGGTTTGTCATTTATTCTATTTTTTAAATTTTTTTTTACTTTCACATATCTATAAACTGTATTATATATAACTAATGTTATTAAGTTTGTATAATACTACATGGTAGCGGGAGTAATGGCGCGAACAATTAGTACAAATCCAGTACCTCAACCTGAGAATACTTGCACGGTAGAAATGGACCCCAGGCAATGCGTTTTTGGTTTCTGTAAAATGGAATGCACAAAACAGTACAATGGTACTGCGTTTTGTCAGAAGAATGCTTGTTATTGCAATATTATATGTTGAAAGAAATTATATCCAAATACACAGAACACATTCTAAGAGAATACCGTTAGTATATCTTTTGGTAGTGATATATAATAAAGTTGTACTACTTTCACCAATACTGATAATTTAGCAATGAAATCAAAAATGTGTTTTGCTTATTGCAGTTTTTTGTTTTTGGTCGTTGTTGTTGTATTATCAAAATGTCAATCTATCTATGATTAGGATTTGGTATATTGTAAAATTTATTCTTTATTGCAACCTATGTTAAATGGAATAATTGATTGTGCCAATATAACACAATTAAATATCTCTATTCCACCGTGTGTAATCTATTTAGCAAGGTCAAAGACACCAACACGTGTTATATGTCATTTCCACCATAATGTTGTATGAAGTGTGATGGAGACATAACATTTAGAGAAAATTCATTAAATACCTATATCTCCGTTAGAACTTTTTTTAGAGAAAATGGAATGAAATGAAACTGTTGGAATTAGATGCAATGGAATGGAATGATATAATTCCATTATTGCATTTGGTAGGCAATGGAATGGAATCGTTTTTTGTTTCAGAGTTTATTTTCTATTCCATTCCGGCCATACCATTGCATTTTTTATGGAATGAAAATCATCCATTTCATTCTTCCATTGCAAAACACGCCAAATTTATGGAATGGAATGAAAAAAGCATTCCATTCCATTCCATTCCATTACCACAATCCAAACGTGCCATTAGCTTCAAATTTGTTTTTTTGTACACTACATTTTTTTCCTACCCTACCTTAAAATAGACAATACAAACTATAATTTAGGGTGCTACCACTTTAATTTTGCCAACGGTACCATCATATGGTGGAAGGAACCGCCATAAATTTAAAAAACTTGATGTAGGAGATCATTATTCAACTAGTATTTTGTTTATGCTTTAAGTTAATAGATATCCAAATGGGATATTTTTGTGTGTTTATGTTTTAGCTATATGTGATTTTAAGCCGATAAATACATTTACTATCCTAAATGTTATGTTATTTTTTAATCTTGAAACCTCTTTTCATGAATAAAAATCTTAAGAGTTTGGGTTCGCTTCATTTTTTTCTTTTACATTGGAGATCAATCGATTACATCATTGGTATTATAGCAAGGATTTCTCTTAGATGAGTTGGGTAGATGGTTGGATCAGTGATGGTTTTCGGAATTTGTAAGTCCGATTGAATATTTCGTTGAAGCTAGGCCCAAAGTTTGATTCTTTCGCACCAAAACTGAATCGAATTTCGATTATGCAAAGACATCATTCAAATTATGATACCCAACAAGTTGAGCAAGATCTACCTCCTGTATCTACAACTTCCACAAGTTGAGCATGATCTACCTCGTGAATCAAATTTCGAATATGCAAAGACACCATTCATATTATATACCGCCATAGGACATTCATAAGATCTCTATCGTGTCTTTTTCATCTTCTACTCCATCATGTTACATAATTTATAACTAGTTAAAATACACACGCAGCACACGGGGGAGCTAATGGGATTGTCATAATGCAAACAAAAAAATCTAGGCTCGTTTTTCTTAACGACCTAAGACTTCAAAAACCAAAATAAAATAACATTTAATCTGTATGTTTAGTTCATGATGAATCGGAGTTGATAATGTCGGAATTATCACAGACGAATTAAGTGGTGGATATCTAGATAATTATGTGTGATTTTTCTACTTTTTATGTCATTTAGTCACAAGAACAATATGAAGATCAAGTATCGTAAATGTGGCTGTTTTGGGGGGATTATGGTTGTGTCAATGTGGCTGTCATTTACCATTTAGGGTAAGGGAACAAGCCAAAATAATGTAGTTCTAGTGTGTGGGAAGAAGCCGCTATTTACAGATGCCATAGTCGGCGGTTACAAAGGCGGTAAAAGATTATGCTTGTCGTCAAACAAGCTCTGTAGGGCGAGCTCTGACTGGGGAGACCTTGTAACATGGCCGTTGTGGGCTCTATGCTATTGTTTTCTTGTGTATATTTTCCAAGTTAAGCGGGCTTGGTCCGAGCTGGGGGACGACGAGCTAGAGGGGCGAACAGGTCGGCCTCCAGTGCCTGTGAGTTGAGTTGGATACTTGGTTTAACTGTCGTCTTCCGTCTCGGCTGATGGCGAGGACCGTAAAGGCATGAGGCAGGCTCTTTTACGTTGGTTTGGCTCGGCTTTATGATGGCGAGATAGCTGGGCTGCAGGTTTTATCCTTTCCTGGGCTTATGCATGGGCCACGTTTTGGATCCGCGCGCTTTTGTCGGGCTTCGTATATCAATGTCCCCTACTCATTGATTTATTCATGGTGCACTCATGAATACGTCAATGAGTAAGTTCATATTGATTCACCATATTCTGAGATATGCGTTGTTGAACGACCTTGCTGATGTTGTGCCGAAGAAACCGGGCTTAGTTGCGTGAACTCTCGAGAGCGTGTCTGTTACAGTATAAGTGATTAAGGGAATACAGAGTGCAGTCTGCTGAGGAACTCAGCAGACCACATGAAGTCTTAATAGTTTTTTGAGTTGTTTAGTATAGTAAACGGTTATTCAGACATAGTTTGTTGTAACCGTTTGTAACTTACTTTTAACTGATTCATGAGGTGTATGAAGCTATAAATACCCCATGAATATGAGCATTGTAACTAACTTGTTGATTTTAGTTCAATAAAATTGATTCCGCATTTTATTTACTTTATGTTTGTTATTCTACAAAATTCAACATGGTATCAAGAAGAAATTTAAGAATTTCTGAAAGTTTTCCTGCGTTTTCTCTGGTTATTGAAGAATCTTGAGAGAATTCTTCATCCTTTCGGTATTTTTCAGTTTCTTGAGAGTAAAATATGATCTTTTTCTAATTTTTTGATCATTTCTTGATATATCTAAGTACAACTGATGTAAATGTTGTTTTTGATCTTGTTCATATGGATATTTGGAGTCCTTTGAAACAACATATTATGAATAGACAACAATATTTCTTTACTATTGTAGGTTATTTTTCTAGATTTACTTGAGTTTCTCTTATGAGGCATAAATCTGAAGCTTCTAATTGTTAGGAAATCAACGCAGAAACACAGCGGAATTTAAAATTTTATTTCTTTTGACCAGGATCGACTTCGTTTAAGCAATAAACAAATAAACTAGTAGACGGTGGTTACCTTGGTTGATCTAAAAGATCGACGCTTTGACCGTCTAAGAAGGGTAGTGATGCACGGAGCCGGCCAAGTGTTCGGGCTCTACCAGTGATCCACACGAACAGCCCGCCGGAATCCATCATTGGATTGCTACTAGAAAAATCAGTTGCTAGACCCGCCTTTATCTCTCTCTAAACTCTCTAAAAACCTTTCTATTTTTCACAAGAACTATTAGCTCTTGGAATTCTGTTGTACAAAAGAGATAGCCAAGTCTCTCTTAAATAGGGTGACATGCGCCCCATGCACTTCCCAATCTGATTGGGATTAGATTTTAGTAGATTGATGAGAAAGAAAACATTTTCCTAATAAAATAAGGAAAATCCCTTTGATTGATTTACCTCATTTAATATTCAATATCTTATATTAAATATTTTTCCTAAGATATGTATCCAATACATGTGGCGCCTCCTCCCATTAATTTGGGAATTAATATTTTCTTTAATTAATATAATACTATGATTAATTAATTTGCAAAATACGTGTAAATCATATATATATATATATATATATATATATATATATATATATATATATATATATATATATATATATATATATATATATATATATTTTTTTTTGAAATACACATACACTATGTGTATATTTAATAAATCAACATAATTAATATCTTGTATTATATTTATTCATAATAAATAAATACCACCATATTAATTTACCACTATAACCTTTATAGTATGAGATAAATTCTTTCCTTATTTGGTTATCAACTATAACCGCATTTTAATCCGGCTAGATGTTCATATGTGTGTGACCTGATAGGCTTCCGAATAAGTTGACCGTTGGCACAAAGTGTAAATTACGAAAATGCCCTTCATACCTAGCGATCACGGGATAGCGTCTAGCAACACATCGTGACCCCCAATCATCGGAAGAGTCAAATGCAATGACTACTACCTTTCATGTGAAACAGTTACCGTGTAAATAGAATCCTATCGCTGTAATAATATCCATACGGTCGTTCGTCAAGTGTCAAACATCAACAACCGTATCTTGTAATCTGGTTATCATGCTCTCTAGAAGTAATTCATTTACTTCCACTTTGCAAAGATTCACGAGAGTAAGACATTCCTTATAAGAAGGCCCTTTCGGATATTCACCCTTGCTAATAGGGTACGCGATTTCCGGACGACAAAACATGTATACTTTGCATGCTTCAGTATCACACACAATCATTACCGCATGATCGCCCCGTGGCTAGGGGAAACCTCAATAGTGTCAAAGCATGACAATCCACACCGTGATGCCATGTAGACTGGTCCTAAGGATAATTACACAACCGCCACATAGTGTGACACATAACAGTGTAAGTGGGTCAGTCTAACATACGCATTCTCTAATACACGTCCACGTATAGTCTAAGTGTCTCTACACTTCGATAGACGAGATCTATCCCTGCCCTTAAAGACAGAAGACCTCTAAAACGTGCTAGTTTGTTTGTACTATCAATGTCCTGTTTGATAGTACATAAGCCTAGCGACATTTAAGTATCAAACTTATTAAAGCGATTAGAGATCTCATCAACCATAATCGCCTATCATGGTTTCTCTATCACAGTTTAATACTAAGGACGTTATCATATAAAAATTCATAATTAGTTCTTTAAGGAACAAACATATGACAACAGAAAAGCCATTTATTATATATGTATAATCATAAAAAAAAAACAGTAGAAATGATCCGACCCGGTCGGATCTGGTCCAACCCAATTGGGTTTAGGACACTATTCAACAATCTCCCACTTGGCCTAAAACCAATCACTCGTACACACAAGACCAAGTTGAAATACAAGAATCTCTTGCAATACTCGCAACCAGCCCTAGCTGTGAACGAATCGCTATCCATTGGGACTCAGAAAATCTTCATACCATGCTCTAAATGACCAAGTCAAATGAACCGCCTCAACACACACATGAATCTCTGACGAGACCCTGTAGAAAAGGTGGAATAACCATACAAGGTTCACGAATGAACCTTATTATATCCATGTACTGCTCACGCTGCACATCTAAGGTACTACTGTGTTTTGGATAAGTTGTAGAATTTACAGTGACCCATAGCCAGAAACATTTCCAGCTCACTGTATCACTTAATTAAAGTGACTGAAAACCCAAACTGTAGCTCCCACTCGCCTCATAAGACTCGGGATACACGTCTGTACATCTATATTTATCTAATTCCAAGTTTTGATAAACTAGGAAACCATCCTTAACTTTTTTAAGGATATTCTCGACATTCACCAGATTCACTTTCATACTTGCTCATGACTCTTCATGGACTATGATCTGGCATTACTTTTGTGATGGTTCCTATTGTAGTAGCAAAGGAAACCTTCCATAAGCATCATCTTTCACCTTGTCTTTAGGACTAACGTCCTATCATAGATAGATCTTGAGAACACTGGCTAGCAGTATCTCCTGTCGCGATCTATGCTAAACTGTTTTAGCATCACAGCTGTATAGGTAAACTATAAACTAACAGCAGTTAAACCTATCACTATAGATTCTTATTTCAAAAATAAGAAATGCTAATCCAAGTGCTTTCGAAAAGACCTTGAACTACCAAACATTAATTGACTGTGACATGGGGTGATAATTACCGAGAGAGATATGATAACGCCCTAAATGGTACCATTAATTATACTCTTATTCACCCCAAATTCTGCTCAAGAGAGGAAAGATAGGCTCGTTATTATGTGGAATATGTGTTAAATTCTATGTGCATGTTTCCAGGATCGTAATTCTGCATCTAAGTTATTTTCCCAAAGATTTGGTATTGTTTTGTATCGTTTTGCATGTTTTACAGGATGTCCTGAATCTGGAGCATTGGAGAATGGATCACGGACCAAAAGGATTATATTGGGCGAGTGATAGAAGTCCAAGAAGGAGTCTCGTTGAAGAAAAGAAGAAAAGTCGGCCCGGTTTACCGAGGGCTAGGGCGGTAAACCGAGGACTTGTTGGACACTTAAATTGATTCATGTCGCCTTTAATAGGTCGGTCGGGTTTTTGAGAGTCATAAGTCGTTCATTGTATCTAAATAAGGCCACAGTTACAGATTATTGTATAAGTTCTTAATAAGCACTCAATTATATTTCTTATATATACGATTTGATGAAATAAAGTTATTCCAAGATTTTGAGGAGTTGTTTCCGGTTTTCTCCCTTTCTCTACATCTCTAGCTTGAGTAGATCGAGCTAGATCTCCATCATTGAAGGTATGAAGCTTTGAACATTCCTTTTTGTCTTCAATATGGTAGATATGTTCGTATTTATGTGTTTTAGATAATCTGCATGTTTAAAGACCCCATGATTTACTTAGATTAATCGTAATTGAGCAATGTAGATCCAGGAATAGGAATAGCTGACCCCGGTAAACCGGCGATCTATACCGGTATACCGAGGCAATATTTAGAAAACCTAAAACTGGGATTCACTACAGCTACGTTGATCGACGTGTTTAATTAATGATGAGGTTAGATCTGGCCAATCTGCTTATTGTAATCATAAAACTAGCATGAAATACGAATAGTGAAGTGTTAGTTTGGACATAGTCTTGAATGGACCCTAGGAACGTGATGATCAATGTCAACAGCTGGCTAGGCGGGTTAGCGGTATGAGTTAGCGCTCCATATCGGAAATTCTAATTCTTTATACGTATGGGCTATTACGGACCAATTAAGGAGGGTAGCTTGCATATAGATTGTCTACTACCATTGTCGGAGTAGATAGGGTTAGGAGTTGCACCCATAGCTGATAATGATAAATAAAACGAAAGCTCGCTCGATTAATTTAAGGAAATTATGTGGGGAAGTAAACGTAACGATTAACTAATCCAAGTTAGTAGATCGGTGAGAAGAGGGGGAGAAATACCAAGTTTGTTTTATGTTCATTGTTGGCCCCTGGCCGCCTCTATGTGGCTTCTTAATTAGGTTAGAATTATTTATACTTATAGTTGCATTGTCTCTGAGAGATCGACCTTGACTCGCATTTACTATACTACGATGTACCTAGTATTCTTGCTAGTAATATCGACGTTAGTGACTTACACGCGATCAAGATTTTTGGCGCCGTTTCCGGGGACAATGGCCAATTTTAAATATAAACTTTTTAATTTTGATTAAGAAGTCATTTTTATTTTATTTTATTTTATTTTATTTTATTTTGAGTCTTGAGTCGTTCTGGATCAAACCTGTACCAGTTAATCTTCCAGAATAAGAAATTTTAGGCCCGGTTTACCGAGGGCAACCCCTGATTTACCGAGGCCTGGAAAATCAAATTCTGAACAGCCTTTGTCATTCTGTGTTATTCGCTGTTGATTTTAGTTAGTAGGTCCACAACTGTTGGGATCATACCCAATTGAAGTGGAAGTTGCTAACCTTTTCTTTGTTTTATTTGTTTTTTTTTTTGCAGGAAGATCAGAACACTTCAGAGATTCGATCAAATCGGAGTTGAAAAAGAACAAACAAGTCAAGCAATATGCCTCGGACAATATTGAACATCACACCAATTTCCATGTATCTTGGATCCGCCATCAGGGAGCAATACGAAGCGGATAAGAAGCGGGTGGAAAAGAGAAAGAAGCAATCAAGCACGAGCCTGAAGAGAACTTAAAGGAGTATAGCGCGTATCGCCCAGGTGAATTCCTTATCGAGTTAATTGACATATCGTCTTCAGATTATGATTCTGATGATCCTGAAGAGGATCCCGACACAGTATTCTCTGAGCCTGAGGATTACCTAGACTCAGACACCGTGGTGAAGTTAGAAGACCCTGGCACGTTTCGACTCCCGATTTCTGTCAATGACATATTAGTAGGATTAGGTCTCTGCGACTCTGGCTCGAGTTGCAACATTCTACCTTTTTCCCTCTGCCAAAAGATTAAACTTCCGGTCATTATGAATCAAACCCGAACCATGACTTTCATCGATAGGACTAGAGATATACCTGCCGGTCTGCTTAGGAAATGCACGATAAAGGAAGGAGGGTTCACTTTTCCAAATGATTTCACGGTTATAGACGTACCTGAGCACCCAAGTGCCCCAGTTTTGTTAGGAAGACCTTTCTTAGCGACAAGCAGAGCAGTCACGGATTTTGATAATGAGGAGATCACTTTGAGGTTGAATAATGATGCAGTATCTTTCAAAATCTTAGAGCCCCTAGATAATAGGCGGGAAAGTTGCAAGATGACGTATGATTAGGTGAGGTGGAAATTATGGAGATAGAGAAGGAAGGGCATAAACATCGAGAGGCTGTATTAGAAACCGTTGAGCAGGAATTCATGAGACTAATGCATAGAGAGAGAGAGAGAGAAAGAGAAGAGAAGGCCACAACAAGAGGCTCACGGAAGCTAGTCATTCCGTATTTCATAGTGAACGATTTGAGCCTAAAGTAGGAAATGTGGAATCCTTGGGCATCATGGTCAAATCTCGACGCAGCGGCAGACCTAGTACGCAAGCTAAGAGAGAAAGGTGTCCTAGGAAGAGAGCTCAAAAAGGTTCTTTTCCCTAGATTTCTCTGTTCTCCAATCTGCACTCTTTACTTAATACCCACTATCCCACCAAATCAGCTTTTCAATCTGTCATCCCCTCGAATCCCTCACCCTAATTACTCATATACCCACTATCCCACCAAATCCTTCCACCTTCAATCATTTTTTCTAATTTAACCACCCATTCACCACCATTATCATCATTCCCATCTACTATCTTCTCCTTAAATCACAAAACATTCTTCCATTTCTCATTCTTCCGAAATCCGACCACCATCACCACCACTATCACCACCACATCTCTACCAAAACCAAGCCTTTCTTCCATTTTTCCAACCAAATCACCAACCATATCATTCTCCTCCATCCCTATTCTTGATTAGTGTTGCTGTGCTAGTGAAGTGCTGCAGTTCTTCATCTTCCATTACTAGAAGCAATGTCCCAGTCAGAATTTAGAAAAAATCAGGCCAGTAAATCGAGCCTAACTACCGGTTTACCGAGGGTCATTTTTCCAGAATCAGCATCATGTTCAGGACCTGTTATTGTCCAGGATGGGTCCAAACCGTAGCCAATCTGTCCTTCATCCCAGTGGTTATCAGACTATCTACGGAGATGCTGGCCCCTTGATAGAAGGGGTTGAGCAGTTCCATTCATTAGCTATCTATGAGTCATTCTGAGGGCATTGGAATGCAAGACCTGTTGCTCGAGAACGGGGCGTAGAACTAGACGATTGCGGAGAAATCTTGCCATGAGCCTTGCAAGAACAAGACATTCTAGACATGGCAGATGCACCGACACGGTTCAACGCCACGGTGGTAAGGGAATTTTATGCTTATGTTTCGCATAACCCAGGAGCTACTTTTGTGATGGTCTGGGTGTTAAAGTTGACTTTTCGATCGAGCGGATCAATGAGTATTATGGGGTTCGCAATCCACCAATGGGCCCAGAAGAGTACACATCCTCGAGCAATGTTGAGGATCTTGAGAGAACGGATATGATAGCTGAGTACTTTGGGGTCTAATAGAAGCTCAATCCTATGGGATCCCCCACCATCGTCCTGGAAAACGAGCTATCCTGGGATAGGAAGGTGGTTAATCGATTTATCTGTGCTCGCTTTACGCCGACCAAGCACACGGTGTCTGCTCACACCGAAGAGGGCAGAGTTGATGTTCTACCTAGAGCGAGATCTCCGGTCAACATCGGTCTCCTGATGCATAGCAGTATTCACGAGCTTGCTGCCACATCTGAGCACGAGCAGTTGCCGTATGGACCGATGATTGACATGTTCGCTTTGGAGAACGAGGTCAAAGTTCTGGTTAGTGATGAGTGAGAAGACCCTGAGCCGATGATTAGTTCACAGTCCATTTCAAAAAGGCAAAGACGGGTCAGTTCGAGATCAGAGAGAGTATACTCCGGTCCACGGAGCACCTCGGACTCAGAAAGCCTTGATAGAGGAGCACTCGCAAGAGATTGCGTGTCTACATCGCAAGATGGACAGAATTATAGACTTTCTAAGAGTTCCACCTGCTACCCCACCACCTTGGATTGTCCCTCGTTATAGAGCATCTTCTTCTACCGCTGCTGCTTCCAGTTCTGGACCACCTCCCGGTTTTGAGCCTAGAGATGACTAGGAGGATTATTATGACGAGGACTAGTTTTTTTCTTCTTTTTATTGTTGTTCTTTTCCCTTTTCTTATGTACATTTTTATTTTTCTTTCCGATCGAGTTGATGTAGCAGAATTTTAATAATATAATGAATTTGACGGCTTGATTTGTTTGGAGTTATTTATTTTCTCTTTTACTGCCGCCATTTTATTATACGGTTTCTTGTCACCATCATTCTTCTTGGTTTGTTTGAGATACTTAGCACAGATTCTTCATGGATTACTTCCAAGAGCCCGATGATTTATACGATGATCCATTTCTTCTTTGGTTCCACCCTTAACCGAAGCTAAGTTCCTTTTCATTTTTCGTTTTTCATCTTACACATTAGGGACAATGTTTCGTTTAAGTGAGGGGTAAGGAACGTCACTTAGCTTCTTAGCATTATATTCCGTAAATTACGTGATTATATTGATTCTCTTTGATGCAAAATTCACCCCTTAGACTTAGATTCATTTCGATAGAATTTTGAAAAAATATGACATCTTTGATCTTTTTGAGTTAATTGACTTCATCTTCGTTTCACTTTGCACAAGTAAAAGTAAGTGCCCACTTCTTAAGTAGTGGTGTTTTAAGCACATGTTCTGTTGTGAGCCTCCATTTTAAGCACATATAACTCGCTTTCCTTAGTGTGTAGTCGATAGCATATTGCTTTGACTAGAGTTGACCCTGGCTTTATCCCGAATTATGTTTCACCAACGCTTATAAAGGCAAAGGAATTTTGGATTCGGTAGTTTATCAAGAGTGGGGCCATGAGGATAGATAAATAAATGAGAGTTCACCCACCAACAAAGAGAAGTGCATTGAAATATATACATCTATATTCTCTTTGGCAAAATTTGAGTCGATGGATCCTAAGACGCACGACTTTTGCATAGACCGATAAACGCGAGCCTAAGAGTAATATATATTGGTTCTCGATCAGCCTCGCCAGTTAAATTGAATAATAAATAACATGTTCGAGACTGGTTAGTTCGACTACGGGTTGACGTAATGTGAGATTGTCTGCATTACTAAGTGGTTGTGAAAGTTATTGCACACACACATTGGCTCGTGACATGAATAGTGTTTAATGCGTTACTGATGGATATGAGTGGCATGATCTTGATCTTGACTTTGTGAAGCAGATTTTTTTTTAATTAACTTGTGTGCTGATCAGGATGTTATTTTCTTTTCGCCTTTTTGCTCGGGACAATCAAAAGCTAAGTGGGGGGTAGTTGATAACACCCTAAATGGTACCATTAATTATACTCTTATTCACCCCAAATTCTGCTCAAGAGAGGATACATAGGATCGTTATTATATGGAATATGTGTTAAATGCTCTGTGCACGTTTCTAGGATCGTAATTCTGCATCTATGTTATTTTCCCAAAGATTTGGTACTGTTTTGTCTTGTTTTGCGTGTTTTACAGGATGTACCGAATCTGGAGCATTGGAGAATGGATCTGGACCAAAAGGAGTATATTGAGCCTAGCAATTGAAGTCCAAGAAGGATTCTGCTGAAGAAAAAGAAGAAAAGTCAGCCCGGTTTACCGAGGGCTAAGGCCGGTAAATCGAGGACTTGTTGGACACGAAATTGATTCTACCCCTCTACTAGGTCGGTTAGGGTTTTAGAGAGTTATAAGTCGGTCATTGTATCTATATAAGGCCACAGTTATAGATTATTTTATAAGTTCTTAATAAGCACTCAATTATATTCAATCTTATATATACGATTTGATGAAATAAAGTTATTCCAAGCTTTTGATGAGTTATTTCTGGTTTTCTCCCTTTCTCTACATCTCTAGCTTGAGTAGATTGAGCTAGATCTCCATCATTGAAGGTATGAAGCTTTGAACATATCTTTTTGTCTTCAGTATGGTAGATTTATTCGTATTTATGCTTTTTAGTTAATCTGCTTGTTTAAAGACCCCATGATTTACTTAGATTAATCTTAATTGAGCAATGTAGATCCAGGAATAGGAATAGCTGACCCCGGTAAATCGGCAGTCTATACCGGTTTACCGAGGCAATATTTAGAAAAACCTAAAACTAGGATTCACTACAGCTACGTTCATCGACGGGTTCAATTAACAATAGGTTAGATCTGGCCAATCTGCTTATTTTAATCATAAAACTAGCATGAAATATGAATAGTGAAGTGTTAGTTTGGACATAGCCTTGAATGGACCCTAGGAATGTGCTGATCAATGTCGACAGCTGTCTAGGAGGGTTAGCGGTACGAGTTAGAGCTCGATATCGGCAATTCTACTTCTTTATGCGTATGGGCTATTACGGACCAATTAAGGAGGGTAGCTTGCGTATAAATTGTCTACTACAATTGTCGGAGTAGATAGGGTTAGGAGTTGCACCCGTAGCGGATAATGATAATTAAAATGAAAGCTCGCTCGATTAATTTAAGGAAATTGTGTGGGGAAGTAAACGTAAATATTAACTAATCCAAGTTAGTAGATCGGTGAGAAGAGGGGGAGAAATACCAAGCATGTTTTATGTTCATTGTTGGTCCATGACCGCCTCTATGTTGCTTCTTAATTAGGTTAGAATCGTTTATACTTATAGTTGCATTGTCTCTATGGGGTCGACCTTGACTCGTATTTACTATACTACGATGTACCTAGTATTCTTGCTAGTAATATGGACGTTAGTGACTTACACGCGATCAAGATATCCAATACCTTACTCAAAATTTGTAACATACTCTCACTATCCATCTTGCATGCTTTTGATCATCTTGTAGGCATGATTGCATGGCATGAAGGAGGATTAGATGATGTTACATTGATGATTTGCATGGGAGAAAGGAGATAATGATAGACTTGCAATTAAAAATCAAGAATGCTGAGAATTAGGGTTTGCATCTTTGTCCAACTGAGCAAAGCAAGGCGTCGAACTAATGAACCAGCGTCCAAAGCTCAGTCCATGTCCAGACGGACATTCAAGGTGCCAAACGAGCGTCCCATGCAGAAATTTAGTACAGAGTTGTAGCAAACACATCGGACGAACGTCCATGCATTGAGACGAGCATCCAGGGAGAGCGGCGTGCGTGAGTCTTGAGATTTCAGCAAGCGAGCGTCTCGGCTCCGTCCGAAAGCTACGGACGGGCGCCCAAGATCAGGACGGCGCCCGGCCAAAACATCAGATAGCGGCCGACATTGATTTCTATTTAAACAGCCGCATGTTGAACCCTAATTTCATTCCCATACCATTGATCCAGCCGCAGAATACAATTCTGAAGAGCAGCCGCATAAACATAAAAAAAAAACCCTAAAAAGAAGATGATTTCTTCCAATCCAATAATCATGATTAACAACATGATTGTTGGCTAAGCACAGCGCGGTGGGACAACGGATGAAACCGATCAACATCAACACCAACTAGAGAGATTTTTGCTGTATTTTTAGTGAGTTAAGTTACAGTTTTTCGTCAATTGGATATCGTTTTATATTGTTTACGTTTTATTTGAATCGAGAGATCGATAAAACTATCTTTTTGTTTGGATTTGTATGAGAATATTATTCAAACTTAGATCTTTTCAATTGATGCACTTAATTATAATTCGAGAGATCGTTTATAGTTAATTGAGTAGAGTGTTGGAAACAAACTCATGATCGTGTTTTGCATGTTGTTTAGTTTTACTTGAAAATGAAAACGAAACCCTAGAATTCGTTTAAAGAGATTTAATCAAATTCGTGATAGATCATTACTAAAAATCGTATCTTTAACTTGCCATCTAGTTGGGGTTAGGTTGGTTGATTGGTGGATTCCCGTTGCCTTGCCATTCTTTTTAATTACTTGATAAATCGAATAGTTCGTATCAATTTGATTGCTACGTTTAGTTGTTTTAGGAACCCTAGATGTTAATTGTTATTTTTACGCAAATTTTACGTTCCAAGTTCTTTGTTCATCGTAATTCTTGTTCATTATTTCATAATTAGTATAAACTTTAGTTTTCGTTAATAGTCGTGACATAATCGATAGAATAATTGTTCCTTGATCCGATAAACATTCCACTCCTTAGGATGACCCGTTAACATCCTATACTACGATCCTTATACTTGGGGTGTTTCGGTTTATAAATTATAAAACTAGTTTTTACCGAGCAAGAGACGGCGTTGGCTCTCAGAGCATCCGGAAGGATTGATCAATAATGTAAGTATTATAGATAGCTTTAGCCCAAATACCTTTTTTCTGCCTTAAACGGACCCATAACTTGATCGCAAAAGTGTCATTCACATCAAAAAGGCTGTGTACCCCCAAACCACCTTCCGAAGTCGGCGTACATAATTTATCCCAAGATTTCCAAAGTGAATTCGGCCCCGCGTCAGTCCACTATCCCACAGACTAGGACACTTTCCAGATAAGAGACTGCAAGTCATTAATTCACAGTCTGCTAATGTCAAATTTTGTGATCATGATATTTGTTATGTCTTCCCTATGGCAAAATTAAAGAAAAATCCCTTTCCATTAACTACAGCAGATGTAAATGTTTTTTTTATCTTGCTCATATGGTTATTTCGGGTCCTTTGAAACAACATACTATGAATGGACAACAATGTTTTCTTACTATTATAGACGATTTTTCTAGATTTACTTGGGTTTTTCTTGTGAGGCGTAAATCTGAAGCTTCTGATCTTGTGAAATCCTTTGTTAGGTTTTCCTCTACTCAGTTTCATAAAATTATTAGATCTAACAATGGAGCTGAGTTTCCGCTTACTGACTTTTATGCTCAGCAAGGCATTATACATCGGACATCTTCTGTCAACACACCTTAGCAGAATGGAATTGTTAGAAGGAATTATCAATATTTGCAGAATGTTGCCAGAGTCTGAGGTTCCAGAGTAATTTACCCATTGAGTATTGGGGTTTTTGTCTTTTACATGCTATAAAGTTGATTAATGTCACACCTACATCACTGTTGAAGGAAAGTACTCCACATGAAGTGCTTTATGGCACTAAACCAGATTAGTCAGTGTTTAAAGTTTTTGGATGCCTAGTTTTTTTTTTTGCACACTTCAGCTGTACATGAAAAAATTTGATTCCAGGTGTAGGACCTGTGTATATCTTGGAAACTCAAACACCTCCAAGATTTCCATTCTTTTAGACATCACCAACAAATATATCTCTGTTGCTAAAAAAATACTCAATTTCATGAGACTTATTTTCCTCTATTTCAACGGGTACTAGGAAAATCTAGAAATCTTACTGATATGCTTGTGCCATTACCAGTCATGGACATTTTTTTTGTAACTAGCATTTGATGCTGCAGAATAAACCAATTTAAAAATTGGATAACATGCTCGATAGGACATGAGTTCTAGTATCATAAGTGTTTCTTCATTGGACCGTCCATGAATTTGATCAATTACTCTTCTTGCTTTGTCAGGAGACATAGGTATATGGTGGCCAAAAACATATACCTCTAACACACTTTTTTTGTTGTACGATTTTCAATATTTTGTTTATGTACAACTACAAAATAACTAGAGCTCTAATTTTCGTTTTATTAGATTAATATCAGTGGATTTTTTATTTTTTATCAGTCATTCATTGAATGATAAATAACTACAAGTGACGGAGATACTCGATTTAAATAACAAAAAATCAAATATTTAAAAGTTGTATCAAGAATGACTGGAAAGGTGGAAACAAGACCATATATAATTTGATCATTATGAACAAATCCAACCGACCAGTGAATCAGTAAGATTTCCTTTTCCATAGAATCTTTTGCATTCACAGCTTCCATCATTCCCATCGCTTCTTACTTAATGCTTAGGTTTGAATTTTACAATGGAGCTCGTCATGAAAGTTGTTCTTGAGTCAATTTTCTAAGTCTTCATTGGCTTGAAGCTCTTGATTTTTTTTGTTTTGCTCTAGGAAAAATAAGAGTCATTTACTTAAGATGAATCTTGTTGTGAATGAACAAGATATCGAGGAATTGTTATTAGTTAGTTCAATTCAAAAAAGACCAAGGTAAAAAAGAAAATTTGGGTTGCGCTATATATATGAAAGAGTATACAATAATGATGTATTTAGCAAGTCAAGTCGCATGGTCTAATAATGAAAATTCTGATTAGTTGATAATATTCTGGTTATTGGTTGGGTATTTTGTGAAAGATTCCTATGAAAAGTTTCATTAACAACTGTAAAGCTTCCGCATAATTTCCTTCGGATTGAGCTGACATCCGTTACGATCGCCATTCAATGAAAAGAATCTCCGTTTCAGAAACGTACATGAGATTAAAAAAATTGGAGCGTGAAGTGCAATTTGATCCGTTTTGAGAGGGTCCATATTACTATTTATAGCTTGATGCACTATCTCCCATCAACCCTTTGAGTGAAATGAGGCAAAAGAAAAGGAAGGAAAATCCATGGACCGACCCCATCATCTCCACCCCGTAGAACTACGAGATCACCCCAAGGGCGCCGGCATCCGGGGTCATGGACCGACCATAGAACCCTGTTCAATAAGTGGAACGCATTAGTTGTCCGCTCTCGGGTTGGGCGTAAGGGTCGGAGAAGGGCAATAACTCATTCTTAAAACCAGCGTTATTAAGACCGTCCCTGCGGAAAGGAAAAAGAATATCACGCTAATCCTTTCGGGAAGGGAGGATTAGGGAAATCCTATTGATTGTAGCTTTCTCCAGATCCAGTCCTCCGGGAAAAGCATGAAAAAAAGGCTCGAATGATATGATCCCTCCGTGGTTAGGGGTGAAATGCCACTCGAACCCAGAGCTAGCGGGTTCTCCCGAAATACGTTGAGGCGCGCAGCTGGATTTGGAAATCTAGGGGTAAAGCACTGTTTCGGTTTGCCTTGGTATCGTGTTCATACTGTTGTATTGAATGATCCCGGCCGATTGCTTTCAGTTCATATAATGCATATGGCTTTGGTTGCTGGTTGGGCTGGTTCGATGGCTCTCTATGAATTAGCAATTTTTGATCCTTCTGATCCTGTTCTTGATCCAATGTGGAGACAAAGATTTGCGCCTCCTCGGTAAATGTCTTAGTAGAAGAAATGATTTTTTGGAACTGAGGGCAATTTAGGAGGAATCAATGCGAGGACATCAATTCAAATCCTCAATTTTCGAATTGAGAGGGATCAAGAATTCTCACTATTTATTAGATTCATGGACCCAATTCAATTCAGTGGGATCTTTCATTCACATTTTTTTCCGCCAAGAACGTTTTCTAAAACTCTTTGACCTTCGAATTTGGAGTATCCTACTTTCACGCTTTAATTCCTGTTTCAAAAATAGATAATTTTGTATCTAACTGTATAAAGCCGGGTGCAGATCTATGAATGGGAGATATTGTCCGAGTATCTACAGGCCCTAAATTATCAATAGGTTCTCCAAGCACGTTGAAAATTCGTCCCAGAGTCACTCCACCTACCGGAACACTTAGAGGAGCTCCCGTGCATATTTGGACCAATTCAGGGTGAAAAATGGAGCTGCTCCCTCAGCAAAACTAGGATAAAATTGAGCCAAAATATCTCAATTCAAGATAAATTCATGAGGGATTCTTATTGGTTGGAACGTCCAGTTACCTTGGACGAAATTTGATATCCTTTTTTCCTTCCATACAATCATTTTTTTCCGCAAGGGATCGTAATGTCTTTTCTACGGACTGACGGGTCTATTTATTAGTTCCTATTTGTGAAGGGATATAGTGCATCAAGCTGTTCGCAAGGGCCAACTTGATCCTCTTCCCCAGGGATCTCATCAGATGAGGGAACCCTGGGAGAGCCGCCGACTCCAACTACCGTCCATGTACGATCCATACTAGATCGACCAGCCGCCCATCCTACCTCCTCTACGTCTCTCGTGACCTATCTTTGTCTCAATAGAGTCGTTCAGTGGCATGTTTCGGTCCGCTCCCATTTCGCTCGCCGCTACTACGGGAATCGCTTTTGCTTTCTTTTCCTCGGCTACTAAGATGTTTGGTATGCCAGGTTGTCTCTTTCTCGCCCATGGATTCAAAGAAGATCCGAAAGGTTGCCCTATTTGGGAATCTCCGGATCTATGCTTATTTTCAACTCCCGAAGCATTTCGTTGATTACTACGCCTTCCTCGTCTCTGGGTGCCTAGGTGATATACCCTTTATCATAATCATATCATATTTTTTGAATATTTTTGTTTATCATTTTTATCATATTGAAGTTTAGTTTTAATAGTTTTAATCAAACTATTTTATTTTATCTTGGGCGGATAGCGGGAATCGAACCCGCATCCTCTCCTTGGCAAAGAGAAATTTTACCATTCGACCATATCCGCATTTTAAAAAAGAATCCAAATTTACGGAAGACCACCTATTTATTTCACGGGATTGTAGTTCAATTGGTCGAGCACCGCTCTGTCAAAGCGAAGTTGGGGTTTGAGCCCGTCGGTCCCCGTCGGATCGACTAAATACATTAATCAATACGAGGAGATGATATTAAAAATGTAACCGATTCTTTCCTTTCTTGGGGCTACTGGCCATCTGCCGGGAGTTTCGGGTTTAATACTGATATTTTATCAACAAATCTAATAAATCTAAGTGTAGTGCTTGGTGTGTACCCGAAGCAATTCCTATAATAGTATCACCTTTGGTAGAATTATTGCGTGGAAGTGCTAGTGTGGGGCAATCTACTTTGACTCGTTTTTATTTCATTTCTGGAATTTCTTTCTTTTGATAGATACCTGGATTCCTATTTAAAATAATATAAAAATAGAATGTCCCTTATGTAAGGATTATATTTCCCCCAATTTTTATGAAATCCAAGATGCTCATTGAATACTAAGAAAAAATTTCCGCATAGTCTAAAATTTCAAATATTCAAAGATTGTACGTTATGTTCTAAATTAACTAGAATAATGGAAGACTCATTTCTATTTTGGAATTCCTTTGGGAATTATCGATAGGCTGGCAAAAAAAAGACAATAAAAAAGAGAATTAGGAATTCATTGATTCTCGCATCCCAGTTATTTGGTTTGGAAGATTTTTTATGATATCTTGAATGAGTCGTGAGACACTGCTTGGACATGCATGCTCCTTTTAGCCAGGCAACTGCACCTATCCAATTGAGAAGATCCTTATGGACAAGGAAACCACCAACCTTTTATCAAGATGGTGATCATACTGTTCAACAGACCCCACATCTGCTGAGTGAGGTAATAAATCTGGAAAAACTCTCAGGAGAGTATGCCAGATTCATTAATTTCATTGATGTTATTAAAGAACCCAAAACATACAATCAAGATATCGAGAATGATGAAATGGAAAGAAGCAATGCAAAAGGAGATTGAAGCTCTACAAAAAAACTCATACATGGGAAACATTTGATTTGCCCCCAGGCAATATGCCCATTGGGTGCAAATGGGTATATAAAGTCAAATACAATCTTGATGGTTCAGTGGACAGATACAAAGCCAGACTAGTGGAAAAGGCTACACTCAGACATATGGCATTGATTAACAAGAAACCATCTCCTCTGTTGTCATGATCACTACAGTCAGGGCTTTACTTGCAGCGGCAACAACCAATAACTGGTACCTCCATCAGATGGATGTCAATCTCGCTTTCTACATAATATCTACATGAAGAAGTGTATATGCAGCTGCCCCCATGTTTTCAGCAACCAAACCAAATCAAGCTTGCAGACTTATAAAATCGTTGTATGGCCTAAAGCAAGCCCGCAAACAATGGAATTTCAAGTTAACTGAATCCCTGGAAGCCCAAGGATTTACTCAGTTCCAAAATGACCATAGTTTGTTCACCAAAGGGTCAGGACAGTCTTTTATTACTTTCTTTGGTATATCGAGATGGCATAATAGCAGCAAGTCCTAATGAGCAACTAATTCAGCAAGTCAAGGATGCCCTACATCAACAGTTCACCATTAAACACCTTGGGAACTTGAGATATTTCCTAGGTATTGAGGCGTTCAGAACTCCTGCAGGCATATCCATTTCTCAAAGAAAGTACACACTCAGCCTCCTAGAAGAATATGAGTTTTTGGGGCTAAACCTACTAAGACACCTATGGAGTACAAGCAAACCTTACAACATGGTGATTCACCGCTTTTGGAAGATAACATCTTGTATCTGATCACTAGTGCGTAAACTAATCTACCTCATGTTGACGCTTAAAATGATACATCATACGACATCAACATTTCACCTTTTTTAAGCCAAATTTAGTTGTTTTCGGTCATTTATATGAACCATTTGTGTTGAATGATCTATATCGGGTTCATGAGTCGAGTATTTGGTATTTTGCATTATTATTCCTAGAATTGTTATTACTTCGTGTGTTATTGGACAATTTTCAAGTAATGAGATTTGGTTAATGTGTTAAAGCAGTTAGGCAATTTGGATGAAGAATCGGGCCTAAGGCATTCTAGAACCTTCCAAGCTAAGTCGTAAAAAGTACTAATTTGACCTCACGATTTGCGAGAGCCGCCGCTTGATTATGAGCTACCTAGAAGCTTTGGGAAACGCGTTTTCTTGGACGAGGGGTAGTTTTGGGAGCTAGCGAAGTTGGTTATTTCACTATAAATAAGAGCCATCAAGCCTCATTTTCATTGTACCGGAATTTTGAATACTACAAGTATCATGGAATAAAATTATTTCTTTTCTTTAATTTATTTTATATGAGTTCTAGTCATGGATCCGACGGACTCACCTTCTACAGGAAAGATCTCGCAGAGGATTTATGCTGCAAAGATCGAGGGTATGACTCTTTGGATTTTTCTAGATGTGGATCATCGTTTTCCTTTGTGATTAGTATGAGTTGATTGTTATTATTAGTTACGCTATGTAGTAGTTAGTTTATTTACCTTGTATATGTATAGATCTGAATCGTTGGTGAAGAAATCACGAAATAGAGTTTGCGTTCTTGGATCTGCGGACGGTCTTTATCGCTATATCCGAATACCTAGTAAATCCTAATTCATTATAATCGTGCTTTGTTGGTCCCGTAATAAAAGGCTTGTAAGAGTTTTGAGAGGGGGTGAATGAGCACTTTTCGTTTTTGGAGTTTCTTTCAAATGAATGAACCAAGTGAGTAAGACAAACTGGCGAAACCACTCGTGTGCTTTACTAAGCTAGTCTGTATCACTTAGTGAGTGCAGCATAAATATGTTATTGTTAAAAATTAGCATTGTCTTGGTTTTCTGTGTTGTGTAGTGTGCAATGGATCATACTAGTCTTGAAAGTAAAGTCTTTGAATGTAAAAGTGTTCTATATAAAAGAGTGTACAATCTCTAATATATGTCATTGATGTACAATCTTTCTACGACCGTCACCCCATAATATCAATATTAGTATATTTACTTTAAGAAAATTAGCACAATCGGATTAATTCGGGAAGAATGTAAGATCGATTTACATGTCCACACAATCAAATTGAGAAATAAAAATACTAGTGGGGTACATTTATTGACTCCAATTACACCACTTAAAACTTTCCTATGTTCTTTTTAAAATAAAATGCGTATAGACTTGTTGTAAATATGGTTTTTCAATATTCAAAATCTTATTACTATGAGTTTTCATTTTAGACGTGTTACTAATTTATTTTTGGTTTATGTAATTATTATGTATCTGGTAACATTGTGTATATCCATGCAATGAAATATATATATATTTTAGTTTGAAATATAGTATAATTTTAGTAAAGAACTAGTAAGTCGTGTGTCTATTCATCGAAGACTTGTATAAAGACAAATACCTTTGAATGTATTGATTTCTTCACATATCATAATTAATGATACATGTATGCAAATCGTACACTTGACAAGTCAATCATTTGTGCAAAATACATTTCCATATAATGCAAGGCAAAAAAAATCAGACTCCAAATATAAATTCCACATCAACTCAATTGCTAATTCAAAACATTCATTTGGTATTAAGTGAGAAAATAGCTTTATACAAAAATAAAAAGAAAGGTAGTGTTGAAAATCTTTAACGAATTCAATGGCAAAAGCTGTTTATTTGTCTATTGTAATGGTCTTCATGATTTTCATTGCAGGTTTGTCATTTATTCTATTTTTTAATTTTTTTTTTACTTTCACATATCTATAAACTGTATTATATATAACTAATTTTATTAAGTTTGTATAATACTACATGGTAGCGGGAGTAATGGCGCGAACAATTAGTACAAATCCAGTACCTCAACCTGAGAATACTTGCACGGTAGAAATGGACCCCAGGCAATGCGTTTTTGGTTTCTGTAAAATGGAATGCACAAAACAGTACAATGGTACTGCGTTTTGTCAGAAGAATGCTTGTTATTGCAATATTATATGTTGAAAGAAATTATATCCAAATACACAGAACACATTCTAAGAGAATACCGTGAGTATATCTTTTGGTAGTGATATATAATAAAGTTGTACTACTTTCACCAATACTGATAATTTAGCAATGAAATCAAAAATGTGTTTTGCTTATTGCAGTTTTTTGTTTTTGGTCGTTGTTGTTGTATTATCAAAATGTCAATCTATCTATGATTAGGATTTGGTATATTGTAAAATTTATTCTTTATTGCAACCTATGTTAAATGGAATAATTGATTGTGCCAATATAACACAATTAAATATCTCTATTCCACCGTGTGTAATCTATTTAGCAAGGTCAAAGACACCAACACGTGTTATATGTCATTTCCACCATAATGTTGTATGAAGTGTGATGGAGACATAACATTTTAGAAAATTCATTAAATACCTATATCTCCGTTAGAACTTTTTTAGAAAATGGAATGAAATGAAAGCTGTTGGAATTAGATGCAATGGAATGGAATGATATAATTCCATTCTTGCATTTGGTAGGCAATGGAATGGAATCGTTTTTGTTTGAGTTTATTTTCTATTCCATTCGGCCATACCATTGCATTTTTATGGAATGAAAATCATCCATTTCATTCTTCCATTGCAAAACACGCCAAATTTATGGAATGAAATGAAAAAAGCATTCCATTCCATTCCATTACCACAATCCAAACGTGCCATTAGCTTCAAATTTGTTTTTTCTGTACACTACATTTTTTTCCTACCCTACCTTAAAATAGACAATACAAACTATAATTTAGGGTGCTACCACTTTAATTTTATAGCGGTACCATCATATGGTGGAAGGAACCGCCATAAATTTAAACAACTTGATGTAGGAGATCATTATTCAACTAGTATTTTGTTTATGCTTTAAGTTAATAGATATCCAAATGGGATATTTTTGTGTGGTTATGTTTTAGCTATATGGGATTTTAAGCCGATAAATACATTTACTATCCTAAATGTTATGTTATTTTTTAATCTTGAAACCTCTTTTCATGAATAAAAATCTTAAGAGTTTGGGTTCGCTTCTTTTTTTTCGTTTACATTGGAGATCAATCTATTACATCATTGGTATTATAGCAAGGATTTCTCTTAGATGAGTTGGGTAGATGGTTGGATCAGTGATGGATTTCGGAATTTGTAAGTCCGATTGAATATTTCGTTGAAGCTAGGCCCAAAGTTTGATTCTTTCGCACCAAAACTGAATCGAATTTCGATTATGCAAAGACATCATTCAAATTATGATACCCAACAAGTTGAGCAAGATCTACCTCCTGTATCTACAACTTCCACAAGTTGAGCACGATCTACCTCGTGAATCAAATTTCGAATATGCAAAGACACCATTCATATTATATACCGCCATAGGACATTCATAAGATCTCTATTGTGTCTTTTTCATCTTCTGCTCCATCATGTTACATAATTTATAACTAGTTAAAATACACACGCAGCACACGGGGGAGCTAATGGGATTGTCATAATGCAAACAAAAAAATCTAGGCTCGTTTTTCTTAACGACCTAAGACTTCAAAAACCAAAATAAAATAACATTTAATCTGTATGTTTAGTTCATGATGAATCGGAGTTGATAATGTCGGAATTATCACAGACGGATTAAGTGGTGGATATCTAGATAATTATGTGTGATTTTTCTACTTTTTATGTCATTTAGTCACAAGAACAATATGAAGATCAAGTATCGTAAATGTGGCTGTTTTGGGGATTATGGTTGTGTCAATGTGGCTGTCATTTACCATTTAGGAGTAAGGAACAAGCCAAAATAATGTAGTTCTAGTGTGTGGGAAGAAGCCGCTATTCTGAGATGCCATAGTCGGCGGTTACAAAGCGGTAGAGATTATGCTTGTCGTCAAACAAGCTCTGTAGAGGCGAGACTCATTGGGAGACCTTGTAACATGGCCGTTGTGGGCTCTATGCTATTGTTTGCTTGTGTATATTTTCCAAGTTAAGCGGGCTTGGTCCGGTGGGGACAGCAGTGGAGAGGCGAGCAAGTCGGCCTCAGGTGCTGTGAGTTGAGTTGGATACTTGGTTTTAGCTGTCGTCTTCCGTCTCGGTGATGGCGAGGGCCGTAAAGGCATGAGCGAGGCTCTTTTACGTTTGTTTTGCTCGGCTTTATGATGGCGAGATGGGTGAAGTGCAGAGTTTTATCCTTTCTGAGGCTTATGCATGGGCCACGTTTTGGATCAGCGCTTTTGTCGGGCTTAGTATATCAATGTCCCTACTCATTGATTTATTCATGGTGCACTCATGAATACGTCAATGAGTAAGTTCATATTGATTCACCCTGATACGAGATATGCGTTGTTGAAGCGACCTTTGGCGATGTTGTGCCAAAGAAACCGGGCTTAGTTGCGTGAACTCGAGGCGTGTGCATTACGATATAAGTGATTAAGGGAATATGAGTGCGATCTCTTTGAGGAACTCAGTGAGACCACATGAAGTCTTAATAGTTTGTAGAGTTGTTTAGTATAGTAAGCGGTTATTCGACCATAGTTTGTTGTAACCATTTGTAACTTAATTTTAAGCTGATTCATGAGGTGTATGAAGCTATAAATACCCCATGAATATGAGCATTGTAACTAACTTGTTGATTTTAGTTCAATAAAATTGATTCCGCATTTTATTTACTTTATGTTTGTTATTCTACAAAATTCAACATGGTATCAAGAAGAAATTTAAGAATTTAAAGAAAGGTTTCTGCGTTTTCTCTGGTTATTGAAGAATCTTGAGAGAATTCTTCATCCTTTTAGTGTTTTTCGAGTTTCTTGAGAGTAAAATATGATCTTTTTCTAATTTTTGATCATTTCTTGATATTTCTAAGTACAAGCTGATGTAAATGTTGTTTTTGATCTTGTTCATATGGATATTTGGAGTCCTTTGAAACAACATATTATGAATAGACAACAATATTTCTTTACTATTGTAGATTATTTTCTAGATTTACTTGAGTTTCTCTTATGAGGCATAAATGAAGCTTCTAATTGTTAGGAAATCAGCGCGAAGCTTGTGAATTTAAAATTTTATTTCTTTTGACCAGGATCGACTTCATTTAAGCAATAAATAAATAAACTAGTAAACGGTGGTTACCTTGGTTGATCTAAAAGATTGACGCTTTGACCGTCTAAGAAGGGTAGTGATGCAAGGAGCCGGCCAAGTGTTCGGGCTCTACCGGTGATCCACACGAACAGCCCGCCGGAATCCATCATTGGATTGCTACTAGAAAAATCTGGTTGCTAGACCGGCCTTTTATCTCTCTCTAAAAACCTTTCTATTTTTCACAAGAACTATTAGCTCTTGGAATTGTGTTGTACAAAAGAGCTAGCCAAGTCTCTCTTAAATAGGGTGACATCGCCCCATGCACTTCCCAATCGATTGGGATTAGATTTTAGTAGATTTATGAGAAAGAAAACATTTTCCTAATAAAATAAGGAAAATCCCTTTGATTGATTTATCTCATTTAATATTCAATATCTTATATTAAATATTTTTCCTAAGATATGTATCCAATACATGTGGCGCCTCCTCCCATTAATTTGGGAATTAATATTTTCTTTAATTAATATAATACTATGATTAATTAATTTGCAAACTACGTGTATATATATATATATATATATATATATATATATATATATATATATATATATATATATATATATTGAAATACACATACACTATGTGTATATTTAATAAATCAACAAAATTAATATCTTGTATTATATTTATTCATAATAAATAAATACCAACATATTAATTTACCACTATAACCTTTATAGTATGAGATAAATTCTTTCCTTATTTGGTTATCAACTATAACGCATTTTAATCCGGCTAGATGTTCATATGTGTGTGACTGATAGGCTTCCAAATAAGTTGACCGTTGGCACAAAGTGTAAATTACGAAAATGCCCTTCATACCTAACGATCACGGGATAGCGTCACAGCAACACATCGTGACCCCGATCATCGGAAGAGTCAAATGCAATGACTACTACCTTTCATGTGAAAGCGATTTACCGTGTAAATAGAATCCTATCATTTGTAATAATATCCATACGATTCGTTCGTCAAGTGTCAAACATCAACAACCGTATCTTGTAATCAGTTATCATGCTCTCTAGAAGTAATTCATTTACTTCCACTTTGCAAAGATTCACGAGTAAGACATTCCTTATAAGAAGGCCCTTTCGGATATTCACCCTTTGTTAAGGGTGAAATTATATGTTTTATAAGGTTATATTTTGTGATGTTTTTCCCCTTTATTTGTATAATTTGCATAATAATAAGGTCTTATATGGAAATATTTAGTAAAATTTGTATTTTCAAGGGCTTAATCGCAATATTGATGTAATTATGTGGTTTTATGGTTGAATTATAATTATTTGGATATTACTACTGATTTGCAATGTTTTCCCATGTCTCATAGGTATTATTATGAGGTTCAACTAATGATAAAAAAGATGAAATTCGAGTCATGGTGATTAAAGGAAGAGATAATGGCGAGGTGGATTGAAGAAAAGAGATAAGTATGCAAGAATCCCATTCAAGGCAACATGAGCGTTCGTCCATGCGGTGTCCGTCTTGAGCAGCGTCCGGAAGTTGAGACGGGCGTCCATAAAAGCGATTTTGTCTGAGAGAGCATGAGCGGAAGGTGAGCAGCGTGCGAAAGGAAGTCAAGCGAGTGAGCGCTCGTCCATTATAGTGAGCGCTCGTCCACGGACCGACTTACCCAAACCGACTTTGGAGGCTATAAATACAAGGCTATTTTCACACATATGGATACCAATTGACAATCTTGAACCCTAAACCCTAGGGGCGACTACGAGGCTGCGTTTTACTCGATTTTATCGGTTTTATGTTCTTCAATTCCTAGATAAAATTAGTTTAGTTTATGCAATTTACTTCAACAATTCGAGCTATTCAAGGATGCTAAGAGGCTAGGCTTCACTCAAGCGAGCATTGTGAAGCCATCCAACATTCGTTAATTTTGATTCTTGATTATATTGTAAGTTTTTAATCAAAGTTGTTTCCTTTATCATGTCTTATGATGTTAATTGCATTTATATCGAAAGATGTGCATGTATGATGTTTTATATTTGATGAAAGTCTTTATAAACATTAGATCACCATGATTTAGGAATGGATCTTTAATCTATGTCAAGCGAAAGTTGATAGGTTCAATATCTAGGTTAAAAGCGTTAAAGTTTACATCTTTGCTTATGTTATGATGCGTTAATTTCCGTAAATCGAAGATAGAAATTAATAGGCGAATCATCTACTAAAGTAGGATTCATACCTTTGATAAGATGAACCACAACTTGATAGAAGCGCAATATAATCGAGTGCGAGATTAGAGTTTGTTGGATAGGTGGATCAATACTCGTTTGTCCGTTTTAAATTTGATTTAACCTTCGAAACTTGAATTGTTTAGTTAGTTTATTTTTCCATTGCATCTTTAGATTAATTTGTTCGCAACCAAATCTTCCTAGCTTTGGATTTCGTCCTCTGTCTAGTTTATTTTCAGCATATTTGTTTAGTTTAGTTCCCTGTTTAGTTAAGTTTTCGTGACATAGTTTAGTTAGGCAAAAACTAGGATTAACAACCATCAGTTCCCCGTAGGATCGACCCGGCATTAACCACTAGTACTACGATCCTTATACTTGAGGTTAGCCGGATTATAAATTATATTACTTGTTTGTTTCATTAGCAATAATCCGTGGACAAGTTTTTGGCGCCGTTGCCGGGGAACCGGACGGTTGCCTAGTTTTATTTTTGTTTTATTTTGTTTTCAATTCTGTTTTTAGGTTAGATCTTTTCGATTCTGTTTTGTAGTGAGTAGTTTTGTTGTTTTGTTCGTTTATACATCGTTTTAGTTGTGTATCTGTGAGTAGTTAATATAAAATTTTTGCTTCTAGTCTATGCTCTGTTTTCTGTTTGTCACTCTCTGTTTTTCTAATCGTTTACGCTTGATTGGATGGCGTCCATTTTACCAGGCGCCCGTCCGATTTCTTGCTCTAATCGAGCAGCGTTTGGGCGCCCGTCCACGAAGAAAATTCAATCTGTTTCGTTTTGACCCGCGAGCGAGCGTCCATCTTCTGGGCGCCCGTCCAAGAAATTACGAAAGACCAGGCGGCGTTCGATTTACGAGCGTCCGTTCGATCTTAAATCGAGGCATACGCTCGTCCATAATTTTGGACGCCCGTCCGTTCCTCTTCCCTTCTATCATCTTCTTCTTTTCTCTTCTTTTCTTTTCTCTTGGTTTTGATCTCAGATTAGATTGTAAGTCTTTAGATTAAGTTGTTAGCTTCTTAGTTTATAGTTCTCTTTCTCTTTTCCTTTCTTTCTTGCTCAATATCTTGATTTGGGCCTCGGTTTATACAGGCTTCGGAGTCATAAGGGACCACTAATCTACTCCACGACCCGAAGCGGACCATAGTCCGACCCGATAGCGGAGAGAACCGTTTCAGCGAAGAAGCGCTTTAGTTCAAATTTGAGCAATATCTTGCAGGAGAAATCGAAAAAATAGTGATAATGGCGCAGAAGATAGGCGATCGTTGGCGAGACTCGCCATGCACAGCACGATCACCGTCAACCCCGCAATCGTTATGCCGACCATTCTTTGCTCCAACTTTCGAGCTAAAGCCAGGACTTATTCGGATGATGCGGCATGCATCAATTTTTCACGACTATCAATCGAGAGAACCCCACACTCACCTACACACATTTCTACACATATGCGGTACTACCCGCATCCAAGGTGTAAGTGAGGGCGCAATCAAGCTCAAACTTTTCCCATTTTCCTTGCGCGGGAAGCACTAGAGTGGTATCACTCTCTCCGCCGGAATCCATTACGACTGGGCGGACTTGAAAAAGAATTTTTGAGTCAATATTTTCCTCCATCAAAAGACGGCCCGATATTTGAATGAAATCTTCACATTCCGTCGGCGGGGAAAATGAGACTTTCTTTGATTCTTTGGAAAGGTTCAAGTCCCTCCTCCGAAAATGTCCCCACCATGGCTTGCCGATGCAAAGGCAAGTCAATACATTCTTTAAGCGGATTGACCCGAGCTCACCAAGGGCATGGTCAATAGTTCATCAGTGGGGCGTTTTGAAGAAGACTCAGGCGAAGGATGGGCATTGTTGAAGACATTGCCAAATATAACTATGCTCCATCCTATCAAGCTATTGAGGCACCTCCTCCTCCTCCCAAGGTCGAGGAAGTGACTATCGAGAATCGATTGCCATGTTGCAAAAGCAAATGGCTAATTCTCAAGCCCGACAAATGTTTAATCCGAGTAATCGGACTCCGCCCGTTTCCATGAGAACTCGGAGTTACGTATTGCGAAAAATTCTTTGTCGAGGTGGCCACATATGCGGCGGTGTCAATTGATCCCCCTCTACTCATCAAGTCAATGTTGTTCATAATAATGGACAATATAATCCAATCACATGCCAAGTATGTGATGATCCAGAGCACTGCTTGCTAAGCCACGTCCCATGATTGGACAAAATGCAGTGAATGCTTTTTACGGCGATCTAAGCCGAGGTTCAATAACCAATTCTCGGCGAGAATAATGCTCAAAATCGGGGCTTCGGCCAGAATCCGAGCTTTAATCAGAATCCAAACTTCAACAGAAACCCTGGATTCAATCAGAACCAAAACTCGAATTTTCCAATTCCACACAAAGTTTCAATCAGAATTGGCCTTCTAATTCCAATTCTAATTATCAAAGTCGGTCCAGCCAGCCATACTCTCCAAATTTCCCAAACTCTCAAGGCCCCTCAAGTTCAACTGATCTTAAAGCCGAATGGAACTCATTTAGAGAGGAGCAAAACAAGAATATTCGGCTCTAATGAGTCACGAATAAAAATCTTGAGAGGCAGATAGAGGCGGTGGTGGCGGTTAGCATCAAGACCCCAAGGGCACTTGCCCGGCTTTCTTGAGAAAAATCCTAAGGGTGGTCATGTTGCTCGGTGACTTAGCGCGGCCGGTGTCTTGACCTCGTGCCATCAATGCAATATGGTAAGAGGAGGCCCAGTACCATGAGTTTAAGAAGCGGTACGGCTTAGTGGTCCCCACGGCTTCCGGAAACCACTAGCCCCTCTGCCAGCGATAAGGCGGGAGGAAAGTGAGCACCAACAATCCCTTTCTTTGCAAGAGAAGACTCGGTGGGTGATCACGAGAGGTGCGGAAAAGCAGATCCTCAAGTGGCCGACCCGCTTGAGGGGCGAGAACTCAAGTGAGAGTCGGGAGGTTGATCCACGACTAAGAAAAATCTGAAAAAGCTGTTCGGTGGAAAGACTTGGAGGATAAAGCCGTAAGTGCATCCTCAAAGAAGATTTTTAGAAATTGATCTAAAGAAACTCCTTTTCCACGAGAAAGAGCAACATCCCTACGAGTGAAGATAAGAAATATGGAAAGGTGCTTAACCTTTTGAAAAATACTCGAGTAAATCTGCCATTATCCGAGGTCTTGGTGAGATGCCTAAGTATACAAAATTCATCAAGGATGTTGTGTATTATTGAAAAAAAGTTAGCGAGGCATGGAAAGGCAAATTGGTGAGGATTGTTCCTTGATAAATTATGAAGACTTACCAACAAAACGAGGTGACCCTGGAAAGTTCGTGCTAACATTAATGGGAGGCCTAGTCTTCCCCTAATTCTTTGTGCGATCTAGGTGCCTCTATAAGCCTTATGCCCATATGCGTGTGCAAGCGACTCGATCTGCAAAACCTTACTAGAACCCACAACTATGAGCTTACAATTTTGATCGATCTTTAAGAAAGCTTGGGGATCACGAAGGGCGTTTTGGTTGATTGATAGATTTACCTTTCGATCGATTGAGTACGTCTTAGACATGGAGAAAGATGAAAACGTCCCCACGATTCTTGGAAGACCTTTCCTATCTCTGACCCGAGCCCTCATCGATTGTGATGGTGGGCAAGTGACTATCGAGTTGGTGACCAAGAGGTAAATTCTGAGTGTCTCTAAATCTATTCAAGTACCCTACGGTTCTCAACCGGCTTTTCCATTGAGGAAACATTTAATGACTTCAATATTGTATGGAAGAGAAAGTCACAATTTGTGGAAGTGGAATATGAGCGATTGATCGATGTCCCGAATAGTCATGGCGTGGTTAATCTAGATCAATTGGAAGGTGACCTTGAAGATGAGTTATTAAGAGAAGAAGCTTTGGCGGTGGAGCCCTTTGAGTAAGCTCGGCGATGTTGAGTTGAAAAGTGGAGGCTTAAATCGAGTTTAGAGGACCCCCATGAGATCTAGTTACGAAGCCGTTGCTAAACATCTTAAGTATGTGTTCTACGTGAAGGTGACAAGCTTCCCTTGATCATATCTGCCAAGCTATCTCGAATAGAAGAAGTGAAAGCTGTTAAGCGTCTTGAGAAAAAGCGAAAGAGCCTTTGGATGGCGGTGGGGATATCCGAGGATATACCTCGACATCTGCATGCACAAGATCAAGACTAGTGAGGAGCCAAATGTGTCGAGACGACCCCAGAGAAGGCTTAACCCTCACATGCAAGAAGTAGTCAAGAAGGAAATCATTAAGCTTCTAGATATGGGAATCATATCGCCATCGGCCGGTGGTGAATGGGTATCCCTACTCAAGTAGTCCCCAAAAGGAGGGATTACTATTGAGAAGAACGAGAAGGAGAAGAGATAGCATTGAGGCTGGAATTTACAGGCTATAGAGTGCTGTATTGACTATAGAAAACTCAATGAGGTCACAATGAAAGATCATTTCCCCCTTCCCTTCATTGACCCGGATGCTTGGCGTCTGGCGGGGCATGCCTTCTCTTGTTTCCTCGATGGCTATTCGAGGATACTTCCGAGATACCCATCGATCCTATTGACCAAGAAGACCACTTTCACATGCCCTTATGGTACATTCGCTTACAGCGGATGCCATTTAGTCTCTGTAATGCCTGACCACCTTTCAAAGGTGTATGATGGCTATCTTTGACAGGCTAGTTGAAAAGTGTATGGAGATATTCATGGGCGACTTTTAGGTCTTTGGTCAATCCGCCGATGATTGCCTCGATAATCTTGATCAGGTGTTATCTAGGTGTGTGGAAAAGAACTTGGTGCTCAATTGGGAGAAATGCCATTTTATGGTAGATGAGGGGATAGTTCTTGGCCACAAAGTGTCCGCCAAAGGTATTGAGGTAGATAGGGCTAAGGTGGAGGCTATCGAGAAGATGAGTTATCCTAAGAATGTTCGCGAAGTCGGAGGTTTCTCGGACATGTAAACTACATAGAAGATTCATTGAGGACTTTTCAAAGATCGCCAAGCCCTGTCTACCTTACTTAAGGAAGGCGTTGAGTTCACTTTTGATGATAGGCTGAGCGCAGCGTTTGAGGAGCTCAAAAATCGTCGATCTCTGCTCCAATACTTATATCGCTTTGTTGGAACCTACCGCTTTGAGCTTATGTGTGATGCATCCAACTATGCGGTTGAGTGCGATCTTAGAGCAAAAGCTTAATGGAAAGTTCGACCTATCTATTATGCGAGTCACACTGCTGAATCCTTCTCAAGTTAACTACGACCTTTGAAAGGAATTATTAGCCGTAGTCTTTGCTATGGATAAGTTTTCGTAGTTACTTCTTTGGGTGCTCAAGTGATTGTGTGGGTGATCACATTTGCTGCGATATCTCATAACTAAGAAAGAGGCTAAACGCGCTTCTGCGTTGGATCTTGACCCTCCAAGAGTTTGGCGTTCAAATTAAAGATAAAAGGCGGTGAGCGTAGTGGCGGATCATGTTTCTAGGATGTTAAGAGAGGAAAAGGGTGATCTGATGATATAGATCTTTACTTTCCTCTAGAAAACATCATCTTGTCGATGCATTTGCTCTCAGGATGTCCCATGGTATTCTTCCATCGTAAATTATCTTCATTCCCAATATCTTGACCACTGAAATGTCTTTATCAAGAGAAGAAGAAGTTCTTCTACGATGTGAAATATTCGTTTGGGATGAACCTTATCTGTTTAAGATCTGCAAAGATGGTTTGCTTAGGAGATCGTTCTGAATCCCGAGCAACAAAAGATTATCGAGCAATGCCACAGTGGACCCCTTTGGAAGTCACTTTGGTCCTTGGAAAGCGATTGCTAAGATCTTCGAGTCCGGTTTCTATTGGCCTCACGATCTTTAAGGATCTGAAGTATACGTAAAGCTTGCGATAGGTGTCAAGAACCGGAACTATGACAAAGCGTTTTGACATGCCTTTGAAACCCATTTAGAGTGCGAAGTCTTTGATGTGTGGGGCATCGATTTTATGGGACCTTTCCCTTCATCGTGTGGCAACAAATACATCTTAGTCTGCGTTGACTATGTTTCGAAATGGGTGGAGGCTCAAGCCACAACTCACAATGATCATAAAACGGTCATGAAGTTCTAAAGAAAAATATCTTTGTGAGATTTGGATGTCCTCGAGCCTTGATCGGTGATGAAGAGCGCATTTACGCAACCGACCCCAGAAAGTTCTTGAAAAGTATGGTGTTCGCCATAAGACCGGCACACCATACCATCCGATGACTAAGCGGTCGAGTTGGCGAAGCAACCAAAGCATCAAGCAAATCTGGAAAAAGGCGGTGAGCGAGTCATAGAAAAGGCGGAGTTTGAAATTGGATGATGCCTTATGGGCGTATAGGACGCTTATAAAACCCCTATGGGTACATCTCCATATCGAGATGGTTTCACGGAAAGCCATGTCATCGCGGTTGAGTTAGAGCATAGGGCTTATTGGGCGACAAAGTTTCTTAACTTTGATTCCCAATCATGTGGAAAACATCATTGCGGCCAATTTGCATGAGTTAGGCAGTTCCGACTCCAGGCTTGAAAAGCGCCGGGATAAGCAAAGATAAGATGAAACTCCTCCATGGCCTTAAAATTAAGAAAGGGAATTTCAAGTAGGGGAATGAGTCTTACATATAATTCAGTTACATTTGTTTTACGGAAAGGCGAGGACATGATGGTCCGGCCCCTTTACGATTCTCAAAATCATTCTGGAGGCGTTCTAGAACTACTCGGTTATAAAGACCAACCGCTTTCGAGTTAATGGTCAAAGGTGCAAACACTATATTGGTGAACTCTGAGACAAGCCTTTGATTGTTAAATTTCTCGATATCCTTGGATGTGGTGTTAATGAAGTCGATGACTCGGCGAGGTCTCACCCAATCTTTTCTCACGAGGATGGCGGTAGTGGTCTATCACAAGAAGTTCTAGCGGTGGTTGGGATATGGAGGAATATGAAAGGAGCAACAACTTAAGCGTCATCGAGAGGACTCAGCGAAGGAGAAAGTCAACCATGGGAAAGGTTCAACATATACGGAAAGCTGTCAAAGCATTAATCCCATGCGTTAAGTGTCGTTTTCTGCGCCACATTCTGACCAAAACTTAAGCGAGGTAATGGGTGGCGAGAAAAGTCAAATGGCTTTGATCGGTGAGCTTTTAAATGGTGTCGAGCTAATGACAATAACCAATAGCGCCACAGGAGGCATCACAGATATCCGTATTATATTAGTCACTCTCTTTGTGTGTTTATTTTTGTTTTAGTTGTTGATGTTACGAGCTAAGTCTAATTAAGTTTTATCTGTCTGCATCGGTTTAGCATTGATTAGATATAGATGCGGTATTTTGCGGAGGAGTTCCCTCTCATTAGTAGGATTTCCCTTCTCACCGTTTCGGATGGACTGGGGGCACGATAGTTACGGATATAGATATAGATATTCTTACCGCATCAGAAGGTGTCACTTATGTTCTCATTGTTCCCGATGCTCGGGGTGGAATTTTACCATTGAGGAGTTGCGAGGCGAGCTTTAGGGCGACCGTGTCGGATCTGAGCGATCCGATCTTGTTGATTAGCCACTAATCTTTGCGGGATGAGCACTTTCAAGGTGTAGAGGCAGCGACTAATGCGATTGGGGTGTTCAGGATGACTATGACTTTCCTCCATTTGTTGATATGCTCCGTCGTCTTATCGGGGGTTATAGGTGGCGAGCTTTATGATGACTAGCTATTATTACTTAGGTTTTATTACGTCGAGCCCGGCGTTAAGCGAAAGCGAGTGGGAGGCAACCTTTGTTTTAGTTATGTTTTATTTTTCCAAGTTATTTTGTGTTTTGATCTTTCATCATTGTATTTTTGAATTTTATTTGATATTAATAAAGTTGCACGCCGATTTTAATTTAGCGTCTGTGTGAAAAGTTATGATTTTTATCACTTTTTACGGTGGGCGCCCGTTCATGAATATGAGCGCCCGTCCGGACTACTATTTTTATGGGCGTTAGTCCAATATAGTGGGCGCTTGATCTACAAAAATCCCTCACTATATCTGTATTCAAAAATGCCACATGGGCGGCGTGCGAATTTATGGGCGCCCGTCCGATTCATCTTGTTACTAGTGAGCGCCCGTCCGTCGGGATGGGCGGCGTCCACTACGAGCCTATATATATACATTACAGACATGAACCTTCATTTTTCTGCGTTTTCAAAAGTTGAACCCGACTTTCCCCCTTCTCTAACCTAAAATCCTTGTTTACGAACCAAATTGGGTGATTCAAGTTGCATTAGTACGCTCTAAACACCCTCTTTTCACTTCCATAACTTGATTCCCCAACAAACAGCGAAATTTCAAGAATCGAGAGATTCTTCCGTCAAACCCTTTTGACAAAGTTAGCATTTTGGTGGCCAATCTTGGTGTTTACGGGCTTCAATCTATTCGATCATCATCCCTACATAGCGTTTGGTAAGTCTATAGCAACTTTTCTCGATTCCATTCAAGTTTTTGTGAGTTCGATCTTGGCTCGACTCATTTTCTTGAATATGCACTCATAATGTTTTATTTTACTGTTTGTTGCCCTTTTCTTCCCCAAATTCTTATTATGATGAAGGTGTGTTGCTTTTGTGGTGGTTGTTTGGGTGTTTTGACTTGAAATCGATTTGGGCGTTAAGCGGGTACCTTTTGATTTGTTTAGAAAGTTCAATCCTTGGAAATGGTTCGAGAGAAAATTTGTGGTGAAGAGGTATGGTAAAGGGTAGCCGGGAGAAGGGTAAGCGTAAGCGTCTGAGTTTGATCCATCCCAATTGGACCACAGCGAGAGGCATAGTCTTTCGAGGTCACCCCCACAGAAACGTCTCAACAAGCTAGAACTAATTTGGGATGATTCTTCCTCAGTCTGGGCGAGGAAGATGATGAGGTCTCTCTCATTAGAATGTCTCGAGGTACCCGAGGTGAGGAGTCGTCTAGAGCCGTGCCATCTAGAGTTGAGGGTGGTGAGGAGGATGATGTGCGAGAAGAACTGAACCATGAGCACCTCACAGAAAAAGTCTAAGACTGTCATCCCTCTTTCGATGCCTCGTCGGTTTGTCAATCCTTTAGCTTATGGAGCCTACACTAAGCATTACTCAACCAGGAGTCTTATTTTTGATAGAGAGGTGAAAGTGTCTCAAGTTGATCCTGCGTTCGCTAGCATGTTAAAGGCTAGGAAGTAGTGCGCCTTAACAAGAATTCCTTCTACTCATCAATGACTCTATTGTCCGAGAGTTCTATGCCAATTTTAGGCGGACCTAGATCACAGTATGTTATAGTGCGAGGTGTCAAGGTTCCTTTTTCTGCGAAGGTCATAAATGAGAAATACAAGTTACTGTTTTGAGGGTTTAGACTATAAAGAGGAGATTGCTAGGAGGCAGCGTGAGGATGGTCGAGATCTATGGAGGAAGTGCGTTTGAAGGTTTGTCGGATGTGGCATGGGTATTGAGGCCCTTGGTGCAAGGAAAGAGTTGATCACTACGGCGTGGACCGAAGATTGGAGAGTCAATGCCGTTTTATTGAGTCGTTTGATCCCAAAGAATAATCTTACTCATTTTGATTAGTGATCTTGGGATGTTGTATGCATTAGCTTCCGGATTGAATGTTGATGTAGGTCAAGCCTTATTCGATGAAATTTCCATGAACCGGAAGGTATATACACGGAGTTTGATAGTTCCACATTTGATTCATCGGCTATGTCTAGATGCCGGAGTTTTAGAATATCTGGACCATAAGACCAAGAGTTACCCCAATCCGTAGAGAGAAGGTTGGGACTACGACATCAGGCAGTTCCCACCACGGCACCTTCCCATGGGTCCTTCTTTTCTAGTTTGTCGGGGCGGGCGGAACACGCTATAGTATGGCGAATAGCCCACGGAGATTTGGATGGTGGAGCTTCACGAGGGCAAAAGAATATCATGTTAGTGCTCAAGTGTGTTGTGGAGGCAAAAATCCGAGGAGCATGAGTATCTTTGAGGAGAGTGGCGTGGATTTCGTATTCTCTGATCCGATTGAAAGTGATTGGTGAGATGCTTGAGGCGGTGAAGAGGCACGATGATACGGTTGATGAAGGCGTCGGTAGACACTTCCACGACCTGTTTGCCACGACCAAGACCCTACCGCAGGCTGCATCTACGCTGATGTACCTTCTTGAGATCCTTCTCAGGTTGATGCTCTTCTTTGATGATGCTATTGATGATCTGTTCTTTGAGGCGACTCGGGGCTACCTTGAGTTATTATTTTGATATATATCTTTACGGTTGTTGTTGCACTTTTTGATATATTTAATTCGATTTGTTTGTACTACACATTTTGGCATTTTCCTTTTGGCCTTTGTTTCATGCTCCTTGTACTTTCTAGTTTTACGCTCTTTTGTTGTTTATCATGGCGTATGTTCTTGATGATCATGTAAGCCAAAAGGCTCTCTGCACTCTTTTATTTTCTTTCATTGACTTGTATTGGCATATTTATCGGTGATCTTTTCTATTTAATCCATTTATTATCTCTCTTGCCATATTATACCCCGTTTTCCCCGAGTTTCTGTTTTCTCAGAATATTTCAGAGGTGGTTTTGTCGAGTGTCGTTTGAGTTACGTTTGGGCGTTATTCCACTCTTTTTGCGGCGTTGGCCTTTTCATGCTCGGCTGACCAAGCTGCTCGATTTTCTCTGCGCTGCATCTGACTAAATTTCTTATCCTTTTACTTTACTGCACAACATGAGGACATGTTGCATTTTAAAGTCTTGAGGAGGGGCGATTCGATTTAATCTATGCATATGAGTTTGCTTACTACGTTAGATTGTTTATTATGCAAAATGAGGCTAAAATTTTGAAATTTTTCGACACTTTTGTTTTCTGTCTTGTCGAGTAGGCAATTCGATTTTAGGGTTGTTGTTTTTATCGAGTCATCTATCACGATCTTTCATATACTTGATAAATTAGTTGTTTCACCAAGATTTACTTTTCACGTGCCATAGTGAATGATGAGCTAATTTATAAAGTTATACCCGTTTTGGATTAGTAGTTTTGATTATCTTATAAGTCATGTACTTAGTGCTACATTATATATCGTGAGACTTATGATAGTTTGTATTTAGAATCAAAGTATGAGATCTTGTGAATATCTAGAAGTTTGAATGTGATAAGTAACACGTAGCTATTGTCAAAGTGAAAAAGTTGAATTAAATGAATTAATTGTGTGTGTCGAAAGCTAGTCGATGATTTGGGTGAGGTAGGGTGTACCACGTATGTCTATTCCACTATGATGACTAGAGCTCACGGCTTGGTTAGGAAAAATTTGCCTTATGATTGGAGTAAGGTAGGGGATTATCTCGAAATGTCCTGATACGCTATGAGGGCAATAGCTTCTACAATGTGTGTTTAAAAAGTGAATGAATTCAATCAACTTGAGATATGTTATGGAATGAATAAGGCTTAGTTTCCGTTAGTCTTATCCCCAGTATAAAATGAAAGATATGATGTAGGGATTATCCTTTGAGTATTTGAAAGGCCCTAGATTCATTCGATCATTCTTTTCCGGGACTATGTCACGTTTGTAGGGTACATCTTATAAGTGTCATTTATTACTATTCTACGAGGGGTATTAGCTAGTTTTACTTTGAGTTCCTCAAGTGTGGATTTTGTGGAAGTTTCCTATGGCTATGCACTTACACGATGGTGAACACCTAAGTTATTGAATATATGAGATGTTGTTTTAAATGCTGTCTACTTTCTGAGCCTAACTTTCGTTTTGTTTTGCTGGGACGAGCAAAGTTTAAGTGTGGGGAGTTGTTAAGGGTGAAATTATATGTTTTATAAGGTTATATTTTGTGATGTTTTTCCCTTTATTTGTATAATTTGCATAATAATAAGGTCTTATATGGAAATATTTTATGCTTGGTATTTTCAAGGGCTTAATCGCAATATTGATGTAATTATGTGGTTTTATGGTTGAATTATAATTATTTGGATATTACTCTGAGTTTGCAATGTTTTCCCATGTCTCATAGGTATTATTATGAGGTTCAACTAATGATAAAAAAGATGAAATTCGAGACATGGTGATTGAAGGAAGAGATAATGGCGAGGTGGATTGAAGAAAAGAGATAAGTATGCAAGAATCCCATTCAAGGCAACATGAGCGTTCGTCCATGCGGCGTCCGTCTTGAGCAGCGTCCGGAAGTTGAGGCGGGCGTCCATAAAAGCGA
The DNA here is from genome assembly GCA_026214975.1 of Gentiana macrophylla. NCBI lineage: Eukaryota > Viridiplantae > Streptophyta > Magnoliopsida > Gentianales > Gentianaceae > Gentiana > Gentiana macrophylla. The sequence goes on from CM047814.1 coordinate 61,679,016, forward strand.
TTTTGATCTGAGAGCATGAGCGGAAGGTGAGCGGCGTCGAAGGAAGTCAAGCGAGTGAGCGCTCGTCCATTATAGTGAGCGCTCGTCCACCCGGACCGACTTACCCAAACCGACTTTGGAGGCTATAAATACAAGGCTATTTTCACACATATGGATACCAATTGACAATCTTGAACCCACAAACCTACAAGGCAGCTACGAGCTGCGTTTTTACCACCGATTTTATCGGTTTTTATGTTCTTCAATTCCTAGATAAAATTAGTTTAGTTTATGCAATTTACTTCAACAATTCGAGCTATTCAAGGATGCTAAGAGGCTGAGCTTCAATCAAGCGAGCATTGTGAAGCCATCAACATTCGTTAATTTTGATTCTTGATTATATTGTAAGTTTTTAATCAAAGTTGTTTCCTTTATCATGTCTTATGATGTTAATTTCATTTATATCGAAAGATGTGCATGAATGATGTTTTATATTTGATGAAAGTCTTTATAAACATTAGATCACCATGATTTAGGAATGGATCTTTAATCTATGTCAAACGAAAGTTGATAGGTTGAATATCTAGGTTAAAACGTTAAAGTTTACATCTTTCCTTATGTTATGATGCATTAATTTCCGTAAATCGAAGATGAAATTTATAGGCGAATCATCTGAAATTAGGATTCATACCTTTGATAAGATGAACCACAACTTGATAGAAGCGCAATATAATCGGGTACGAGATTAGAGTTTGTTGGATAGGTGGATCAATACTCGTTTGTCCGTTTTAAATTTGATTTAACCTTCGAAACTTGAATTGTTTGGTTAGTTTATTTTTCCATTGCATCTTTAGATTAATTTGTTTGCAACCAAATCTTCCTAGCTTTGGATTTCGTCCTCTGTCTAGTTTATTTTCAGCATATTTGTTTAGTTTAGTTCCCTGTTTAGCTAAGTTTTCGTGACATAGTTTAGTTAGGCAAAAACTAGGATTAACAACCATCAGTTACCCGTAGGATCGACCCGGCATTAACCACTAGTACTACGATCCTTATACTTGAGGTTAGCGGATTATAAATTATATTACTTGTTTGTTTCATTAGCAATAATCCGTGGACACCGCCTTGCTAATAAGTGCGATTTCGGACGACAAAACATGTATACTTTGCATGCTTGATATCACACACAATCATTACCGCATGATCGCCCCGTGGCTAGGGAAACCTCAATAGTGTCAAGAATGACAATCACACCGTGATGCCATGTAGACTACGGTCTAAGGATAATTACACAACCGCCACATAGTGTGACACTTAACAGTGTAAGTGGGTCGATCCCAACATACGCATTCTACAATACCGTCCACGTATAGTCTAAGTGTCTACACACCCGATAGGCGAGATCTATCACCTGCTTAAGGCGAAGACCTAATCGTGCTAGTTTGTTTGTACTATCAATGCCCTGTTTAATAGTACATAAGCCTAGCGACATTTAAGTATCAAACTTATTAAAAGCGATTAGAGATCTCATCAACCATAATCACTATCATGGTTTTCTCTATCACGATTTAATACTAAGGGCGTTATCATATAAAAATTCATAACTAGTTCTTTAAGGAACAAACATATGACAACGAGAAAAGCCATTTATTATATATGTATAATCATAAAAAAAAGCATTAGAAATGATCCGACCGGTGGATGCAGTCCCAACAATTGGGTTTAGGACCACTATTCAACAATCTCACTTGGCCTAAAACCAATCACTCGTACACACAAGACCAAGTTGAAACACAAGAATCTCTTGCAATACTCACAACCAGCCCTAGCCGTGAGCGAATCGCTATCCATTGGGACTCGGAAAATCTTCATACCATGCTCTAAATGACCAAGTCAAATGAACCGCCTCAACACACACATGAATCTCTGGCGAGAGACCACAGTCCTTGCTTCAAGCAATGAATCCCTTACTATATCAACTATGTAGAAAAGGTGGAATAACCATACAAGGTTCACGAATGAACCTTATTATATCCATGTCTTTGCTCATGTTTGCACATCCCAGGTACTCTTGTGTTTTGGATAAGTTGTAGAATTTCTGAGTGACCCATAGCGAAACATTTCGACTCTTTGTATCACTTAATTAAAGTATTTGAAAACCAAGCTGTAGCTCCACTCGCCTTCATAAGACTCGGGATACACGTGCGTACATCTATATTTATCTAATTCCAAGTTTAGATAAACTAGGAAACCATCCTTAACTTTTTAAGGATATTCTCGACATTCACAGATTCACTTTCATACTTGCTCATGACTCTTCATGGACTATGATGCGGCATTACTTTTGTGATGGTTCTATTGTAGTAGCAAAGGAAACCTTCCATAAGCATCATCTTTCACCTTGTCTTTAGGACTAACGTCCTATCATAGATAGATCTTGAGAACATGCGGCTAGCGGTATCTCTGTCGCGATCTATGCTAAACTCTTTTAGCATCACATGCTATATAGGTAAACTATAAACTAACAATGATTAAACCTATCACTATAGATTCTTATTTCAAAAATAAGAAATGCTAATCAAGTGCTTTCGAAAAGACCTTGAACTACCAAACTTTAATTATTGTGACATGGGGTGATAATTGCGAGAGAGATATGATAGCATACTAAATGGTACCATTAATTATACTCTTATTCACCCCAAATTACTGCTCAAGAGAGGAAAGATAGGCTCGTTATTATGTGGAATATGTGTTAAATTCTATGTGCATGTTTCGGGATCGTAATTCTGCATCTAAGTTATTTTCCCAAAGATTTGGTATTGTTTTGTATCGTTTGCATGTTTTACAGGATGTCACGAATCTGGAGCATTGGAGAATGGATCGGACCAAAGGATTATATTGGGCCGAGTGATAGAAGTCAAGAAGAGTCTGTTGAAGAAAAGAAGAAAAAGTCGGCCCGGTTTACGAGGCTAGGGCGATAAACCGAGGACTTGTTGGACCACGAAATTGATTCTTAAGCCTTTAATAGGTCGGTTAGGGTTTTGAGAGTCATAAGTCGTTCATTGTATCTAAATAAGGCCACGATTCTGATTATTGTATAAGTTCTTAATAAGCACTCAATTATATTTCTTATATATACGATTTGATGAAATAAAGTTATTCCAAAATTTTGAGGAGTTGTTTGGTTTTCTCCCTTTCTACATCTACAGCTTGAGTAGATCGAGCTAGATCTCCATCATTGAAGGTATGAAGCTTTGAGCGTTCCTTTTTGTCTTCAATATGGTAGATATGTTCGTATTTATGTGTTTTAGTTAATCTGCATGTTTAAAGACCCCATGATTTACTTAGATTAATCGTAATTGAGCAATGTAGATCCATGAATAGGAATAGTGGCCCAGTAAACCGGCGATCTATACCGGTATACCGAGGCAATATTTAGAAAACCTAAAAGCGGGATTCACTCTGACTCACGTTGATCGGCAGGTTTAATTAACGATAGGTTAGATCATGTAATCTTATTGTAATCATAAAACTAGCATGAAATACGAATAGTGAAGTGTTAGTTTGGACATAGTCTTGAATGGACCACAGGGCGTGATGATCAATGTCAACGGTGGCTAGGCGGGTTAGCGGTATGAGTTAGCGCTCCATATCGGAAATTCTAATTCTTTATACGTATGGGCTATTACGGACCAATTAAGAAGGGTAGCTTGCATATAGATTGTCTACTTACCATTGTCGGAGTAGATAGGGTTAGGAGTTGCACCATAGGCGATAATGATAAATAAAAGCAGCTCGCTCGATTAATTTAAGGAAATTATGTGGGAAGTAAGCGTAACGATTAACTAATCCAAGTTAGTAGATCGGTGAGAAGCGGGAGAAATACCAAGTTTGTTTTATGTTCATTGTTGTTATTTTGGCGCTCTATGTTGCTTCTTAATTAGGTTAGAATCATTTATACTTATAGTTGCATTGTCTCTGAGAGATCGACCTTGACTCGCATTTTCTTATACTACGATGTACCTAGTATTCTTGCTAGTAATATCGGCGTTAGTGACTTACAGCGATCAAGATTTTTGGCGCCGTTGCCGGGACAATGGCCAATTTTAAATATAAACTTTTTAATTTTTGATTAAGAAGTCATTTTATTTTATTTTATTTTATTTTGAGTCTTGAGTCGTTTTGGATCAAACACTGTACTGTTAATCTTCAAAATAAGAAATTTTAGGCCCGGTTTGCCGAGGCAACCCCTGATTTACGAGGCCTGGAAAATCAAATTACGAAAACGGCCTTTGTCATTACTATGTTATTCCTGTTGATTTTAGTTAGTAGGTCCACAAGCTGTTAGGATCATACCCAATTGAAGTGGAAGTTGCTAACCTTTTCTTTGTTTTTTATTTTTTTTTGCGGGAAGATCGAACACAGATTCGATCAAATCGGAGTTGAAAAAGAACAAACAAGTCAAACAATATGCCTCGGACAATATTGAACATCACACCAATTTCCATGTATCTTGGATCCACCGTCGAGGAGCAATCTGAAGCGGATAAAGCGGGTGGAAAGAAAAAGCAATCAAGCAAGATCTGAAGAGAACTTAAAAGGAGTATAGCGCGTATCGCGAGGTGAATTCACTATCGAGTTAATTGACATATCGTCTTGGATTATGATTACGATGATCTGAAGAGGATCCCGACCACGATATTCTCACGAGGCGAGATTACCCAGGACTTCGGACACCGTGAAGTGAAGTTAGAAGACCACTGCGCGTTTTGACTCGATTTACATCAATGACATATTAGTAGGATTAGGTCTCTGCGACTTTGGCTCGAGTTGCAACATTACTGCCTTTTTCCTCTGCCAAAGATTAAACTTCGGTCATTATGAATCAAAGCCGAACCATGACTTTCATCGATAGGACTAGAGATATACGCGATCTGCAGGAAGTGCCACGATAAAGGAAGGAGGGTTCACTTTTTCAATTGATTTCACGGTTATAGGCGTGCACGAGCACCCAAGTGCCCAGGTTTTGTTAGGAAGACCTTTCTTAGCGACAAAGCGAAGCGATCCTGGATTTTGATAATGAGAGATCACTTTGAGGTTGAATAATGATGCGGTATCTTTCAAAATCTTAGAGCCCCCCTAGATAATGGCTGGGAAAGTTTCAAGATGACGTATGATTAGGTAAGGTGGAAATTATGGAGATAGAAGGAAGGGCATAAACATCGAGAGAAATTTGTATTAGAAACCGTTGGCGAGGAATTCATGAGACTAATGAATAGAGAGAGAGAGAGAAAAGAAGGCCACAACAAGAGGCTCACGGAAGCTAGTCATTCCGTATTTCATAGTGAGCGATTTGAGCCTAAAGTAGGAAATGTGGAATCCTTGGGCATCATGGTCAAATCTCGGCAGATGAGGCGGAGACCTAGTCGCAAACTAAGAGGAGAGGTGTCTAGGAAGAGAGCTCAAAGGTTCTTTTCCCAGATTTCTCTGTTCTCCAATCAGCACTCTTTACTTAATACCACTATCCCACCAAATCAGCTTTTCAATCTGTCATCCTGAATCCCTCACTAATTACTCATATACCCGCTATCACCAAATCCTTCCACCTTCAATCATTTTTTTCTAATTTAACCACCCATTCACCACCATTATCATCATTCCCATCTACTATCTTCTCCTTAAATCACAAAACATTCTTCCATTTCTCATTCTTCCGAAATCCGACCACCATCACCACCACTTATCACCACCACATCTCTACCAAAAGCCAAACCTTTCTTCAATTTTTCCAAGCAAATCACCAACCATATCACTCTCCTCCATCCACATTGGCTGATTAGTGTTCTTTGTGCTAGTGAAATCTTTGCGATTCTTCATCTTCCATTACTAAACCTTGTGTCGGTTAAATTTAGAAAAAAATCAGGCGATCAATGTCGAGCTAGCTGCGGAGGTTTACCGAGGTCATTTTCGAGAATCGACATCATGTTCGGGACTGTTATTATTATCGAGGATGGGTCCAAGCCATGCCAATCTGTCCTTCATCGGTGGTTATCGGTATCTACGGAGATCTTTGGCCGTTTGATAGAAGGGTTGGCGATTCCATTCATTAGCTATACATGAGTCATTCGAGGGCATTGGAATGCAAGACTGTTGCTCGAGCAGGCGTAGAACTAGGCGATTGCGGAGAAATCTTGCCATGAGCCTTGCAAGAACAAGACATTACAGACATGGCGGATGCACCGACACGCGGTTCAACATACGCGGTGGTAAGGGAATTTTATGCTTATGTTTAGCATAACCAGGAGCTACTTTGTGATGAATGCAGGTGTTAAAGTTGACTTTTCGATCGGCGGATCAATGAGTATTATGGGGTCGCAATCCCGCCAATGGCCGAGAGAAGAGTACACATCCTCGAGCAATGTTGAGGATCTTGAGAAACGGATATGATAGGTGAGTACTTTGGGGTCTAATGGAAGCTCAATCTAGGGATCCCAGCATCGATCTGGAAAACAAGCTATCTGGGATAGGAAGGTGGTTAATCGATTTTATCTGTGCTCGCCTTCGCCGACCAAGCACCACGGTGTTTGTCACGCCGAAGAGAGGCAGGAGATTGATGTTCTACTGAAGCGAGAGATCTCCAGTCAACATCGGTCTCACGATGCATAGCCCGTATTCCGGAGCTTGTATACGTCTGGCGCGGCGATTGCCGTATGGACCGATGATTGACATGTTCGCTTTGGAGAAGCGAGGTCAAAGTTACGGTTAGTGCGCAGTGAAGACCCTGAGCGATGATTAGTTCTGATCCATTTCAAAAAGGCAAAGGCGGGTCGATTCGAGATGTCGAGCATACTCCGGTCCACGGAGCACCTCGAACTCGAAAGCCTTGATAGAGAGCACTTTCATGAAGTGCGTGTCTACATCGCAAGATGGGCGAGAATTATAGACTTTCTAAGAGTTCCCACACTGCTACCCAGCCACCTTGGATTGTCCCTCGTTATAGAGCATCTTCTTACGGCTTCTTGCTTCGATTCTGGACCACCTCGGTTTGAGCCTAGAGATGACTAGGAGGATTATTATGACGAGGACTAGTTTTTCTTCTTTTTATTGTTGTTCTTTTCCCTTTTCTTATTTCCATTTTTATTTTCTTTCCGATCGAGTTGATGTAGCGAAATTTTAATAATATAATGAATTTGTGGCTTGATTTGTTTGGAGTTATTTATTTTCTCTTTTTACTTACCGCCATTTTATTATCACGTTTTCTTGTCACCATCATTCTTCTTGGTTTTGTTTTGAGATACTTAGCCGCGATTCTTCATGGATTACTTCCCGAAGAGCCCGATGATTTATCTGATGATCATTTCTTCTTTGGTTCCACCATAACTTGCAAAAGCTAAGTTCCTTTTAATTTTAGTTTTCATCTTACACATTAGGGACAATGTTTAGTTTAAGTGAGAATTGAGGCGTCAGCTTAGCTTAGCATTATATTCAAGTAATTCGTGATTATATTGATTCTCTTTGATGCAAAATTCACCCACTTAGACTTAGATTCATTTCGATAGAATTTTGAAAAAAATATGATATCTTTGATCTTTTTGAGTTAATTGACTTCATCTTCGTTTCACTTTTGCAAGTAAAAGTAAGTGCCCA